>CM031239.1:853657827-854033943 GCA_018340775.1 Taxus wallichiana var. yunnanensis
CATGTGAAAAGGGTTAGATGATAGTTCGAGCTGCTTGAGAATATACCTCCACCTTTCCCACAAGCATGGAGGGATGATGTGGAGAGTCCTCCACCTCTACCATAGCTGACAGTGCCGACAGGGAAGGAGGAGTAGGTGAGAGACCAACGGATTGATGATGTCGGGGTTACAAATAGATACAGAAAGTGGTGGGCTATACATTTACAAGTGGTACCGCTGCTTTGAGGCCGGGAAGCTAGATTTAACCACCATCACGGTGTAGAGGACACCCTACGGGGGCGTGTGGTGACCACGACTACACGCTTGGGTATAGTGTAGGAGCATATGATAGGCTTAGAGGCACAAGTTGATATTCTACAGCACAGTGGCCACTCTATAGGCCTAAGTAGCGGAGGGACAAAAATTACTGAACAAGGTGGAGATGGAGATGGAGGGTGGCTGCCCTACAGAACATATTATAGGTTTATAGGGCATGGTGGAGTTAGGTTGGTTTAGGCATGATTGAGTAAGGTTGAGTTAGGTATGATGGAGTTAGGTTGGTTTAGGCATGATTTAGTCAAAGTCGTCTTAGGCATGGTTGAGTCGGGTTGGTTAGGTATAGATGAGTTTATAATTCATTAAATTGTGTAATTAATGATGATGTGGATCATGTTAAGATGATTTGTAGGGAAATGCATGATTACATTAAAGAAATTGTAGACAAGATGAAATGAATGTGTAAGTTATGATGGTAAATATGTTAAGAAATTGTTGTTTGTTTGGTTTAATTTCCAATTATTGATCTAAAAATGGAAATAACTAGGGTAGAATGTGAATAGGAAAGGGGAAGAGGGAATTGGTTATGGTAGAGAGTGGCCGAGCTAACCTCCAAAGGCCCCATGCCCTCAGAGTACTACCTACATAGTCCCGAAAAAAAGGGACGTTAGGCCGATGTAGTTCTCCCATAATCTAGGGAAGATTACAATGAAGTAGAAGAATTGATTGATAGGTTTTAGGCAAGGGTGAATGCGGGTCACCGAAAAGATCCAAACCCCATTGAGAGAAATGCCAAAGTTTTCACGTGACCTGTAAGGCGTGACTAGGTGTGTGATGAATATTAGCATGTTGTTGGCATTTTCACACAACATTTGACATAATTACAATAGTCGTGGTTTAAGGTTGGCCAATAATAGCCTAGGCAAAGAATGCGCTTTACGACGGCTAAACCACTAAAGTGACCTCCGAAATTCCATCGTGTACTTCCTTAATGGTGTAGGGAATTTTAGAACTCATTGTAAGAGAATTTTGTCAAAGTCGTGCTTGTAAGAAGACCACCCATGAGGACATAATGAGAGACACTTTTGAGAAAGGCACATTGTCCATTATGAGTGAGATCAATAGGTATAATGGAGAGGAAAACATAGTTTCCATATTTCTTATACCAAAGGTCACGTGGGTCGTGACAATGGTTTTGATGGAGTAAAATTCATGAGGAAAATAAGAGGGTGATTGTAGCCTTTTTATAGTGACAAATATTTTAGAGCCAGCAGCAAAGCGGGTATTTGAGAAGCCAAGCACGCCATGGTATCAACAAATTTATTGGTAGAACATGGGGTGATTTGAAGTGCGTAACAGTCAAAGGTGGTCAACAATATGTCTACATGATGTTTATACTTTTGAATTATCTCATTACGACATTGGTAGATACCATTGACTTGGCTTATGACTAACTAAGAATCACCAAAGATATTGATTGACTTAACCTCTAAGGCATAAGCAGCTTGGAGACCCAATACGAGTGTTTCGTATTCAACAATATTGTTTGTACAATCAAAATCAAGTTTGAAATACAAATGCATAGGTTTTCCATGGTGTGGAATGAGGATAACCCCCACCCCACCCCCACGCTGACACTTGGAGCCATCGAAGAAGAGTGTCATTTGGTAAGCGGGTTCATTTAAGGAAAGGGTGGTTATAGACTCATATGGGAAGTCGAAGTTAGAGGGATGATTCCTAAAAATAGGTGCATCGACCAATTGTTCGGTGATAGTCTGGCCCTTGATGGACTTTTGATGGATGAATTCAAGGTTGAGGTCGGCCAGAAGCATAAGCCAACATGTGGCACATTGATTTTGATAAGGTTTGGCATACATATAGTGTAATGGGTCAATATTAGTAATGACGAAGGTTTTGTGGTTGAGTAGGTAATGGCAGAGTTTGGTGGCGATGAAAACTAAGGCTAGGTAAAGTTTTTCAGCATGGGTATATCTAGTTTCGTAGTCAAGAAGGGTACAACTTATGTAATAAACCGCTTGCTCTCGGTGTTGGTCATCGCAATGAGCGAGAATGGCCAATGGTGGAAATACATAGGTAGAAGGTCCGGTCATCCTTAGGAGGAATGAGTACTGGTGGTTAAAGGAGGTATTGTTTCAAGGCTTTGAAGGTCAGTATGACATTCATCATCCCATTTGAATGAAATATCTTTCTTGAGAAGATGATGGAATGATTAACGTCGGCTGGAAAGTCATGAGATAAAATCGGGAATTGATTGCAACTTTCCTTGTAGGCTTCAAAGTTGATAGAGATTAATGGGTGGAGGCATTTCCGAATAGCCTTGACTTTAGCATGATCAAATTTTAAACCACACAAAGAAATGATGAAACCTAGGAGTTGTTGTTGCAGACTCACAACACCCCTGGATGCAGATCAGGCTTCTAGGTTGATCACTCTAGCATCCAGTGTGATTGCACAACATGGAAACCTCTCTCCAAGTGTGGGACTTGTGAAACTAAGAGAGGAATCTCTAGATTAGAGGTTGGTTCCTCAAACTCCTCTGATTTAGATCTAATGCTTGCACAACTACAGAGGTTCAGATCCTAATCCTACTCTAAACTGCAAGGAGACAGGGATAGAAATGCAAAAATTGAAACTAACTAAAGATGGTGATGCACCAAAAGGAGTGGTGAATAATTTTTTTCAAGCAAATAGACACAGACCAAAGATTGCAACATAAAACATACACAGGCTGATAAAATATAATTTAGGATCTAAGATAAAGCAAATAATACAAACAAAGGACTGAAACCATTCACAAAGCTTGCATTATCATTTCAGTGTCAAAACCATGCATTACAACCTCAGAGAGGTAAAAACTATTACAGTCTTTGAAGAGGCCTGATTCTTCAAACAATCACTTACTGGAGGTGAAAGAAGAAGTCTGCTATGTCCAAAAATGTTCCCCTTTAGAAATGAGCCAAATCTGGCTTTTACATTGCATGGGTCGAGCCCAGGAGATAGAAACGTACAAAAACGTGAGAGCCCATTCCTCCTTGACTGTAGATGCATTAAAATGGCATGGTGGACCTTATAAACCCATAACCTATCATTTTTGATGGAATTGTAGGAGAATGCGACCCATTCTGCGTTAAATTTGGTCGCTGAAATGTCACTTCTGGCCATGAACATGTGTCAGAGCTGTTTCTTAACTTTCTCTCTCCAGACTACACCAAAATTCAAGATTAACCCCAGAATCATGTAGAGAATTTCATAAGCTTTCCATTGATATAAAGAACATGCAAATCTAAGCTCTGGATCAAAAGATATGGAGATCTGAAGATTTAGGGCACAAAACAGTGAAAATGTGTTTTGAAATTCTTTCCCACACTCTGCCACCTGGACGACACATGTCAAGCACTGATTGGATGCATAATTCTCTCTCCTCTCGCTCACTCGTGGGTTTTCCTTGAAAATTTTGACTTTTTGTGATTTTGGAACATTTTCCACTTTTCCTCCGCGCCCCGCCACTTGGGACACATGGCATGCATTGATTGGAGGACAGGGGCGCGGGGTCTTCCTTTACTTTTAGCTTTTTGGCCAAAACTTGGCCAAATTTTCCAAATCCTCCCGAGCTCCACGCTTCCCTATTCCATTGGACACATGTCCTCTTCTGATTGGCTCGGGCTGACCCTTCAAACCTCACCCTTTGAACTTTTGGACGTTTCCCCTTGTGACACGTGTCATGATCTGGTTGGTCCGCGGGTCTGCCGGCTTTTCGCATCCACCACGTCCATTTGTCCCGGATGTCCCAAACTATCTTGGATGAAAACTTCCGATCCACCCGATTCGGCTTCCCTATCCCTCTTTGAAGTGAAGACACGTGGCGTCATTTGATTGGCTCTCGGCTCCTTCGGCTCCCCGTGTCCGCCGTGTACTTCTGGCCCGACTGTCCCAGTGTGAAAGTTCCTTGTTTCACCCAATCCGGGTGGTTCACGTCCTTTGCGTCCTCACGTCCCGGATGTCCCAGACTGTCCCACTCAGTAGTTAGTCAATTTTCCTCTGACCTTCGGCCGGTTCACCTTTCCGCGTCCCGCGCGTCCTCATTTCCCAAATGTCCCTTTGCTCTTCGAGATCGCTGGCGGCCTTTTGGCCGATTCGCACCCAGATGTCCCTCATGTCCCGACTGTTGCGAGGACTAGGACTTAGCCATTTTTCATGATTTTTCCTGGCCCAAGCTTGTTTTCTGCAACTTTTTCACCTTTTTTTGAAAGTTGCTTTTTTCTTCTTGGACAGGAGTTAGAAAAATCTCGGGGACCCTAGAAACATGATTTTTTGCCCTGAATCAATCTATTTACCTGGGACTTGAGTATTCAATGCATGTTATCAATTTTACCCTGGGGGGAAAATTGGATAACAATTTGGCGACTTAGTCGGGTTACCTGCCTGCTAGGTAGAAGATACCAGTTGCCTGAAGTAGTCCATTGGGCATGGAGTCATCAAATATTTTGTTTAGAACCCTAACTGACTCATAATGTGCAAGGAGGAAGATGGAATATCACCCGAGGGGAGCAAGGACTCGCAAGCATCTCCATGGACAGCAAGTCATGCCAAAGCACTTAGGGAAAACAAAACTAACCTACAAAGAAAAAATGTGCACAACACTTGGAGGAATGAAATCTAATCTAATATTTACAAGGTAGTGAACTTCCCTCTAGAAGCAACGCTTGAGATAGATTCCATTGACTGGAATCTACGCTTCTTCACCATCCAAAGGAGGCCAATTAGAAAGCATTGCTGTTCTTGCACTTCATGACCATGTATGGGCCACTCCAAATGGCATCGAATTTTGAATGCCTTCCCGGTTTTGCTCTATCCACATCCCATTTCAACACTAGATCTCCAACTTGAAAAGATCTATCCTTGGCCTTCTTATCAAAGGTCTTCTTGATCAAAGCTTGATCCTTCTCCATTGCTTGGGATGCTTGATTTTGATCTCTTGCACTCCATCAACTCGATTATCTCACCTCCATGGGCTCAAATTCAAGCAACTCCATCTACTTCATGAGTTCCAATGTTGGCAACTCGAGTGACATGGGCAAGATTGCCTCTCTTCCATAGACAAGCTTGAATGGAGAGTTACCTGTGGATCTTTTGGGAGTTATCCTATCACCCCATAAAGCTGATTTCGATTTGGTATGCCAAGACCTCGATTCTCGTCAAGAGTCCTAATGATCCTCAACAAGTTCTGTTTGTAGACTCGGCCTGGCCATTACCTTGAGGGTAATAGTTTGATGAAGTGCTTAGGTAAATACCGTTCTTGACAGCCCACTCACTCACCTTAGATCCAATGAATGCCAAACCATTATCAGAGATTATTGTAGCAGGTACACCAAATCTGGTTGTTATCCCCTCATAAAAGTCTAAGATGCTAGACTCATTTGCCTCTTTGAGTACTACTGCTTCTATCCATTTGGTGAAGTAGTCTGTGGTTGTCAAAATCTATTTGTGCCCTTGGCTTGAATTGGGATTAATGACTCCAATGAAGTCCAAACCCCATTGCATGAATGGCTGGTCAACTGAGATTGGATGCGAATGGAAGGGCATCAAGTCTCTCCTTCCCCGTGAAGAATGCACAATTCTTACACCTCTTGATCCATGCATAAGCAATCACAAAAGATTTTAGGCCAATAATAACCAGCCTTCATGATTTTTAGAGTGTCACTCTTGGTGCAAAATGACCACCAGCTGGTCCACCATGAAATTCTTCCAACACCCTTTGAATCTGATTTGTGCTAATGCATCTCAAGAAGCACTCCATTCACATCTTTCTTGAACAAAACTCCATTAACAATGGCATATGGGACAACTTGCAATCTAAAGTGTCTCCTTTGGGTCTTGTTCATCTCCGAGGGCATAGACCTGCACCTAGGAAGTGCATAATACCTTGGGTCCAGCAAGGAGTAGGGGCAGCATTGTCTTTTTCTTGGTTGCCACTTGGTTCATGGCTGCCCCTGACCGTTAAAACAGCCTCTTCTTCATTGCATACTTCTTTTTGCTTCCCCAAACTAGCTGCTCACACAATCCTTTCCCTCTTACCAGCTTGGTGATCTTGATCTCAATGTCATACTCCATGACACGGGTGATCCAACCTACCCTTTTCTCATTCAAATCCTTGTTGAGGAGGAATTCCTTAACCCCAAAGATGTGAGACTAGCAACTGGACCTTGTTTTTTGAGATTAAATGCTTGAATTTCTTCAAGCTTTTGATTACTCGCAAAGCACATGCTTCTCAATAAAAGAGTACCTCACCTCATAGTCATCTAGGCTCGGAAAGAAGGCAATTGGCTGCTCATCATTATCCTTGTTCTATTGTACCAAAATGGCGTAAATAGTGTCATTGCCTCCACATGCATAGAGGATGAAATCTTTGGAGAAGTCTGGGTTGATGAGAGTTGGTGCTTGAGAGATGGCTTCTTTGATTGCTTCAAAACTCTCCTTGCCTTCTGCTGTCCACTTGAAAGCCATGCTCTTCTTTAACATTTTGGTGATGGGCTTGACCAGGGGCTGCAAAATCTGGGACCAAACTCGAACAAAGTTTATCCTTCCCAAGAAACTCAAAGGGATTTCTTGTGGCTTGACAATGGTAGTGCTCTTATGGCTTCAACCCTCTCTGGATCAATTGTTAATCCTTCCTTGGAGACAATATGGCCAAGGAGCTTTCCTTCATGTGCAAGAAAGATGCACTTCTTAGGATTCAAAGACACTCCAAATCTCCTGCACCTTGTGAAGACTTGCCTCAAATGAGAGAGGTCGTTTGCTGCATTTTTGGAAAAAACAATGATATCATCAAGATAAATCAGCACCACATTGTTAATCAAAACTTTGAATGCCATGTCCATTTCCCTTTGGAAGGTAGCACCAGCGTTGGATAGCCAAAATGGCATTTTCCTGTATGCAAAAGTTCCCCATTTGGTTGTGAAGGCTGTCTTGAACTGGTCCTCTTCCTTCACCATAATCTGATTGTAGCCTGAGTAGCCATCAAGTAGTGAGAACCTTTCTGAACTAGCTACAACTTGCAATATTTGCTCCATGGAAGGGAGTGGGTAATGGTCCTTGAGAGAGGCTCTATTCAAGTCTCTGAAGTCAACACACAATCTGATCTCTCCACTCTTCTTTCTGACTGGAACTAAGTTGGTAACCCAACTAGAATGCTTGATTGGGAATATGATCCTTGACTCAATCAGCTTGTCCAATTATTTCCTCATGAGAGGCTCCATGTGTGGATTGACTGGTCTTTGTTTCTACCTGACAGGCTTAGTATTTGGATCCAATTCAATGGTATGCTGAGCTAAGTTGGGATTGAAACCTTTCAAGTCTTCATAGCTCCAAGCAAACACATCAGGGAACTCTTAACACAATTGTATGAAATCATACCTTTCTTGTTCAACCATTGTCACCCTTCCAATTTGCAATGGTTTGTTCTCTTCTACTAAGATGGATATCTTGAATCCTCCCTCTTGACTCGAATGTTTGCCTTCTCTTTTCTAAACTGGTCATTGGGATTAAAAATGGACTCCAAAGTGATAAGTCCCTTGGGCAGCTTGTTAGTTCTCAGCTGGACCACTTGGCCACCATACTGTTGTTCCAAATTTTCTTGATTCTTGGCTGAGAACTCAACTTCTTCTTGTAAGAAATGGATGATTTGCTGGTCATTTTCAAACACTTGCCAACTAACATTGTTATCCGGCACTGAAGGCCTCACAATCATGTGGATGTTTGGCTGTACCTTGTCTTGTTGAATGCATTCCACAATGTCAAAGGCTGCCCCCACTACTGCAAGCCCGTCGGCCAGCTTGATTATCCTTCCTAGGAATGGATTTGATGCCAAAACCCTCAAAATCTTCCATGAGGTCCCACACTCTGTTCTTAGCACCCGAGAAGATCATTCTTGGCAGCGTGATGTCCCTTGACCTGATTTACAATCAATTCACTATCACCAAAGACTTTCAAGTTATTTATTTTCTTCTTGATTGCCCAATGCATCCCTTGCACCAAGGCTTCATATTCAGCAGTGTTATTGGAGCATGCAAACTGAAATCAAAGCTGAATAGTACCTTATTCCTTGAGGTGAAACAAGCATAGCTCCACCTCCCGCACCTTGCCTACTCCTTGATCCATCAAAGAATAGCTACCATACCTCATTGTCATCATTGTGGTTCGGCCCGGTGATGCTAGGAATAGGTTGATTTTCTTTGTGTATGCAATGGACCCCTAGCTCGATTCTTCTACTTCTTGATAAGGATCAAAAGCATGTATTTTGTTTGCCCATTCATCAAGAGTAGATCCGGGATGCTTCCAACCTTGGTGTTAGCCTCATTGGTGCTTGGGTGGTCTTCTTGATCAAATGCTTTGAGAAGTTGGCATTAATCGACTTGGAGTGTAAGGCTCAATATGGAAGTTTTCAATAGGTTCTCGACACGATTGTAGCCTTAGTTCCATACCTCGTTTTGAACAAAGATGTGTGACCAATCAGCAAAAGATAGCCTCCAATCTTGGTGTGAAGTCCCTCGACAAGCAAAGGGCAAAGAGTGGTGGGAGGTCTATGACTGATACATCTTGTAAAACAACAACATTTGGACATGCATGCAAGGTAAGATTCAAATTTATAATTATTCCAACTGTTGCTACTGCTGTCCCATCTAGCTGCACTACCCCTTTGGATATGGTTTCATATTGAAGCCCTAGCTGATCAGCTATTTGTTTAGGCATTACTAAGCTACTTTCCCCTGGAGTCTATCATGTAATTATGTACTACCCGCCTTCCAATGATCAATGAAACATAGAAAGGAGGGGGCTTCAACATTTTACCTTGCTATCTTCCATGATTTCCCTCAGGCTGGGAAACATTTGTAAGCACTTTGTCTTGCATCTGAACTTGCTGATTTGAAGTTGCCCAGTCCTTCATGGCAGCTTACAGCAGAGATCTCTTTGGCCTTGGATAGATAGGTATTCCCACATTGATATATTAACATTTATTTTCTTCATCTCGATCAATGATACTCGAATGGAGATGAAGTATCCCTTTGCTATCCCTTGGTTTGCACATTCACTCCATGTACGTGGGCAGCAACAATCCGGTGTTTGAGTTGGTCTAGGAGCTATTAAACTGGTTTATTGCTATTCTACCAATTCTATGCAAGTCTCACAAATTCTACCTTCGGGGTTTGGGATCTCATCCCGGTAGGGGTGTTCCATTGCGAAAAGAAAGGAAAGGAAGAGGGGATGAAGAAAGAGCGGGTCGAAGGGAGAAAAAGAAATGAATTCCAAAGCGAGAAAGGTCGAAGGTTTATGTTTTGGGATTGGTAGTAAATGAGCCAAACCTACTTGCATAAATGCGAGCAAAGCAATACGATGATGAATAAATGACATAAAAAAGCGAGCGATTCAACGAATAAACACACGAGATCTAACGTAAGAAAGATCTAATGCACATAACACATGTATTCAGCACAAAGTCTAAATATTGTATTAATATTTTCCTTACATTCTAAAAAAGCTCAAAGTCTTTTCTCCTCACTTCTATTTTTCATCGAAAGATATTCATCATCATAATACAACAAGTATTGGGGTATTTATAGAAGAAGGAGAGAAAAGAAGGAAAAAAGGAGCCAACAACTTATTTACAAAGATATTTACAAAATATCTAAAAGTCATGTTGACTTTTGACAACTTGATGGATGACATCATCCCATGATGCAACATGGATGATGTCATCATTTGTGTCAACATACTCCAGATATTCCCAAAAGAAAGTCGAAGAAGAGAGAGAGAAGAAGAAGAAGAAGAAGCTACTACTCGTCATCGTCATCATCCTGCGGCGAAAAGGGGTGGACTGCTTTTGTTGTTGCTCGGTGACGAGATATGGAATTGAGAGCGGTATTCCATAAACTTGTTGATCATTGGCCCTAGCTGATCACGGAAGGATCCTTGTGCCGATCACTTGATCACCTCACAAGTCTCCCGCTCATCTATGAGTTTCTCGGGAGTTTGGAATAGTCTTTTCCGCTTGATGAGTAACCCAATGAAGTCTCGGCAGAGCCGGCGGGTTGTTGATAGACTCTGCGTCAAAAGTGACCTCTGGCCCCATCCCTTGAGAAATGATCTCTTTAAGATCTGGGTGGTTTCATCGACTTTCCTTAAAGTGAAGGAAGGAGTAAGTAACCACAGCGACATGTTAAGAATGATCCGTTCCATTTGGTGCATCGCGTCGGGGCTTCTTCCTTTACTTTGTCAATCTTTTCTAGACAAATTCCAGCTGATCCACCCGGTAATCTAGAGTGGACATGATTTTGTTGAGGGCCACAGGATGGCGAAGACGCGCGAACTTGACCGGATCTTTGATGAGCAGTCGAACATTTGTTGGAAGGTCTCGTCTTTGCTGCGATCTAGCATGTTCAGCTCTTCGATATGGGTCCCGCTAACGCTTGGAGCTCTTTATTCACCTTATTGATGCTTAGATATAAGTTGGAGAACTCGGCGATTACTTTTTCACTGTCTTTGAGGATTTGGCTCCTCCAAGCGGAAACGGCCATACCCTGCTCGCCGATCTTTGCGTACTCATTAATTTTCTCCTGGCTGAGAAGCTCAGAAGTCTCGGCGGCAGTTGTGGGAGGCGCACTACCCATCTTCTGTAAGGCTTGGAGCAGATATTTGTTTTGCTCTTTCAATTGCCTTTTCTCTTCCTTTGTCTCTTGAAGCTTCTTGCAGAGGGCATCAACTACAGAAAGGGCCTCCCCCTGAAGGCTTTCAGAAGATGTCCCCATTGTGACTTGGGTCACAGTATAATCTGTCGAGAGACAGATCCTTTTTCTCCTTGAGAGGATTGGGGTACGCGATCTCCATAACCCTCTCTCCTGCAGCACTTTGAGAGAAGCGTGTGACGGGCTTCTGCTTCTTTGCCCCCTTAGATGGGATTACAGAAAAGTCCATCGGAGCGATGGGAACTTTCCTCTTTTGCTGACTTAGCTGCTGGGAGATCCAGGCTGGACCTATGGGAGAAGGGCCGGAAATGGAAAAGGGGGCAGCTGCAGTAGTAGAGGGGAAAAACGTGGAGACACGTGGAGGCGGCATGGAGAGAATAGCCGAAGAAGTGCCCACGGGAGGAAGGGATCTGCTACAGCTGCGGAAGACATAGGAAGGGAAGGGAGCTCGAGAGATGAGGAAGAAATGGAGGAGGAAGATCCGCGAGGAAGAGAAGATGGACGAAGAAGCGGGGGAATAGTAGAAGAAGGGGGAGAGGACACGACCAAAGGGATGGTCACTTGAGTCACTCGAGGAGGGGAAGGAAGAGAAGAAGAAGGGGATAGAAAGGACCTCGGTTGTTGTAGCAATGCCGACATCACGAGTGGATGGGCCTATTGGAACATCCTCTTACTTCTTCTTTCTCTGGCGTAACCAGAGTTATTACCTGTTTGGGTGCCACGGAAGGAGGACTCTCAGGGGCTTCTTCTCGAATGGTGCTTGGATTCACCCTCTGCGCCTTTGCCCTTGCCTTTAGGCTCTTTGTTTGGATCGGGAGGTGCGTTACCCAATGGGGAGGTTGTGAAATCAACCCCAGGTAGATTAACCCGTTCATCCGGCACGATGCTCTCTGCTGCTGCGAGTCTCCTTGATCCTCTCCTCGATCGTCTGAGGTGCCTTAGTTCTATCAATGGCTGGAAAAGGCCAATTGTCCCCATCCGTGTTAGTATATACTTGGTCTATTTCATCTTCCATAGTTTGGAAGCCTTTGGGGACAATTGCTACCCCCCATATTGGATGATTTACGCGAGGGCTAAGCGAGAATGATCCTTTCTCTGAGCTCAACCTCATGGATGATGTCGATGTAGATGTCCTCGATCTGAGGGACATGGATTGGATCGAGTTTCACCCTTGGCAGACAATTCCTTGGGTCGAAGGTAGGCCTGGCCGGGAAATCATGTCTCAAATTAAGCAGCTCCAGCTCTGCGAACATGTCCTTTGCCTTGTGGTGGGTAAGGCATGTATATCGGCCTGTGAGGGGGAAAGGAGTTCCACCCTTCTTTCTTTTGAGGCACTTCTCGTGATATGTAATCAGCTGTCTTGACAGCTCCAACAAAATCAGCTTGGGCCCAGCATACCTCGGCAGTCTGGTCGGCTCTCCCAAGAAGTTGGCTGCCCTCAGATAGGTGAATGTGGGAAATTGGGTGAACAGGGCCCCCCATTTCTCAGTGGCTGCCACTATGCTTTTGGTCGTGCGACCGTAAGTCATATTTGGCCTCAACAGGCAGATGATGTGATAGAAAAACACATCGTTAATCTTTGTGAATTGAGAGATGCTATTCTCCAGCCTCAATTCTAGGTAGTACTCATATATTTTGACCTGAGGCCAAACCCCACTTCGTATCAGGCCTGGGTAGTCTCTCTCGATCGCTGCAGCATAGACAACATAGGAGTTCATGTAGAATCTTCCCATTGTAAGAAATTGTTGAAGCTGTTCAGAGATTGTGCTGCTTATAATCTCTCCCCATTCGAAGCGCTGATCGGGCATATTCTTATTCATGGTCTCTAAGTACCGCAGCATCCATTTATGGAAAAAGTGGGCGTCAGGAAGCCCAAAGACCCTGCTCAGGAATGTGATGGTGTCACTGAGCTCCTCTGAGAAGTCACTGCGGTGGATGATTTGAGGCCATCGGGTCACCACCTTTTTATTTTTCAAATAGACCTCGTTCATCAGTTGCATGCACTGATCTTCGTTGTCATCCCAGGCCTTAATGCAATCCTCTCGGTGATGGCCACAAAGTGCGGTGATGAGGATGCAGTATTATTTCAAAGTGGCGGGCGGTGAGGTTAATGACTACCTCGCCCTTGTCATTTACGACACACCTTGTGTCCTTGTTGTAGCAGGGTGACCACCATCATGAATTCATTGTTGATGGCTTGGTGGGATTCCTCCGCGAGGTGTAGAGGCCTTTGCCCATCAGTTTGTCCATCCATGGACTTCTTGTTACCTTCGAGTTCTGACCCAAAATTCCTCCATATCAATGTGACCCAACTCGAGTCCCGATATCTAGGTCGCATTCGGCACAGGAGTCGGGCATTCGACTCTCGATATTTATATTTCATCTCTTCTTACGTAAGTTTGGCCTTGCCTTTGGATTTGGTAGGTCTCTGCTTGATGTAGACATATGTTCTTCTTGAGCTTAGTTGCTGATCTGCACGAAGAAGAAGAAGCGAGACCCAATCCAAAAAGGTTGTATTAGCCATTTGATCTTCCATTGAAATGTTAACGAGAAAGAAAGAGTTAGTGATTTTGAGGCTCGGGCGCGGGCGCATGAAAGCTGCGGCTTACGGGGCTAAATAGGTAAGGCGCATAGAAAAAAGGTGTTGCAAGGGTTAAATCAGCGCCAAAGGCGCATGGCGCATAGATCTTGCGGGGGTACATTTTGTAAAGGGCGCATGGAAACACCATGTTACATAGAGACAGGATGCGCCAAAGGCGCATAGATTTTTCATGTTGCATGGAGATTTGGTGCGCCAAAGGCGCATGTATGGTTTGTGTAACAGGAACTTTTCGTGCGCCAAAGGCAACTTGGCGCGGCGCACGAAGGGTCTACACAACATGATGTTGCTGTAATGGGGAATGCGCTTGTGCCTTCAAAGCTTTGTACTTAGCGCGGATTAAGCTGATGTTGCACCGATCTTTGGGTGTGCGAAGGAGGCGCATGTTTAGGCTGATGTAAAAATAGCATGGTGCGCCAAGGGCGCAGAAGCGCTTGCGCATGCGGAGGCGCCTGAGGGCGCAAAAGTTCATGATGTAACAGGCATGATGGGTGCGCCATTGGCGCAGATTTTAATCATGTTGCGGGGGTGACAGATGCGCCAAAGGCGCAACTGTTTTTGATGTTGCAGGACGTGCCAATGCGCCAAAGGGAAAAAGGAAAACAGAGTCTTTTTTAGAGCTTTAATCACCCTCAGAGGGGTTTTTCACATGGTTTAGCTTCTCTTTTCTTTTCTTTTCCTCTTTTTGCAGGGTTATTTGGGTAATGAAATGGCTTAACCAGAAGGGATTTAAACCATGCTTTCAGAACAACTTCCTCTACCAGCAGATCTGGAAAGAGGGGGAGGAATATGGAAAGACAGCAAGGGGGGGCTAGTTCAATATTTCAATTCCAAAACCAAACCAACAAGCATTCAAAGAACCAAAAACGCAAAACACATGAAAGAGATAAGAACCTCTTACCCGATAAATAGTGAAAAACGTGCAAACGGGTCCACTAGGTGTTTGAAAACGAGCAGGCGGAGTGCTTGTGACAGAGTTCGAGAGAATATAAAAAAAACGTGATTGCTCTGGTGATAATGACATTTGCGGCGCGCGCGAAATATATATATATATATATATATGAGTCAGTAATAAATGCGCCACCAACTTTGTAAAGGGCGCATGAAAATTACTGTCGACATAGGAAAGCATGCGCCCTTTGGCGCACCAAAGCATTTGCCAGCATGGAATTAAGTGCGCCTTTGGCGCACCAAAAGTGGTGTCGACATGAGATTATGTGCGCCTGGCGCACCAAAAAGTGGCGCAACAAAAGGGTTGCTAACACGAAGGCGCATGCGCCTTGGCGCACGCAGGAAAGACTCAACATATCAAGGCACACCAAAAGGTGTGTTGACACAGGAAAATATGCGCCAAAGGTTTTAAAGGGGGCGCACCAAAAGTTGGTGTTACATAGTAATTCCATGCGCCCAGCCAAAAGACCAAAAATGACTAAGTTCGGAAAACCAGATTTCCCGGAAAAGGGATTTTGCAACGTTCGAATCGAGGATCCCTAACGAGGGATCGGAACAAAATTTTCGGTATGGTTATCGGTAAAATTTCCCTTGTCAATTTTACGGGATAACAATGGCTCTTTCTTGGGACTATCCCTGAGCAAACTTGGGGGAGAATCCCAGATCTCATGTGCCTATCCATTGGGTAACAGAGTCAAAAACAAGGGCGACCGGAGGGAGAGCAAAGGAAACACACAACAAACCGAAAGCAAACACACAACGAAAACAAACACACAACGAAAGCAAACTGTACAAAGAAGAGAGCAAGCTCTACTTCCTGAAAATTTTCAGATGTTGCCCGCTATAAGGAAGCGGGAGCTCGTTCCATCCGAGATATGAGAGATAGAAACTATTCTCTCCGTTGAGTACTTGATCTTGAAGGGCCCTCTCCACGAGGGAATCAAACTTTCCGTGCATGCCCTTTGGCTCTCTTCGCTTGTCCCACGAAGGACGAGGTCTCCCACTTGGAAATCCTTTGCTTAGCTTTTTATCGAATAATCTCTTGACTTGATTCTGATGTTCGGTGATCCTGTCGACCACTCTTACTCTCTTTTCTTCGAGCTCTGTCAAATACATGATTCTCTTTTCAAGAGAATTTTGGAAAGTTTCATCTTCGATAGCTCGTGCCAAGCGCAGAGCAGGAAGTTCCGTAGAAATGGGAAGCTCGGCATCAGTGCCATATAACACTTGAAAAGGTGACATGCCGAGAGACCTCTTGGGAGTAATACGATCGGCCCACAAAGCGTCGTACAAAGACTTGTGCCACATTCGTTGATTCTCATTCACTAACTTTCGTATGATGGTCACCAAGTTCTTGTTACTGGATTCCGCCTGACCATTTCCCTGAGGGTAATAATCTGAGGCGTGAGCCAAAGTTATCCCATATTCATAGCAAAAACTAATAACTTCTCGCGAGGAGAAGTTAGAAGCATTATCAGCAATAATCTTGTTTGGAATGCCAAACCTGACAATGATATTTTCTTTAATGAAATTACAAACCACCTCAGAAGTGGCATGCTTGACAGGTATGGCTTCCACCCACTTGGTGAAGTAATCCATTGCTGTAAGGACATAGCTATGTCTGGCACTCGATTGAGGATTGAGTGCACCAATAAAATCAATTCCCCATTTCCTGAATGGTTCGTTGACAATGACAGGCCTAAGGGGAAAAGCAGCCAACTTGGGCTTGCCGACGAACTGCTGGCAAGGTTCACACTTTGCCACCCAGGTGGCTGTATCTTGGAAGAGCGTCGGCCAATAGTACCTGGCTCGGATGATCTTATGTGCTGTCACGGAGGAAGAGAAATGACCTCCACAGGCTGAATTATGAAAACTTTCGAGTAACTTTACCTGTTGTGGTTTGTCAACACATCGCAAAAAGACGCCATCTATCCCACGTTTATATAAACCGTCATCCCAGATGACATATTTAGCTGCTCTGAGCTTTATAGTGCGCTTCTCCTTTGCAGTTAGGTGCACTTGGGCATTCGCCGTAGGTGAGGAAGAAAGCGATATCGGAATACCATTCATCACTAGTCGCAACAAATAGGACCAGAGGCAGTGAATCGGGTTTTCCAGCCGGTCTGTGCTTCATCGGTGTAGTCACCCCTTTCATCGGGGTTTTCTGAATCTTTGTTTTCAGCCATAAGCTGACATAGGCCCTTGCCCCTTACCAGCTTGGTTGGTTTAATATCCAGGTCATACTCCTGGACCTTTGCGATCGAATTTCCTCATGAAGCTTCCTAACTCTGTTGAGTTAGAATTGATTTGACCGCCGTGTCGGGGACCCGACCACCACCGTATGAGAGTTTAGAATGTAATACCTGAAATTTTTCACTGCTTTGACAACGGCGAAGGCATGCTTTTCCAGTTGAGACATTTTTAGTTCGTGAGGCTTGAGGGGAGAGCTCATGAATGCAATCGGAGATTCAACATCCTCCGAATTCTTTTGCATCAAGATTGCGGACACAGTATGCTCAGATGCGTAACTATACATGATGAAGTCCTTGGAGAAATCGGGACATACCAGGACTGGTGCGTGAGCAACGGAAGCTTTTATTTCTTCAAACGACCTTTTCCCTTCCTCGCTCCATCTGAAAGTTGGTGACCCCTTCATCATGTTCAATATGTGATGAGTCTTCTCAGCAAAGTCAGGAACAAAACGCCTGAGAAAGTTCACCTTTCCGAAGAAAGAATGAACACCAGTCTTGCTTGTAGGCAGAGTAAGGCTTTGAATAGCCTTAACTCTTTCGGTATCTATCTTTGTTCCTTCTTTGCTAACCACATGCCCTAGCAACTTTCCTTCCGTGACTCCAAAAATAGACTTTTTTGGGTTTAGGGAGATCCCATGTTCTCGGCACCTGGCCAATACTTGCTCCAAATGATCACAATGATCATTTCGTTGTTTAGAGAACACGGTTAAGTCATCTAGATAAACCACAATGACCTTCCCCATCATACCTTTGAATGCAAAGTCCATGGCCCGCTGAAAAGTGGCGCCGATTGGTTAGGCCAAAAGGCATCTGCTGTAGGCAAATGTACCCCGAGGGGAGTAGTGAATGCTTGTTTTAAATTGATCTTGGTGAAACTTCAATCGATTGTAGCACGAAAAACCATCAAGCATGGACAACATCTCTGATCCAGTTACTGCTTGCAGAACTTGATCCATTATAGGAAGTGGGTAGTTGTCTTTCAAGGAAGCCTGATTCAAATTGTGAAAATCTACGCATATGCGTATCTCGCCATTTTTCTTGCGCACTGGCACAATATTTGCTACCCAAGTACTGTGATGGATAGGAAAGATGATTCTCGCATCCAGCATCTTCTGAATTTCGGCCTGGATGGTGCCCGAGATCTTAGGATTATAATGCCTCTGCTTCTGGCGAAAGGCTTTGACATCTTCTTTCAATGGGATGTCATGTTGGACGTCCTTTGGCTTAAAAGACTTTAGATCGGCATAGGACCATGCCAATACATCCATGTATTTCTTCAGCAACTTGACAAATTTCCGCTTCTCTTCAGGCGTGCAACATTTTCCAATGTTCACAAATTGTGGGTGCTCTACCGAACCTATATTGACCGGTTCGGTTTCTGGGGATGAGTCAGGATCATCTCGCCTCTTCTTTTTCACAAAATGATCATGCCTGTCGAATAACCATTCCAGAGAAACCAGGCCCTTTGGAATTTTATTTCCTTTGCTGACATATGCCGTCGTTCCTTTTGATTCATCATCTTGATCGGTGACTGATTCACGGCAAGTGGAAGTAGATCCTTCAAAGTGCAATTCTTTAAAATTTTCCGCCTTCTCTAGAAAGGCAATGAGTTGATTATCATCGTTGAATACTTGCCAATGCTGAGAATTATCTGGCACGCTCGGGCGGAAAACCACCTCAATGGTGTATTTGTTTGTTTTCAAACATGGGTGAGGAGCATGAGGGATGCTGAAACAGCCAATGAATCGGCCATGTCATTTTGGGCTCTTGGAATGGATTCAATTGAAAAAGCATCAAACTCTTCAATGTGTCCCACACCGCATTACGGTAATGCCTGAGCCTTTCATTCTTCACTTGGTAAATCCTTTTAACTTGATTCACAACTAGCTCTGCATCACCTTGCACTTTCAGATTCTTAATCCCTCTTTCTTTTGCGGCTTGCATGCCAAGTAGCAAAGATTCATACTCAGCAGTATTATTTGTGTTAAAAAACTGCAACTTGAAAGAGAGAGGAATGACTTCTTCCTCGGGAGATATTAGCACGGCTCCGGCGCCACATCCACTGGTTGCACAGCTGCCATCAAACTGCAAGGTCCAGATCTTATTAAGATCTCCTTCTTGAATGAGAACAACCATTTTGTCAGACTCGGTAGACAAGAAATAGTTCCCCATCCCTGATGATTCAAAAAGGATTTGAGCTTTGGGGTCCTCAGAGCTAGTAACCAAGTACTTCTTTTGTGATTCCGGCTCCAAAGTCTGCATTACACCTTTGACGGGAATTCTAGCTTTAGACCAGTCCATATGAATCTCTCCACCAACTTCGCTGCAAAAGCTTCTTCCCAGCAAAATTCCGTAGGCTGCTGGAATGTCAGCAACGAGGACGGTCATCTTTACTCTCTTCTCTGGGAATGCCGCAAATGCAAATTGCGCGTCTTTGATTTGGCCAATCAACGGAACCTGCTTGGTTTCCAAGGAATAACATCTGCCAAAAGGCTTGGTAAGGGTGAGGCCCAAAGCATGGGTGACTTTTGCCGGCATGACGTTATCAGAAGCTCGGAATCAATTATGCAGTTACTCAACTTGTGACCATTGATTAGGAGGGAGAGATAGAAAGGCTCTATCTTGCCTGATGCAGATGTTGAGGCAACATTTATGTGGGATTCAGAAGGAGTGGAAAGGATTCCTTTTGGGGAAACCTGCTTAGATACAACAACTTGACTTTGAATATACTTGGTCAATCTTACAAGCTGTTCGGGATTTGACTGAAGGTACTCAGCTTCAGACATTTGGATCTTGGTCTTTTTTGCATGATCTATGATATCAAATGCGGCCAAGGGTTGCGTTGGTGAAGGAATGAGTCCCTCACTTCGCGATGGTGGAATAGGATTACTGGTCTTGGTAGGAACATGAGAGGACTGATTTGGAGGAGAGATGGGGGGAAAAGATTTCCTTGTAAAAGACTTGCCAGGGAGTTGAGTAGGAAGAGGATTACCTCTTTTAGCAATGATTGGAGGCATGTTTGACACAGCCTTCTCCTGCTGTACATGGGCAGCGACCTCTGCTTCTTTTCCTTGCGAGTGGGTAAAAACAACGTATGACTGTCCGCTTGCATATCCCTGGGTACCCTCTTCTTCATCAGATTCTTCCTCATCAAATTCCATATACCCGATAGTAGAGTCGCCAGTCGGTTCACCGACATCTTGATCATCTTCACCTTGAGACGAAGGTTCTTCATATCTTGCTCTTCTTCTTGATTTCGGCGGAGCGTTGACCGGAGGAGCCTCAGCGCCCGGCCAGCGGAGCGATTGCGGGTAAGCGCGGCCTTTGTGAAATATTGTTAGGAATGAAATTCCTCCATGGAATATCCCGGTATGAGGAACTGGGGGAAGCCTGGGCCAACTGCTTCTTTAATGCAAGCAAGTCGTTCGCCATCTTTTGAAAGGCCGGATCAGACGAAGTAGTGGGCGAAGGGCCCAAGATTTAGGCTTGGATGATTCCTTTTTCAATTCACCAGATATTATCAAATTATCTTCTATTCGAATGGCAGTGGCCTGGGCGAGAATCAAGGTAGCCACTCGCTCTTGAAGGAGCAAGAAACTAACTTTTGAGCTCATAGCGTTTACGAAGAAACACTTTTGATTTTCCGGCGTTGGAAGCATGGCAACAGGGACACGATTGATTAATGCATTGAACCTAGCGATAAAATCACGCATGGTTTCATTTGCCTCCTTCTTTAGGTGAGTGATCCGTGATAATAATGCAAATGCATCTTCTGAAGGTTTGTACTGTCTTGAAAAGCATCCCAAGTGGCCCACTCGTAATAGATCCGGCCGGCAAATGCTGAAACCATTCAGCTGCGGGCCCTTGTAGAGTTTCCAGAAAAAGGTGAACCGACACGTCCTCGTGAGTTACATCCAGGATACTGCATGACATAATGAATGTAGATATGTGGGAATCCATGCTTTGATTTCCGCTCCCATCGAATTTGGGAAAATTCTTTCGGTTTCCGTGAGGGAGCGCGTGAACTGGATGTGGTAAAGCCAAGGGACCCATAGCATTTCCCCATGGTACCGCCATTTGAAAAGCTGGAAAAAGCACGTGAGCTGGAAGTGTGGTTCCGCTGAGTAGCAAGGCACTACAAAGGGATGTGGATGCCCCTTGCGAAAGATTTTTTCTTCGTGGAGGTGAGACACTCCTGGATGACCGGTCAGCCGAGCTTAGCGTTGAAAAACGTGCGGTGTTACGCTGAAATTGTGCCTTTGAAGCAAATCGAAAATAGGATCAGTTTCTCCACGAGCTCTCCTGCTACGCGTAAAGGGTTCACCTGCCAGCGTGTCTTTCCGATCTGCGATTTTGTAGTGCAGATTCAAAATTTCTTTTTGGTTGTACTTGCTGATTTTCTGGCTTTTCTGGCAAAAACCAGCAGCATGTACTTTTCTAAATATTTAAAAACTATCCTCTTCAGAAAACCGATTGCGGTTAATGACAAATAACAATGAGGATAAAATGGCAGAGAAGATTAGCAAGCTGATTTTCGGATCTAATTTTGACTTTTTCAAAGGGTTTCAAACTTTTGGTAAACAGTCAAAAACTCAGATCTATGGCAAAATACTGATTTTTATAAAAACTCAGCGAACTAAAGGTCTCCAACTAGGCCAGATCTATGGATCTCAGAAGAAAATTTTTCAATTTGAGTCACTTTTGCAAAATTTTGGATTTTTGACAAAATATGCAGATTTGCAAACAGGCAGCAATTTTCTTATTTTTCTGATTTTCTATCCTACCACCATCATAGATCTGATAGATCTATTCGATCCCCAGTGAGTCGCCAAAAACTGTTGGTCTGAAAATCTGTCGCTTGGGCAGATCTATGGATAAACGAGCCAACAGTGTGCAGGGCATAGCCCCTCTTTGAGTCGAAAAGTGGCGAAACTGGTTTATTGCTATTCTACCAGCAGGAATCATGCAAGTCTCACAAATTCTACCTTCGGGGGTTTGGGATCTCATCCCAGTAGGGGTGTTTCCATTGCGAAAAGAAAGGAAAGGAAGAGGGGATGAAGAAAGAGCGAGGTCAGAAGGAAAAAGAAATGAATTCCAAAGCGAGAAAGGTCGAAGGTTTATGTTTTGGGATTGGTAGTAAACAGAGCCAAACCTACTTGCATAAACAGCAAAGCAATACGATGATGAATAAATGACAATAAAAAAGCAGCGAGCGGATCAACGAGAATAAACACACGAGATCTAACGTAAGAAAGATCTAATGCACATAACACATGTATTCAGCACAAAGTCTAAATATTGTATTAATATTTTCCTTCTGTTACAAAAAGCTCAAAGTCTTTTCTCCTCACTTCTATTTTTCATCTGAAAGATATTCATCCATCATCATAATACAACAAGTATTGGGGTATTTATAGAAGAAGGAGAGAAAAGAAGGCAAAAAGGAGCCAACAACTTATTTACAAAGATATTTACAAAATATCTAAAAGTCATGTTGACTTTTGACAACTTGATGGATGACATCATCCCATGATGCAACATGGATGATGTCATCATTTGTGTCAACATACTCCAGATATTCCCAAAAAGAAAGTCGAAGAAGAGAGAGAGAGAAGAAGAAGAAGAAGAAGCTACTCGTCATCGTCATCATCCTGCGGCCGAAAGGGGGTGGACTACTTTTGTTGTTGCTCAGGTGACGAGATATGGAATTGAGAGCGGTATTCCATAAACTTGTTGATCATTGGCCCTAGCTGATCCTGGGAAGGATCCTTGTGCCGATCACTAATCGCCTCACAAGTCTCCCGCTCATCTATGAGTTTCTCGGGGAGTTTGGAATAGTCTTTTTCCGCTTCAATGAGTAACCCAATGAAGTCCCGGCAGGCCAATGGAGTTGTTGATAGACTCTGCGTCAAAAGTGACCTCTGGCCCCATCCCTTGAGAAATGATCTCTTTGAAGATCTGGGTGGTTTCATCAGCTTTCCTTAAAGTGAAGGAAGGAGTAAGTAACCCTGGCGACATGTTAAGAATGATCCGTTCCATTTGGTGCATCGCGTCCAGGGCTTCTTCCTTCACTTTGTCAATCTTTTCTAGGACAAATTCCAGCTGATCCACCCGGTAATCCAGAGTGGACATGATTTTGTTGAGGGCCACAGGATGGCGAAGATGCCAACTTGAACTTGACCGGATCTTGGTGAGCAGTCGAACATTTGTTGGAAGGTCTCGTGCTTGCGGTCTAGCATGTTCAGCTCTTCCGATATGGGTCCTTCTAATGCTTGGAGCTCTTTATTCACCTTATTGATGCTTAGATATAAGTTGGAGAACTCGCGATTACTTTTTCACTTGTCTTTGAGGATTTGGCTCCTCCAGCGGAAACGGCCATACCACTTTCGCCGATCTTTGCGTACTCATTAATTTTCTCCTGGCTGAGAAGCTCAGAAGTCTCGGCGGCAGTTGTGGGAGGCGCACTACCCATCTTCTGTAAGGCTTGGAGCAGATATTTGTTTTGCTCTTTCAATTGCCTTTTCTCTTCCTTTGTCTCTTGAAGCTTCTTGCAGAGGGCGTCAACTGCAGAAAGGGCCTCCCCCTGAAGGCTTTCAGAAGATGTCCCCATTGTGACTTGGGTCACAGTATAATCTGTCGGAGACAGATCCTTTTTCTCCTTGAGAGGATTGGGGTACGCGATCTCCATAACCCTCTCTCCCATAGCACTTTGAGAGAAGCGTGTGACGGGCTTCTACTTCTTTTCCCCCTTAGATGGGATTACAAAAAAGTCCATCGGAGCGATGGGAACTTTCCTCTTTTGCTTGACTTAGGCTTTGGGGAGATCAGTGGACCTATGGGAGAAGGGCCGGAAACGGAGAAGGGGGCAGCTGCAGTAGTAGAGGGGAAAAACGTGGAGACACGTGGAGGCGGCATGGAGAGAATAGCCGAAGAAGTGCCCACGGGAGGAAGGGAAACTGCAGGTGGAAGACATAGGAAGGGAAGGGAGCTCAAGAGATGAGGGAAGAAATGGAGGGGGAAAGATCCGCGAGGGAAGAGAAGATGGACGAAGAAGCGGGAGGAATAGTAGAAGAAGGGGGAGAGGACACGACCAAAGGGATGGTCGCTTGAGTCACTCGAGGAGGGGAAGGAAGAGAAGAAGAAGGGACAGAAAGGACCTCGGTTGTTGTAGCAATGCCGACATCCTGAGTGGATGGGCCTATTGGAATATCCTCTTCTGCTTCTTTCTCTGGCGTAACCAGAGTTATTACCTGTTCGGGTGCGGCGGAAGGAGGACTCTCTGGGGCTTCTTCTCGAGTGGTGCTTGATTCACCCTCTATGCCTTTGCCCTTGCCTTTAGGCTGTTGTTTAGATCGGGGAGGTGCGTTACCCAATGGGGAGGTTGTGAAATCAACCCCAAGGTAGATTAACCCGTTCATCCGGCACCAATGCTCTGTCTGCGTAGAGTTCTCCTTGATCCTCTCCTCAATCGTCTGAGGTGCCTTAGTTCTATCAATGGCTGGAAAAGGCCAATTGTCCCCATCCGTGTTAGTATATACTTGGTCTATTTCATCTTCCGTAGTTTGGAAGCCTTTGGGGACAATTGCTACCCCATATTGGATGATTTCTGCCAAGGCTAAGCGAGAATGATCCTTTCTCCTGAGCTCAACCTCATGGATGATGTCGATGTAGATGTCCTCGATCTGAGGGACGTGGATTGGATCGAGTTTCACCCTTGGCAGACAATTCCTTGGGTCGAAGGTAGGCCTGGCCGGGAAATCATGTCTCAAATTAAGCAGCTCCAGCTCTGCGAACATGTCCTTTGCCTTGTGGTGGGTAAGGCATGTATATCGGCCCACTTGTGAGGGGGAAAGGAGTTCCACCCTTCTTTCTTTTGAGGCACTTCTCGTGATATGTAATCAGCTGTCTTGACAGCTCCAGCAAAATCAGCTTGGGCCCAGCATACCTCGGCAGTCTGGTCGGCTCTCCCAAGAAGTTGGCTGCCCTCAGATAGGTGAATGTGGGAAATTGGGTGAACAGGGCCCCCCATTTCTCAGTGGCTGCCACTATGCTTTTGGTCGTGCGACCGTAAGTCATATTTGGCCTCAACAGGCAGATGATGTGATAGAAAAACACATCGTTAATCTTTGTGAATTGAGAGATGCTATTCTCCAGCCTCAATTCTGGGTAGTACTCATATATTTTGACCTGAGGCCAAACCCCACTTCGTATCAGGCCTGGGTAGTCTCTCTCTGATGCTGCAGCATAGACAACATAGGAGTTCATGTAGAATCTTCCCGTTGTAAGAAATTGTTGAAGCTTCAGAGATTGTGCTGCTTATTATCTCTCCCATTCAGCAAAAGCGCTGATCGGGCATATTCTTATTCATGGTCTCTAAGTACCGCAGCATCCATTTATGGAAAAAGTGGGCATCAGGAAGCCCAAAGACCCTGCTCAGGAATGTGATGGTGTCGCTGAGCTCCTCTGAGAAGTCACTGCGGTGGATGATTTGAGGCCATCGGGTCACCACCTTTTTGTTTTTCAAATAGACCTCGTTCATCAGTTGCATGCACTGATCTTCGTTGTCGTCCCAGGCCTTAATGCAATCCTCTCGGCTGACGGCCACGAAGTGCCGGTGATGAGGGATGCTGAGTATTATCTCAAAGTGGCGGGCAGTGAGGTTAATGACTACCTCGCCCTTGTCATTTACGACACACCTTGTGTCCTTGTTGTAGCACCGGGCGACCACCATCATGAATTCATTGTCGACGGTGCTGACTGGGATTCCTCCAGTGAGTGTAGAGAGCCTTTGCCCATGTCAGTTTGTCCATCCATGGACTTCTTGTTACCTTCTGAGTTCTGACCCAGAATTCCTCCATATCAATGTGACCCAACTCTGAGTCCCTGATATCTAGGTCGCATTCGGCCTGGGAGTCGGGCATTCTGACTCTCTGATATTTATATTTCATCTCTTCTTCTGTAAGTTTGGCCTTGCCTTTGGATTTGGTAGGTCTCCTGCTTGATGTAGACATATGTTCTTCCGAGCTTAGTTGCTGATCTGCACGAAGAAGAAGCGAGACCCAACGCAAAAAGGTTGTATTAGCCATTTGATCTTCCATTGAAATGTTAACAGAAGAAAGAGTTAGTGATTTTGAGGCTCAGGGCGCAGGGCGCATGAAAGCTGCAGCTTACAGGGCTAAATAGGTAAGGCGCACGAAAAAGGTGTTGCAAGGGTTAAATCAGCGCCAAAGGCGCATGGCGCATAGATACTGCAGGGTACATTTTGTAAAGGGCGCATGGAAACACCGTGTTACATAGAGACAGGATGCGCCAAAGGCGCATAGATTTTTCATGTTGCATGGAGATTTGGTGCACCAAAGGCGCATGTATGGTTTGTGTAACAGGAACTTTTCATGCGCCAAAGGCAACTTGGCGCGGCGCACGGAGGGTCTACACAACATGATGTTTTGTAATGGGAAAGCGCTTGCGCCTTCAAAGCTTTGTACTTAGTGCGGATTAAGCTAATGTTGCACATTAAGGCGCATGTATGTTTGCATGAATGCTTTTCGTGTGCTAAAGGTAACTTTGCGGTGCATGTCTTACAACATGATGTTGCTGTAATGGGGAATGGCTTGCAGGCTTTGTACTTAGCTCGATTAAGCTGATGTTGCATCGATCTTGGGTGTGCCAAGGAGGCTGCAGCTAGCGCTTGCATCATGAAGGAAGCGCGCCTTGAGGGCACAAAAGTTCATGATGTAATGCATGATGGGTGCGCCATTGGCGCAGATTTTAATCATGTTGCGGGGGTGACAGATGCGCGAAAGGCGCACTGTTTTGATGTTGCAGGACGTGCCAATGCGCGAAAGGGAAAAAGGAAAATAGAGTCTTTTTAGAGCTTTAATCACCCTCAGAGGGGTTTTCACATGGTTTAGCTTCTCTTTTCTTTTCTTTTCCTCTTTTTGCAGGGTTATTTGGGTAATGAAATGGCTTAACCAAAAGGGATTTAAACCATGCTTTCAGAACAACTTCCTCTACCAGCAGATCTGGAAAGAGGGGGAGGAATATGGAAAGACAGCAAGGGGGCTAGTTCAATATTTCAATTCCAAAACCAAACCAACAAGCATTCAAAGAACCAAAAACGTAAAACACACGAAAGAGATAAGAACCTCTTACCCGGATAAATAGTGAAAAACGTGCAAACGGGTCCACTATGTGTTGAAAACGACGGGCAGGTGTGCTGACAGGTCAGAGAATATAAAAAAAAACGTGATTGCTCTGGTGATAATGACATTTGCAGGTGCGCAAATATATATATATAGGTGAGTCAGTAATAAATGCGCCACCAACTTTGTAAAGGGCGCATGAAAATTACTGTCGACATAGGAAAGCATGCGCCCTTTGGCGCACCAAAGCATTTGCCAGCATGGAATTAAGTGCGCCTTTGGCGCACCAAAAGTGGTGTCGACATGAGATTATGTGCGCCTTTGGTGCACCAAAAAGTGGCGCAACAAAAGGGTTGCTAACACGAAGGCATGCACCTTGGCGCACACAGGGAAGACTCAACATATCAAGGCGCACCAAAAGGTCTGTTGACACAGGAAAATATGCGCCAAAGGTTTTAAAGGGGCACACCAAAAGTTGGTGTTACATAGTAATTCCATGCGCCCAGCCAAAAGACCAAAAATGACTAAGTTTGGAAAACCAGATTGCACCATTGAAGCACATGGATTGGTTATGAGGTTCATTGCATGGAAAACACCATTCATACTCCTAAGAAATGTTGTTTTGTGTTAGTACTAATGCCTTAGAGGCAGATATGGCGTTTGGATTATAGGGCTGAAATGGTCTATTGGCAGGAGGCCTTGTTTGATTCATATTTGCAGCTGGATTAGGTGGTCTTTGTGGTTGGTATGGTTGCCTGTTAGGCTGAGCTTGGGGCTGATAAGAAGGTCTAAAACCTTGGGCTTCTGCCTCTTGAGAGTAACTAGCTCATTGCCTAGGTTTTGCAATTGCTTCATGACATCTTGAAGCTCATTTGAGGCACTAGGAGATGAAGTGGAAGCTTCATTTGAACTCTGATTTCTAGGAGTGGGAGAAGGAGCCAAACTAGGTGCTTGATTGGTGTTTGGGTTCTCTTAGCATGGAAACAATGGCATGGGAGGTCTAGGGAAAAATTGCCGCTTGATCAAACAATTTTCAGCCCTAATGGCAATGCTATAAGCCATAGGGATAGTTATGCCTCCCATGGACTGAATCAACATAGAAATATCAAAATTTAGAGCTTTGAGATAGTAAAGAAAAGCACCTTCTACTGTTGGCCTGACTACCACCGGAATTCTCTCCCAAGTCTTTTGAAATCTGAAGTTGAAATCGGTCAGCTGCTCATTGGGAGCTCTCTTGATGGTTGTCAGCTGCTCCAAAAGAGATAAGTTGTCTCCCTTCTCTCCAAATTTCTCATGAAGTGCAATACACAGCTGATTCTAGTTTGTGATAGAACCATCTCCAAGGCTCCTAAACCATTGCAATGCTTTACCCTTGAATGAAGATGCCAAGAACTCGATGTGACCACTTGCATTTCATTGATCTCATGAATTACACAAAGGTTAGCAATATCTTTAACATGATCACCTGGAGTAGTATGATTTTCTCCAAAGAAGTAGGGAATGTTCTTCAAGGCTGCAATAGGAACTGGATGTTGTGCATTGATGGTGAGTGGGCTACTCTGTGAACTTGACATAGGGGTTGTTTTGTGCCATTCTAATTGGTCTTAAAACCCTTGTTGATCGAATGAAAGGCCTACTGTGGAGGAGTTGAGAGAGTTCTGTTTGGTGGAGATGGAGACCTTTGAATCCTTCTTTCTCTTTGCCTTCTTCTTGGAGATAATTACAGGTATTCAAACAGCACTTCTTCTCCAACTCTTGACCTTGTGGTGATTCTTCTCATGAGTTTTCGTGCCCGCACCGCTGAAACTAGTTGATTCTTCCCTTTGGAGTTGCCAGATATGAAAATAATAGCTCTTTTAAGCAAGAAAATTACAGCAGGTGCACATCAACTTTGCTACAATAAAAATGAGACCTCTAGTGTCCCACCCGGCATGCCAAAACTGTTGTTGCAGACTCATAGCACCCCTGGATGCAGATCAGGCTTCTAGGTTGATCACTCTAGCATCCAGTGTGATTGCACAACATGGAAACCTCTCTCTAAGTGTGGGACTTGTGAAACTGAGAGAGGAATCTCTAGATTAGAGGCTGGTTCCTCAAACTCCTCTGATTTAGATCTAATGCTTGCACAACTACAGAGGTTCAGATCCTAATCCTACTCCGCATCGCAAGGAGACATGGATAGAAATGCAAAGATTGAAACTAACTAAAGATGGTGATGCACCAAAAGGAGTGGTGAATAATTTTTTTCAAGCAAATAGACACAGAGCAAAGATTGCAACATAAAACATACACAAAGCCGATAAGATATAATTTACAATCCGAGATAAAGCAAATAATACAAACAAAGGACTGAAACCATTCACAAAGCTTGTATTATCATTTCAGTGTCAAAACCATGCATTACAAACTCAGAGAGGTAAAAACTATTATAGTCTTTGAAGAGGCCTGATTCTTCAAACAATCACTTGCTGGAGGTGAAAGAAGAAGTCTCTATGTCCAAAAATGTTCCCCCTTTAGAAATGAGCCAAATCTGGCTTTTACACTACATGGGTCGAGCCCAGGAGACAGAAACGTACAAAACATGAGAGCCCATTCCTCCTTGACTATAGATGCATTAAAACAGCATGGGGGACCTTACAAACCCATACCCTATCATTTTTGACCGAATTGCAGGAGAATGCGACCCATTCTGCATTAAATTTGGTCACTGAAATGTCACTTCTGGCCATGAACACGTGTCAGAGCCATTTCTTAACTTTATCTCTCTAGACTACACCAAAATTCAAGATTAACCCTAGAATCATGTAGAGAATTTCATAATCTTTCCGTTGATATAAAGAACATGCAAATCTGAGCTCTGGATCAAAAGATATGGAGATCTGAAGATTTAGGGCACAAAACAGCAAAAATGTGTTTTGAAATTCTTTCCCACGCTCTGCCACCTGACGACACATGTCAAGCACTGATTGGATGTGTAATTCTCTCTCCTCTGCTCACCCATGGGTTTTCCTTGAAAATTTTGACTTTTTTGTGATTTTGGAACATTTTCCACTTTTCCTCCGCGCCCCGCCACTGGGGACACGTGGCATGCATTGATTGGAGGACAGGGGCGGGGTCTTCCTTTACTTTTAGCTTTTTGGCCGAAACTTGGCCAAAATTTTCAAAGTCCTTCCCAAGCTCTGTGCTTCCTTGTTCCATTGGACATGTGTCCTCTTCTGATTGGCTCAGGCTGACCCTTCAAACCTCGCCCTTTGAACTTTTGGACGTTTCCCCTTGTGACACGTGTCATGATTTGGTTGGTCCATGGGTCTGCCGGCTTTTCGCATCCACCACGTCCATTTGTCCCGGATGTCCCAAACTGTCTGGGATGAAAACTTCCGATCCACCCGATTCAAGCTTCCCCTGTCCCTCTTTGGCGAAGACACGTGGCGTCATTTGATTGGCTCTCGCCCCTTCGGCTCCCCGTGTCCGCCACGTACTTCTCCGGCCCGACTGTCCCCAAAGGTGAAAGTTCCTTGTTTCACCCAACTGGGCGCCATTCCCTGCGTCCTCACGGCCTAGATGTCCTGCATCTGTCCCGCCAAAGCAGCTTAGTCAATTTTCCTTTGACCTTCAGCCGGTTCGCCTTTCTACATCCCACGCATCCTCACGGCCCGGATGTCCCTTTGCTCTCAGACACCCGCGACCTTTCACCCGATTCGCACCTAGATGTCCCTTATGTCCCGATCGTTGTGAGGACTAGGACTTAGCTATTTTTCATGATTTTTCCCGCCCAAGCTTGTTTTTCTGCAACTTTTTCACCTTTTCTCGAAGTTGCTTTTTTCTTCTTGGATAGGGGAGTTAGAAAAAATCTCGGGGACCCTAGAAACATGATTTTTGCCCCGAATCAATCTATTTTCCCGGGACTTGAGTATTCAATGCATGTTATCAATTTTACCTCGGGGAAAATTGGATAACAGGATTTTTCCAAAAAGTACTATAAAGATTCATTTTTCTCAAGTTAGAGACGACCACAATACTTGATGAGGCAACAAAGATGAATTTAAGAATGGGTAGGTGTTCGGTTAGTTGTTTGGATTTTCCAAGTAGATCATCTACGTAATCCTCTAATATGCGATGCATGATGTCATGGAAGATGTAATTCATGGCTAGCTGATATGTAGCAGCAACTTTTTAGGCCAAAGGGTATGAATCGATAGCCAAAAGTCCCCCAAGGGGTGATGAAGGCATTCATGTGTTGATCCTCAGGATCTAGTAATATTTGATTGTAGCCCGAGAAACCATCCATGAGTGATAAAGTATCATGGCCAATGGTGAGATCAACTAGGTGGTCAATGCCTGGTATTGGGAAATCATCTTTGCGACAAGCAAGGTTGAGGTCACGGAAATCCATGCAAATGTGGAGTCCCCCTGTCACTTTCATGACAAGAACGATGTTAGAAATCCATTGGGTATAATCAATGGGTAGAATGAAGGAAACTGAGAGAAGGCACTGAATCTTTTCTTTGACCATAAGTGCAATGCAAGGATGTATTTTTCACATCTTTGTTTGATGGGTTTGGCATTAGGATTGGTTACGATATTGTGAACCACAATTTTTGGGTCAATGACGGGCATATCGGCATAGGACTAGGGAAATGTGTTTCTATGGTCCCAAATCAGTAGTGTCTAAGGATTAGCTAATCTTTAAAATGTGTGGGTCATCCTGAGTATTAATGTTAATTTTGATGGTCAATTCATTTAACATGGTTTGCATCTTAGAGGGTAACGACCGATGAATATAAGATTTTTCTCGCACTAAGGTAGGTGAGTATGGACTCATCATCCTGATAATGAATGATGTTAATTAAAGGTGTATCATCATCGATCATGTCAAGATATAAGAATGGGAGAGAAGAGGGAGCCTCATCATCGCGTTGATAGGTCGAGGTTGCAGGAAATGGTGTTTATGATAAAAAAGTTAGGAGGAATAGATTCAAGATCTATAGACTCGTGGGTGAAGATGGTATTGTGGATGAATGAGAGGGGGAGTTTTCTCATCTTGGATAAGGTCAACATGAAATTTCTTGGGGGTGGAGCGTCAAAACCAATGCCACTACGGTCATTGTGTTTACGAGAGGTACAAGAAATGGCACTATGGCGGCCTTGTTCATAAAAACCAAGCCAAATCCTTTCCATGCACACCAAAGGAGGAACATGTGAGCAAAGTGGCGATTAGTGAGGGAGTGTAGGTCGATGAAAATGGTTGGGTTTGGGATGAAGGTTCGGGTTTATAGGTGGCCATATCAAGTCTCCCATATGTTAGGTTTATGCGAAGGTGGGGAGGGCCATAAGGGAAAATAGAACCAATGCGGATTTCGTAGCTAGGGTGTTGATGTAGAGTCTCATATGGGGTGAGGAAGGTGTCGATATTGTATAGGAGGTATTCCCCAGAGTGAGTGAGGCATTGAAAAACACCTTCTAAGGCATCAATAGTTGGTATGTGGGTAGCGGGTATATATGGCTTACTAGATGATGGGGAAACAAGGGTGCTAGCGGTAGAGGCTACAGCCGTAATGGGTATAAAAAGGTTAGATACAACAAAAGTAGTGACAATTTTGGTGGATGGGCTCATGGGTGAAGGTGAAGTGGTGAGATGGTAGATGCCTTGAGTAGTACAATCACATGATTGGGCCGATATAGCATGTTACAGTCTTGAAAGGTGATGGGTTGGTGGGGATGGTGTAATTATGCCCCTCATGTTAAAATTAGAGGCATCGATGTAAATTCAAAGGGACATAACCCATAACATGGATCCAAGGTCGAATGAGAAACAAGTTATATTGGAACTCTCCTTCTAGAACATGAAAAGTTCCAGACAATGCGGGGCCCATGTGGAAATGGAGAAAAATAGTACCTAGGGTAGAGTTCATGACATCATTGAAGGAACACAACATAACAGGGTTACCATGCATGTAATTGGCATGTATCCACATTTCTCGTATGCACGGGAGGAGATGGTATTAATGCTAACACCACCATTGATCATAACATTTCATATATGTATATTATTGATAAATACGAAGATGAAAAGAGTGAGGTCGTGGTTGTTAGACTAGTAGGGAGCAATCTCTTCATCCGAAAATGAGGGCGGCCACTTGGTGAGTAGGTGGAGGTGTAGAGGAAGGAAAAGACCTAGTGAGAGAGGCCACATGGTGAGGGGTAATGATGTAGGCTACAGTGTGGGGTTATTTGGTAAGACATCAATAGATTGAAGGACCTTCATGAGGTCTTGATGATGTGACTCGAGGTTTTGATGAGGTCATATAAAGACATTTTGAGGGGGATTAGTGTAGTTGTTTTAGCATTGTGTGATGTGTGACCCCATCAGAAATAGGATATACAAGACCTCGAATGATGACTTTGGGTATGGGTGTGGATGGTATGTTGGGTACAGGGTTGGTTGATGAGCCAGTTGATTTTTCCTTACCCTTTTCTTTCTAAGCATGGGTGGTAATGTTGATCATGTTAATATGAGGGGAGGGGGTAAATGGAGAAGGTGTAGGATGAGTGGTATAATGGCATGACGGGCAGAAACCTACGGGGAGAAAAGCCTTGTGAAGTGAGTTAGGCGCAATGACATTTGGGTGGTGATTTGGCCAACTCTCTTATACGAACCATGTTGGTCTTGAATCTCGGGTGTGGATCGAAGAGTTGTGGGAGTGGAGATTTTGGTTCTTTGAGTAGGAAATGGGGAAGATCTGTGGAAATTGGTGAAGGTGAAATGGGGTCCTCATCAAGAAGATCATCATCATCAAAATTTTCTTTGAGAGGACATAATTGGACAAGGGAAATTTTTAAAGCCTTAAAATTCTCTAAAAGATGGTAGGTGCAAATTTTGGTTTTGTCAAACCATTTTAGTTTGGGTTTGAGTGGATCCTAAGGTCTAAAAGGTGCTAATGTGATGACGAAAGTTTCAAAAAATTGGTTAAGATTTTGACATAGGATCTCGTTAGTGGATCACAATGGGAGGTGAATGTGGGTTTGGGTATAGGTATGGCTGATTGTGGAGGAAGAGGCTTTATAAGAGGGGGAGTAGGTTAGGCTACTAGTTTGGTGTGTGGTGTGGTCTTAGGTGTTGGTCGATTCGCTTGGGTAGAGGTAAGGTAAGAAGAACCGGCGATGGAAATTTTAGTTGGTTTAACTACCTTATTGGAAGGTAGCATATTCTTAGATTTTTTTTTCACCTTTTTGGGCAAAGGTGACACGTTTGTACGAGATATAGAGGGAAAATTAGATGGTAGAAGAGGACGGGTTACCCATGGGGGTAATTGAGTTACTATGGAGTTGGTTGGTAGAGGTCAAAAAGAAGGTGTGAGCAAAAGAGAGAGAAATGTTATGGGTAGTGAAGAAGTTATGGATGGTAGTGGTGGTATAGGTGGTAAAAAGGTTATAGGCAAGGATGGAAGTTGTGTGGGTCACTTGGGTATATTAGAGGTTCGTGATTAGGAGAGGGCTTGTTGCATTCTTGGTTTACTGGAGGATAGGGGTTTTTTTTATGAGGTTGAGGGGTGAGGTCCTAGAATGGATGGTAGGGGTGAAGGTGATAATGCTGTGGTAAGAGAGGTCGGTGTATGAGGTCTAGGAGGTTGGGTATTGTTTTTAGGGGCCGGGGTGAGTTTAGTGTCAGCTTTTGGAAGATGTGGCTAAATCTAATTTGATGGGTGGGTGAGTAAGGCTAGATATCGGTATGACCCCAAGGTAGGGATAGGTTTAGGTAAGGGAGACGATACAGTGTGAGGGTAGGTGTTTAGGTGTAGATGTATGTTAGGTTATGGGAAGAAGTTTGAGTTGGGCCAAGGGTGGTGACATGGAAGGTGTTGCAATATTTGTGATTATGTTTTGTTTGGTTTTGTGAAACACTTTTGGATAGATAGTGAAGGTGTTAGCAAGGGACAACTATATTTGTGTTGAAATAGGAAGTAGAAGGTGTCCCCAAAGTATAACTCTATCGACAAAGTCTAGGTGATCGAAAAACATGAGAATGGTACTAATGTAGGTGGGGCCGACATGGATCGAGTGGTAATCCCCGTAAAAATGTTTGAGATACAGGAAATGGCTAGCCTCGACTCGACTGTGGGTAAGAGATCCGAAAGTAGATCAACAGATCTTGAAGGTTTGATGGTGAATGTTCATCAAAAGACATTGGTACTTCTATAGAATCCTCCATGGGTAGAGGAGAGGATGGGCTAGATAAATTAGACTCTCCTTGTGTTGGTGTAGCTGGGGGACCTTTATCGTCTGTGAGTATGAGAGGCGCCACTAACAATTGCTCAAAATTTTGAGGGGTGAAAGGTGGCGTGCTAATTATGGGCTTTTCCATGGATGAAGAATAAAATGAAGGGAGTTCGTCTATGGGTGGAGTAGATGAAATAGGTTCTTGTGTAGGTAAGGGAGCTCATACTAAGATTTCATCTATGGAAGGAACATGAGGTAATTGGGAAGCAACTAGTATGTCATCAAAAATAGTGTGGACCTCGCGAACATTGCTATCATTGTTTGAGGTGTCACCAGCTTGGTTGGAAGATGGGGCATGATTAGGGAATGGCTTCTTGAATATATATAGGTTTTGGTTAGTGGGTGCATTTGGGCTATCTAAGACTAGATCTCTATTGTCTAACATTTCTTGGATGATATTCTTGAAGGTGATGTAGTTATTGTCACTATGACCTTTGACACGATGATAGTTGTAAAATTCATGTTCTTTATACCATGTGGGCATGGGTCACTCAGGGTCAAAACTAGTATGTGGTTTTATAGGTGGAAGGTTAGTGGCACCATCCTTAACAATCTTTTACAAAATAGAAGAGTAAGATTCTCCAATCGAAGTGTACCTTCATTATTCTCATCCGAACCGGAAAGCTTGGATGGGAGAGAGATTGGAAGGGGGTTTGGTTGGGTTTGATTGGTGAGGGGACTAGCATTGAGAATTATGGTTTTGGTAGACCCTTTCGATTTTGAATATTTTTTTGGGGTTTTGAAGATGAAGAAGCATCATTGGATTTGAATGCGATGTTCTTGTTATGAAGTTGAATCTTCTTTTCTTCAATAACACAAATTTCTAATTTCCATGCCATGGTGAATGCCTCGTCAAAAGTGAAATTTTTTAGCACCTACAGTTTGCAGAGATGTGTCTAGCACAAGCTCCGAGTTAATAGCTCTATAAGCTTAGTTTGAGGTAGCTGAATGTGACATGATTAATTTAACTGTACAACGAATGACAAAGTTAGCTACGACTCACCTTCGCATCAAGTCGAGTGGAATAAAGATCATGATGGTAACATTCTTGACAATATTAAATGAGAAGTGGTCTAAGAAGGCTAGGGCTAGTTGATTGAATGAGTAGATGGAATGTTTTGGTAGCCCATTATACTATTCTAATGTAGGTCCTCTCAGGGACATTGGGAAAGTCCTTAGAAGTAAAGCGTCATCATGGGTAATCAGGTAACACACATGTTTAAAGGACCACAAATGTTGTTGTGGATCTTCTTTCCTATTGAAGTGGTAGAATTTTGGCATTTCCCAATCTATGGGGTATGGTCGAATAGGAATGGATAGGTGAATAGGCTCATTACAAATTTCATCATAGGTGAGGGAATCGATGAGCCAAAACCAATGCTTCTAGTGCTTGCATCTTTTCCATCATCCACTTGATGAGGTCATTGGTAGGTTGTGATGGAGAGACACCTCCTATTACATAAGGGGACAGATATTTAACCTCATAGGGAGGTTGAGAATAAGGTACTGATATAGAAGGCACATATCTAGAATGGGTGATAGACGAGATAGGGGGTGGTTGATAGTTTGTGTATGTAGGTGGGATGGTCGTGGTGACTCTTGTAACGATCGGGGTTAGTGTTTTAGGGATGGAGAGGACAAGATTCTGGAATGGAGTAGGGGTCACCGACACTATGGGTGGTTGTGTTACAATGCGTATTTGTGAGATAATGGGTGCAGACTGGGCTATGGTATGGGTGGTCAATGAGGGGACAACATATATGATAGGCACGAGCGATACTACAGATGTAGTGGTCATGACAGGTATGGGTCCTAGCTACAAAACTACTGGGGGTAAAGCAGGTGACAGTAACACCACATTATTAGGTGCCAATGCAGAAGTAGGAATAAGGGTAGGAGATATGGATATAGGCATGTTGTATATCAACTGACCTAAGGAGTCTTAGGTGGAAAAGTGGGAAAGGTAGAACTGTAAGGCCGTGGGATTATAGTCAAGGAGTCATGCAAATTCTTCATCACCTACGACAATGGTGATAGGATGAGTAGGATCCATGGGTGATAGAATAGATGGTGGCGAAGGACTTGGCGAGAGTGGTTGATGATTAGCGTGGAATATGAGGGTGTTATTTTGACTACGAGTCAGCACCATGTGAACAAGTGTTGACCTGGTAAGACTGTATTCTGTAGATGACACATAAAGTAGCAGGACAAAAAAGAATGAAGAAAAAATGTATCTATAGGTAGAATTGGGTAATATATCAGTTGATGTTCAATACAGGGTAACCAACACCAGTTAAGGTTGATCGATGCCGGTTAAGGGGTAACCGAGGTCAGTTATTGTGAAACAGGAACAATTTTATCAAATGAAGCACAAATTGTTGACGGTCATATGAACAAGCTGAATGATGACTATTGACCAAAGCAGAGAGAGTATAGGGACTCACAAGAACTTTGATAGCAAATAAAATGAAATAAGGGCTCTTTTAGGCAATTTAACCCAAAAGAACAAAAACCGATGTCGGTTAAGATAAAACCAATGCAAGGTTAGGGGTAACTGATGCCGGTTACCATGAAAACTGGAAAGATGTAGAAATATGGATTGTTATGAGTTTTTAATGAGATAAACCACCAACCTAGATGTCTGGAGATGATGCAATGAAGTCCTAACACACTCAAAGGAAGTTGGAATACTCCAACTATGATTAGGGAGTGTGTACAAGAACAAAATTTAAAAAATGGACAAGCATATCCTCACACATCAATCAAACACAAAAAACACGCTCCTAACAAGTGATTTTTAATTTATTGAGCTTATGCTATTTATAAGACTAACTCATGAATTTTAGAATAGACTTTTTGGTGAGGAATGCTTTCTATGAAGAAAGATATCTAAAAGGAGAGGTTTCGTATGTTATGGTGGGGGTGGGCCATCCTCTAAGATGATGACTTGACAAAGGCAACAAGTCGGGAGTACCTACCAATTTGATTGTGTGATCACGTAAAAATGTTCCTGGGTAAGATGTTGTTTAAGAAATATGTGTATATTTTAATTTTTTGTCAAGTTTGGTAAGACACAGAGAGAGATAAAATGTGCTTTCTATGATTCTTTGTGTCAACCATCAGCTGGGCATGACTTCCAGCATATAGGTTTCCCTAATTTTAATATGAGCTAAATGCAACAAATCAGAATGTAATGTAACCAATTTTAAGCCCAAATCAAAATATTATGTTCGATGAAACAAATGGTGAATAGGAGAGTGTATTCTCTTTCACTAAATGCAAAAAGAAAGAAGAATGGTTCTTTTTAAATGCACCAAAAGAAAATGTATCCTTTAGAGCAATTAGAAAGAAGAGAAGATTACTAGGGAAGAAGATTAATGTGTAAGATTTTTGAATGGAAATAAAAACACAACCTTTGCCTAGGAATGATTAAAATGCAATAGAAACCCTGATGGGTCCCACTGGGCATGCCAAAATGTTTCACCATTTTCTTTATCTTTTTGAAATGATGAAAAAGATAAGGGTAAGGGCCAAGGAGAAATACATGTTTATGCTAGTTGGTTGATGGTTATTACATGTGTTACGACTTCTAGATCCAATGTCAATTGTGAGAGCTCCTTTTAGCTAGGAGGAACTACCTGTAATAGAAAACAATACCACAAAAGATAATTAAATGATAAATGATAGTGGATCGCTAAGCTTATGCTAGTTCCGGGAAGTGTGATACTTCCTAGATGGTTGTCAATCCACTGTTTAAAACAATTTAATGCCATAAATAAAGGAAATCCTACTATAGATGATATGATTTAGGTTTCTCATTCAAGTACAATAAAAAATATTAACACAATAGGCTAGGCTATGGTCAGATCAGAAAGGTAGGTAGTTGTCAGGGTGTTGGGACTAGTCAGGGTATGATTCTGGGTTGTTTAGGTCAACTAGTGAGATGATTGTTGGGTCTATTCTTGGTCAAGGTATAAAACATAGAGACCAATGTTGGTCGGGTATGATCGATGCCGGTTTAGGTAGAACTGATCATAGTTGTGGATAACTCGGCATCGGTATGGTCGAGGTAAAATAAATTCAAATAGATCAAATGGCAGGGGCTGATCTAAGGTCAAATGAGGTTAGGAGAGTGGATGAGAAGGTCTGTGGAGATCTCAAGTATGCTCAAAAATGGATATTAGGTTAGAATGGTGATTTGGTGGTGTGGTTAAGGGAGTGGTTGAATTACAAGCTAAAAAGCAATGGAGGAATGAACATGCAAAGTATAAACTAATTACAGGAATGACGAAAGTTAACTATGCTGAAATAGGCAATACTAGTAGAGATGTACTTATTATGATGTAGGTTTTGATGGCTGAATGTAGGTGGCTATTGATTAGAAGAATAGTGTTAGATATCATAATAGTGGCTCCCAGAAAGATTCTGTGAGCACAATGCTTCCAAAATTTGTCTTTGTGATGGCTCTAGATGTTTGGATGTGTGAAAGGATGTTGGTTTTGTTTGCATGCAACTCTCTTCTCGTCTTCTTGCTCTCATAATGTACCAACCTAAAAATAAGGTTGCTTAGGTCCATAAATGGTAACCAACAATGGTTCCTTCTTGACCGGCATTGGTTTAGGTCCTGACCGACGCGTCATTAAGGCAGGATTCCCTAGGTTTACTAAAATGGGTAGATATTTCTAATTTATTTGGTCTAGTTAGTTTCTTCTCATGGATCAAAATGGAAACTTCCCTTCTAATGGGCAAGAATGTGGTTAAAGATATTTTAGGGATTGATTTTAGGGTTTAGACAAAATCTTAGCTCATTAGGGAAAGTAAGAATTAGTTATTGTTAGTTATGGAAACATGCCAAGAATAGGTCTAGGGTGAGGTGGTTGGATGAGGTGGTAATTAGGTCAATTAATGTAATTAAATGATGAATATTGTGAGGATGGGTATTAATTAAATTAAATTAATATTAATGTGGTGTGGAGGGGGCATGGTTAAGTGAATATGTTTGGGTTGGTTATTTGATGAGGTGCCAAGGAGAGTGTGACCCAATTTTGGTGTCTACAATCCTAAGCCGACATTTTGGGACTTATCCAAGCAGGATGATTGGGATTGGTGCTTTGTACACAAATTGTAAATGATTGACACTTCACAATCTAGTCCTAATCTAGATGATGTTTTTCAGTGTTAGAGAGAAATAAAAATTCTAAATAACAATTATTCCATCATGGAAATTAAGCATGGAAAACATGACTTAAAACCTTGACCAAGGTAACGCTAGCTATTGATTCCACTTTCAGGATTTCACCTAGTCATAAAGCTACAGGATTTCAGATGGGTATTCCATAACAGATTCCCATATAGGAACTTTAGACTACAACACTTGAATGTCCTTGAAGGACTATGGAAACCATTATATACTTAGTATACATGATTATTGAAATGGATATGAGAAGATCGGTTTTAGTTCGACTCATACAACTACATAAGGTTTATTGTTATAGGATGGATTAAATAAGATGATGTTAGTTCTAAATTGAGTTAATTTAGAACAATGAAACATGGTGAAGTGAATTAAGATAAAAATTAAATTAAATTTCCCTTGTATTGAAGTTTTAAAATGAGGATGTTACATTTTGGTATTAGAGTTGAAGGTTGCAGATCTTGGACCTATTGAGTCCATCAATGATAAAACTTAAATTTTTGTTTAACATAAAATGGATAGACCAAGGGGACATGTTGCTAACAACCCACCTTTGGTTGGCAAAGCAACCACTACGCATAAATTAGATGAAATACTTGCATTCCTACAAGATGAACACAATCATTTGGCTGTACTTAAACAAGAGGTGGTGGATAATGAAAGTAGGAGTGGTAATGACGGTATAAAACAACCTAAAAACAATAACTTGATGCTAAAAACAACAACGCAGTTGTTAATAACTCAAAATCAACCATTAAATGTAAGAGATCGCTTAGAAGCGGTGAGTTGTCTAAAGACATAAAAATAATTAGTCCACCTAAGTTTGATGGTACAACTCTAGGGGATTGGGCTAAGAATTGGCTCAATGAAATGGAAAAGTATTTTGCTATAAGGAATGTTTCAAAGATACTAAAGCATTATGTGGAGCATATCAGCTAGCCAACGAGGCATCCTCATGGTGGGATAACCAGAAAGTAGAATTGGGAGTAAATGATGTTAACATAACATGGGACTAATTTAAAGCCTACTTTAGGTAGTGTTTGTTACCCTAATTATATTATGACCAAATATGTCATAGTTTTAAATCCTATTATAGGGTAAGATGACTGTAATTGAGTACTGGGAGAAATTTACTAAACTCCTTAAGTACGTTCAGAGTAACAAAACTAATGAGAAATTCTGAATAAAGAGATTTATTATAGGCTTGTAAACTATAATAGGCAATGAATTTGATGTGCATGGGCCATCAAAGATAGAAGAAATATTTGAGAAGGCCATTAGGTAGGAGAAAATTTCCAATCCATTATCGCTCACAGGATGAGAAGCGTAAATAGAAATATACTCCTCACCATTGTCATTTGGGAAGGCATGGGGAAAGAAGGAAGAGAATAAAACTCATAATGGTGGAAATAATACTGTTGTAAACTTCAAAAATAATGGACAAGAAAACACTACTGGTAGGAATGACAGGTTTAAAAGGAAGATACCTTTCGTGGGTTGCTTTAAATGTGGTGAAAATGGTCATTATGTTAAAGATTGCCCCTTAGGAAACAAAGAGAAAACTCTACAGAAAAGATTTAGGCTGTAGTTAAAAGCCAAAAGATTGAAAATGAAGAAAAAAATAAGGAGATGAAGACTTTGGACCTTAAAAATATTATAGTGATCCCAACTAGACTGCTGGTATAGTCTTGAAAACAACGGTTTCTCTTGATATTTTGAATACTTACAACTTTGTTTCTGAATAAATTATTTTGTTAATTGTCAAATATTCAATGTAATTAATATTATTTCAATTAATTATGATTTTAATGACAATTCTTGGGTCATATTTCAGATTGTATGACTTTGAATATTTGAATAAAAAGTGTTACCACTACTAAATTTGAGTTTTAGATCTAAAAATTATAAACTTTCATGGAAAAATGATGATTGTCTATGGTAGAGTTTTGGATATAAACTATAATTGATTGTTTGAACTCAATTAAGGAGGTAAAAATTATTGGGAGGATGATTCATTAAGGGGGAGGTATGTCACACCCCATAAATTTAGTTTGGTCTTGAGAGGATAAGTTGTTAGCTAGGTGATTTCGTACTTGATGTCCAAAGGCAATTTTTGAGCTTGTCTAACTTGTTTTTGATCCACCGAGATGACTTACATGTGCATGTTCCTTATCATGACCCTTTTAATATTTATGATTGTAATTGAATATATTAAGGAAATTATGTAGATAGTTCGATATTGACCATAAGACATTAATAATGATCATGTAAATATCTGCTTGCTAATGGAAATAACATACCACAAAGGCGTAACTGAAAATGAAATACTTGATTTATCAAACTTGTTGTCATAATCACATTTCATTGATTTCCTAATGTCATGATTGACTCTCTTAAAGGTCAATTGATACTAATGTTGATCTTGTAAATATATGATTACTTTATCGACCTATAAATACGCCAAAGACCTTAATATACAATTGCGCAAGTTCATGTTGTTGCTGACCATCTCCATGTTGCTACTTGGAATTCATGTTGCTTGTTGAAAAGGTTATAAGATTATTCACTAAGAATTAAGGCCTTGTCCCTAAAACATGCACATCATTCATTATTCTAAGGGATTAATGTGTTAATGGTGTGCTATCATTGTTTAAATATTTTTATGATAATAAGAGTTATGTTTTTCTTACCTTTTAAATGCTAGGTGGGTCAATATTAGCCCAAGATACTTAAAAGGAAACCCAATATTTAAGCCCATAAAGGAAAAAATATTATGAAGAGAGGTATTTATTTTGGCATTCAATCAAGGTGAATGATAACCTAATTATCACATTATTGACTAATCATGTAAATGGTCAGCTAACTCGAGCTTGGTAAATCTGGGGTCACGATGTTATTTTGGGCTGAGGTATTATTAGGCTTGATCATGCATATCTTAGAAGTTGATAAGCTATGCTTTAAGGGGGGTAATCCATTACATGAATTTTTCAAAATAATTATTAATCAATTATGGGATCAATGTTGGTATTGACCATGCAAGTTGTGATGGTAAAGGTTATTTTTGGAGGTTTATTTTAAAACTATGCTAAGTTTAGTTGATAGGAAATGGAAGTGGAAATTGTTTTGGCCACTACTTAGACCTGATGCAGTTAATATCATTTAATAAATTAAACGGAATTCAAAATTCATGAACCGTCTCTTGAAATCCTTGCATGAGCACTAGGGTTTTATTATTTTCTTACTTCCGATTTTAGGTCACTAGACACTATTATGAACTCTACATGCAAATTTTGTGGGTCATAGATTCACTTTGATCTGGTTGTTTTTTCTAGAAATAAAAATATATGCGTAAAAAGAGTAAGTGTTGGCTTTAAGTGGTTTGACTTGTTCAAAGATTAAGAAAGTGGGGGATTTTACAGTTACTTCTGGAAATATCAGGAACTTGGCAAGGAAGGATGACCGCTAGTCATTATTCAAGCATGATTTGACCTATCCCTCCCTTAGTTTCTTTTACTATTTAGTAATTACTTGAATCAAACTCTACAATACGCCTTGTTATTATTCATGGTTGTAATTTTGCATTGTTATTGTGGCATTGTGTTGGGGTGTTATTGATTCATGTAAGAATGAGTAAATTTAGGTTTTACACTTAAATTTTCTGAATATTTTAAAATGAATGGTAACCATGAATGAACCTTTGCAATAATGTCTTTCTTGTTAATGTGAAACCCTCTCTGGAATTATTGTGTTGTTCTGATTCAAACCCTATAACTTGGGTTGCTAGGATATATTGATAGTATTTCATTTATCGACACTCTTATTATTGTACACATTTTATTTTAGGGGTATTATTAACCCCAAGACTTGTCTATATATGTGGAATGGAATCCTGCTTTTTTTTTTTGACCGAAGAGTTTTGGTTTTCTTATATTGGTTATATTCTCTTGAATATTTGGGTATTATTTTATTACTGGATACAAGTATAAAATAGAGCTTGTGAAAACATGGTATGGTCTATAGGTGTGTAATGAATCCTTTACAAATATTTTCATTATAGTTATTATGTACTAATGCCTATCAGGGGTTGATTAGACCTTGGGGATGGAATCCTTTAACCATATAGCTATTACAACCACTATTGAGAATGTCATCAGCTTACATAACCCGAGCTAGGCAAGGTACTAATATGCACATTACCCATAGAAATATGTTGGTGGCTATGTTGTTTTGATTGTGATATCAGAAATAGTATTATATATTCTATGAAGATTTAGACTATGGGTTTTCAACCTGATTTATGCCATAGTGTGAGGCACTCAAGAGTGATAGAGTAACTTCTATATACCTGGATTTATTTTATATTCCTTTCTATAAATATTGAGGCATTTTTGATAGCCAAGTTTTCAAGAATAGGATAAAAAGGAGTTATCTGTGATGTGAACTTGAGATGTGGTTGATGTAATGTGAATGGTGATTTACCTTAAGAATGTTGAATCCTAACCCATACTTATATGCTTGTTTAAGGATTCAAAGTCTAGCAGAATATTACACCTTGAATACATTGGTATCTACTTGATTGTTGTTTAGGATGTGAATTATTTGGAAATAAATTAGTTATATATATGTGTATATAAATATATATCTAGGTAGGGGATCATATTTTATATATGAAGCTAGGGTTGTAATTATTTTGACACATAATGAACTTGAATGCGTGAGTAACCTATTTGGCTTTCTCTCGACTATGGTGCTAAATTTATATGAGAAATTTATATGTACATATGCATATATTTGATTGATCTCGAATTTAATATGTACCTATACATATAGTTATGCATGGTTATGAGCTTTGATGATATTTAATTCCCTTAGTAAGGTTAATATTTGGACTTGGAAGAACATTCTACTCTTTGATTACTATACAAAGTTTCATTATTATACTATGAGTGTATTATTGCTTAGAAAATGCAAGGATGATATCTTTTTGAAATGAATGGATATTGTTGAATAATGTGTTAATTTTTTAATTTCCATTAAGGAATCTATGCAGAATGATGTTGAATGAAGTGATGAGTTTGACCCTTATAGATGTTTAATGTTTTGCATGTTACCATGATATTTATAGTTCAAATGATTGCGGTTTCATTTAAGTGAATATTAAATAGCATAAACTACTAAGGTGGAGATATGTCTCATCATGCCGCTTCAATTTGGACCGACCATGTATGATGTTGTTGTACATTATTAATTTTAGTTGTAGGTTTTGTGATGTACTTAAAGATCAAGATAACATTGTATCTCGGTTGAATAAGTTCATGATTGTTTGAAAATGAATTACAAGTTTTTGTATATGCAAGTAATCATGTTATTTATTTTGGTCATCTTTATGGGTTTGTTGTGACTTGGTTGCATTAAGTACCATTCCTTGATATGTTAAATGTGATGAAGTCGAGACCATGATAAATTATATTCAAGAAAATAATGTATACTACATAAGTGCTTTTATAATTAAATGAAATATAAAATTAATGTTTACTAATTAAAAGGTGAAAAATCCTATTCTATTATATCGTCTCCGAAATAAAAAATAAATAAATGAGAAGAGTTCATTATTTGTTAAGTACTATTAAACATTGAAATGTAATGAAAGATGCAATTCTGGAAACTATTGAATCTTGAATTAAAGTGGAAGTTCATATGAAGGGGCTATTTATCCTTATTGTCTATATGATGAAGGAAAATATGTGTAAATGTATTATATTTTATAAGTGATTAAGTATGGTATACTTAAAAATATACATTGCCTATTTGCAGTGTTATGAATTTAAGGTCTATGAGACTTCCTTGTGATTTTCAATTAATGTAGTACATAATTAGTGATATATATGAAGATGAAGATACTTTTGGGCTACTATAATTGATCATTATTATTACTTTTAAGTAATATATAAGGCTTAATTCACTACAGATGTGAATGCAATATAATCTGTGGTAAATAATACAATAAGAAGATTTAATTTTGCAACTTATAAACACATTATTATTTTTATGAATGAATGACTATAAAGAGGTAATCAATGTCCTTTAGTACCTCATTAGATCCTAAGCATGAAATCATTGGAAGTGAGAGTGACACTTTGAAACTTATATAGTGTCATGTCATAACTTAACAAAATAATCCTAACCTAAGATATGACGTTTCCATTTAGTGGAAATTTGTGGGCCTATTCGATATGGCCACTACCACATTATAACCATTAATGATTAAGGTCATTATTTGCTATAGTAGGGTAGTGCTATGTTTGAATCATCTCATCAATAACCCCAAAATGAGAAGGTCATAATGCACTAAGATGCAAGTATGGTCCTAGGTATGAATGCAGTAGTGCTCGCATGGTGAAGTGCCTAATGTCATCTTATGATGACTACAAGAAAGAGACCGATCCGTAATGATGCAAATCATTACAGAGACACTCACTCTCCCTTAGTCATCCTAATCCACCATTGTGGGACTTATCCATGCAAGATGGTCCAAATTGGTGCCTCATACACAACTTGTAAATGATTGACACTTCACAATCTAGTCCTAATCTAGATAACAATTTTTAGGTGTTAAGGTGAAAGACAAATTCTAAATGACGATTATGCCTACATTGAAATCAAGCATGAAAATATGACTTAAAACCTTGGCCAAGGTAATGATTGTGCTTTGTCAGATTTCACCTAGTCATAACATTACAAGATTTTAGATGGGTATTATGTAATAGATGCTAGAGATATGTACTTTAGAGTGTAACAACTTGAATGTACTTGAAGTTCTAAGGAAACCATTATATACTTAATATACATGATTATTGAAATGGATATGAGAAGATCAGCTTTACTCCAACTCATACGATGCATAAGGTTTATCACATTATAGGATGGATTAACTAAGATGATGTTAGTTATAAATTGATTTAATTTAGAATAATGAAACATGGCGAAGTGAATTAAGATTAAAAAAATTCCCCTTGTATTGAAGTTTTAAAATGAGGATGTTATAATAATAGTCCTTTAACAATCAAGGTCTATTGGAAGCACAATGAACTCGGGAGGGGGTGAATAAGTCCTACAAATTTTTTATTTCATTTACCATCATTTACATTCATTTGTTTAACATTCATAGCCGTATGCACAATTTAGTTGTGTATTAACCATTCACAAGTACATGAAGAAAAGAAGAAGACACATGAAAACCATATATAAGTAGGAAAACCCGAAGGGGAATAAACCCACTAAAAATTTATTGATACTACTCACAAAAATAAATTTAGTGAATCACCAACTTCATAAGGAGAAAAAACCCTAGTTTAGTAGAGCACCAACCCTAAAATGAACACCAACTTCTAATTTACTCAAGTATCCACTCCAAAAGGAGGATACAACCCCATAAGTTGACTAAGCATTAACTCAACTACCTGATGATGATGATCTCTAAATTTTTTTACTTCCACAACTAATGGATATCTCTAATTTATCTCATACACACACCTTCAAAACGCCATTCCTTCAACTTGATCTATCTTCTTCCTTGTCAACTTTCAACTTTTTTGAATCCAAACCATTTCTCACATGCCTTGTAAAATTATTCAAACTGTAACACAATATTTCATCTCTCAAATCATGCAATCAAATGTGTAATACACTTCTACTTCGCTCACATTTTTCCCCCTGCATGACTAACTAAAAAATTAACTCAAAACTTTGCCTTTATACCCTTTGCAACTCATAAACTCAAGGGAGGTCGTTCCTAATGATGTGGTTTGACCAAAGCATCTTAAAAATCCCAATAAATTTATTAAAACGTTCAAATTTGACCCATATAGCTTGGTTATGCCTAAAACCACCAAACATGTACAAAATTAGCTCAAAACCTAACCACCTAGATGAGCTAAAACCAAAAATTCCAAAACCATTATTAGTATTGATCCCAAATTCACCATACATATGTAATATGACATAAAAACATCAACCATGGTCATTAATTATATTTCACCAATCAAAAAATTCATAACACAACTCAAAAGGCTCATAACCTTCTCAAAACAGTTATTTCTAGCACCATGTCTTCACCTTTGCACATGAACACCACCCAAGAACAACTCAACTATCACATTTGACAACTCTATGGAATCCTCAGGACCTTTATATCACATCAATGTATGTTTTATCTCATGAAACATCCATATGTTCAAACCAAAACAAATTTCCTTCACCAAATCATGCTACCCAAGAAGTGGTTTCACAAACTCAACTGGTTTGCACCCTTTCTATCACTTCCAAGACCTCCAATTTATTTCACTATGAAAAAAATTCATCCCTATTCACTCTCTAACTAATAGAAATCATAAAATCATTCATATCGTGCCTCATTCACCTCAATCTTCATCCTAAGAAAACATGTCTTGAAAAAGTAAGCACCTTCATCTCCACAAATTGACCTAGAAGACAAATAAAATAAACTCACCAATACACAAACCATAAATGATTGGAAATACATATGAATCCTATTTCTATAACATATTTTAAATCCTTCCAAATACAATTAAGGCCTTCAACCAAGGCCATATCTACAAACAACTTCTTAAGCCTTCTAGGACTCAAGAAATGACCATGAGCTGAAGTTGCTCCATCAACACAAAACACACTTCCACACTTATTAAAAGCATGGAACACCCTTAGAAATGATGGATAAGCACTCAGAAACCTTAAACAAGCATTAACAACTGGGAAACATCATCTTACCCCATGAAGCTACTTAGCACCTGTTAGATCAAACATCATACATATTTGACCCTCAAAGAACAAGTCATAAATTATTCATACCATATAAAAATCAAAATTTTGATATACCATTTGAAATCTATCTGAACCATGATCACAACACAACTTTAATGGAGTCCTAACTCCTCATGTAACACCCGAAATTCAAATTTCACCATAAATTACTCCAAAATGCCCCCAAAACTAGTCTTCATTAATAGGGTACACTTTTCCATTTTTCACTTCAACCATGACCTGAAACTATCATGGACATATAGAAAAAATCAGGGGCTAAAAAAGTCAATTTATTATTTACCTTCTTTGGAGAAATTTTCCACAAACCGAATTTCTTCATAAACACACATTTTTCAAAAAGGCCCATGTATGGTCACATGCATTTATGGAAATATGGAAGATTCCTATACAACATCTAATCATCAATTTATAAAAATAAAACAAAACTAGTTCACTATACTCACTTTCTCTCAAGTTGCTTTGTGCTAGGGTTTAGCTAGGGTTTTAAAGCAACTTATCTTCTTAATGATCGTTCATGAAAATACCTGATGATAAAACCAGCTCATTTTTTTTTTTTGAAACCTTCATAACTAACATAATAATATATGATAAATATATCATGTCCCCATGAAAATCACACAACTCACAACAAGCATCAACAGTCCATTTTTGCCTTAAAAACACATTGTGAAACACCTAGTTTTGTCAAAATTGAAGTATCTTGCAATTTCTTCTTTAGAATGACATAAAACTTGTCATGAATCATTATTAAAATATCATATAACTATACATACTCACCATTTACCCCAAATATATCTCAAACTCTCCAACCATTAAGACTTACATGAGCCAAACTGTTTGTTCTCACCTTCTTACTTCCCAAGGACCTCATAAATGCACTATACCTTTGAGCTATGACCTAAAAATCACCATACACTTTATATACAGTGTCACCATGCCTCTACCATGCTTGTAAAAGACTGATCAACTTCATTTTTCATACCTCCTTACCATTTTGCATGATCTAGAGCTCGGAATATGTCTAGAATGATTTGAATCAACAGATACAACCCATGAAATGACCTTTTTACCTTTTTCACACCCTTAGACACATTTAAAATATCATACCATCCATTTTTGACCTCATGAAAACCTTCAAACAACACTAGGGAGATCTTGCCATGACTATGCAAGCTAGAACCATGTCAGGACACCATGACAACTCACCAAATCTTGACACTACTAGTCAACCTTCATTTTCGACATTGATTGACACCTCATGGAAACTCACATGACCTAATGAAAACATTTTCCATAAATTTAATTGACATCAGTGATAACAAAAACACTCAATTACCAACAATCTCCCCCTTTTTCATTGATGGCAACCAACAAGACCAACACCTACATGACCTCATTACCATGTTTCTAATTCTTTTATCCCCACTTGAAATCTATTACAAAGGATACTATGCTGAAAAAAATGGGAAATAACAACACATAATGAAAATAATGCACAAAATAGCTTACTTGCACAAGTAACTCCCCTGGGACTAAACTCTATTTTCTTTGAATTCTTTAGTAGCATATGATGATCTATGGACCTGTAATGATCCTCAACAAAGATCCGAATGAGTGTGTATTCTCCATACTTTGAATTAATTCATGTTTTTCAACCTCTTCTTGGTTTATACCATATTCAAGAACCTAAAAATTTACTCCCATACTATCAAGTTCACATTTAGGACCTAAATCCCTAAATCATGTTTTCAATCCAAAAGAAAAAGATAATTTTCTCCAAGCCACAAGCTCAATTCAACCTCACAAGACAATCTCCAAATGTTCCCTGGATCTTTACCATCCTCCTCTAGCTATAAACACAAGGTTTCAAGTTCTTTCCTTTCCTTTAAGTGATGTAGATGAAACAACAAAATTCTCCCGACTTGAACTAATATTTCAAAGTTTACTAACTTATTTCATACTATCACAATCTTCTAGAGTCAAATAAATTGTATTTTAGTTCAATATACCTAAAATCAATATGAATCATGCTCTGCATGTCTCAAAAACACCTTCCATACATGATCAATGAGCACTTCAAGTTACCCCCGACTTTATGAGATGTACTCATCCCGTAGCACTTTTTCTCAATCCTTCATGAAAAATAACCACTTTGTAAAAATGCATACTTCCATCAACTAAGTTTACAAACACATGATCATCTTTCTCTTCTAACCTTCTTGACTCCTAGAGCACTTAGTGGAGATATAGAAAACAATCATCCCTCTATTTTGATGGATTTTTTATACCTATACAACTCTTCATGTATATCATGTTTTCACTTTACACAAACCACAACACCTCTTAGCTTTATACTTTCATGAATTCTTCTAGGAGAATCTTAAGCGTATCACAAAATTCAACACACATGCATATTCATATGGTGTAAATCACTTCTTTGTAGTTATCAACAAATAGAATGGTGCACCTTTTTGATCAAGCATCAAAATTAGATCAAAGGTATACCTTGTGGAGAAAAATGATGATATTACAAAATTCCTTTCATGAATGCACACTCGAAACCCTCATTGATTACTTGCATACTTGAATTCAAGTCGATTACTAAACACTACCCCTTAGGAGCCTCTTTTACACCTACAATACCTAAGAGAACCTACATAAATATTTGTCACACACCTCTTTTGATAATTTTCTCAGCCTCTACTCTATTGGAAACCTTGAATTCTTAATGAGTATTCATACCTTTCAATACCTTCCAAAATTATTGTATCATATAATTAAACTCAGTCTTCTAATAGAAATAAACATACCCTTTCACAAGACTCAGATCACTCTTAGATAATAAAAACCTCTAGGTACCATGTTTGAGAACTCAAAAGTCAACCACATGCCCATACATTCATCTTTTCCCAAGAGAATCAAATTTTCAAGACCTTGTGAAATCACCTCAGATATTTCACTCATAACCACAGATCATATAGCTCCTCAAATAGGTATACCACCTTTTAAGCCTTCATCTTCACTAACCCTTATTGACCCGAGATCACAAAACCAAAACCCAATACACTAAATCTGCACCATTTCAATCATCTTGTCAATATTTGAAACCCTCAACACACTACTACAAACGTAATACTAATATTTACCCATTGAACAAAACTTCAAGGCATTCGAGGAACTCAGTAAATTGTTTTTGAATGAGATAAAAATATTGAGGTACATTTATTCTAGAGTTAGTATGCTTTAAGGTGAAAATATCTTACCTACTATGACATGGCTACAAACATTTCTGATCCTAATAGCATATTGAGGAGCCCAAAACATGAATCAAATCCTATGTACAACTCTTAATGATCATTCACTCATGACCTTCTTGATGTTAATCCACCTTTAAATATACTTCAAACTACTAATGCCAAACTGGTCATACCTTGAGAAGCTTCATAGACAAGCTCATACCACTTTGAAATCTTACAAACTTCCTACTTTAACACATGACTCACCCTAGGAGTATACATAGAACTACAATAACTTGAACTAGCCCGAGTCTCGAGACTTTCTTAAGCCTAGTTATTTATCTCTTATAGATCTTCCTAGCATTTTAAAACCCTTGTAATAGGTCAAATGTGACTCCTTTGGTACTAAAATTTCCTTTTAGGCCCATAACTCATCCTATAAGACCTCTTGAATTTACAACACTATATATACCTTTGAATTACTTGTAGCAAGCCTTTTTACTAAAATTCATGTCAACTAGACTCACAAAAACCATTTTTGACCTTCATACAATGCAAGAACTTTTATGATCTGTGGAGATGGTATATGAGAAATACTCATTTGACTTACTTCTATGTATTTGAGTAGTGACTAACTATACTTTGATCATTTCCATTACCAATTTCAGGCCTGGAATTCTCTCACCTTTTTAATTTAAAGAAATAAGTCTCTAAAAATTCTCAAAAACATTTCACACAACATGAATTTGACTTACAAAATTAAACTTATCTTAATAGGAAAATAAGCCTGAAAACCTTCATATAAGTCCACTATTTCTAGGATATCTTTTTTACTCTGAGAACATACCTTAGAACTAGTACAATGAGAGTATTCATAACTTAAGATCACAACAAGAAAGACCTTCATGAGACCTCTTTAGATGTAACACATACTAGTCACTTTAGTATAGGAAATATCAAAAATTTTACAAGGCACCATGACTACATAGTCTACAATACACACACAACTCTTCACTTTATTTTTAGATAGATAAAATATTCCAAAAATATTATGTATACCTTAAGAAAATATTTGATCTCTTTATGCTTTCAAAATTGACAACACCAGGAATAAACAAATTCAACATCATCTCACAATTTTCATGAACTTAACCATATTTCTCTACTTGTCTACTGACCTTCTTGATGACTCATACCAAAAATAACACCTTGAGATAAATTAATAATTACAGAGATCTTTCAAGAATAAGAAGGACCATTACTTAGATACCTTAATCAAATTAAACACCAGTCATGACTTGATTAGACCTTGAGGACCCATAGCTACAAATCCAATAGTGAGATATAATTTTGACTATGACACAATACTACTTGAGACATTAAGTCACATGAAAGGCATGACACACCTTTTCTTACTTAAACCTTGGCTCTTTAAACTAACAACCAAACTCTTTACTTGATGAAAACAAGAATTTCATGACCAAGACATGGACTAGAATGAACCAACATACCTTCAAACTTATTATGGTGGCCATAAACTTCTTCACATAGAGACAATAATACATCGACACCTACAAGAAACAAAGACTCAAAATCACATGGAGAGATCACTTGTCATACCTTATCACACTTGAAGTGTTCCAAAATCCTAGACTCCTCATCTTCTCATGTCCAAGTGAATGGATTTCATTTAGGTACATATAATCTTCTTTAAACAATTCAAGAATACTTCCTTGACCTAACTTGGGATTGAGAAAATTGTCTCCCATCATGATGGCACCAGAACCCTCTTTAATAAAATTCAATGGATTAGATTGTAATTTAGACCAAGCATCAATTTTCTTGACATCCTTAACTTGAGAAACCTCTTTCTTTAACTTTGGATATGACATGGAAGTCTTGGAATCATTCATGGGGCTGAATTTCCTCTTGAAACCACTTCTATTGTATGCTTAAAACCTATTAAGAACTCTTGGTGTTTTACCTTGGAGACAAGATCGAGAAATATTTCTTTGTTTGTGACATTTGAAATGGATAATCCCATTATTCTTCCTTGTCTCAAACACACTCAAGTTTTGACCACCATCCTTAGCTATATGGCCATACTCACAACATGAATGATATTCACCCTTGAAGGGGCCTACACCATTCCTAGGTTATATTATTTTGAAATATCTAGATCTATGACAAAATCATGATAAGCATAAAAATACACATTAAAAAATGAATCATACCTCATAGAATTAGGTTTTCTAACAGGGTTAGACCTTCTCAAAATATCATTTTCAATCACTTTCTCATCAAATTGAGTACTTGGTCCAACTACACCATCATTATTCATAGGTTATCCTTTAAATCCTAGGTCTATTTTATCATTAGATACTCTTTGAATATCCAAGATCCCTTCAAGAGTTTCAGAACTCTTCTCTAAATTTCCATACATATTCAACCTATTTGAAACATATTATAAATCAGATTCCAAGGTTTTCAATCTCTCTTCATGACGTGAACAATCTTCCTCTTTATCCCTTATGGATTTGGTCACACTTTCCACTTCATAATACAAACCCTTGCTAGTTTTACCATTCTCTATTTCCATGCACTTGATATGATCTTGTAATATATGAATCATTGAATGAGAAACCTCATTCCTCATTCTTAATGTTGTCTCAACATCCAAATATCTACCCATGCTTGTGCTTCAAAGGATCTCCTTCAAGTTGCTAAACTTACTTCTCAAGGACCTTCTCTGATACCAATTGTTGGAAGCACAATGAAATGAGGTAGGTGGGGGTGAACCAGTCCTACAAAAATTTAATTTCATTTACCATCATTTACATTCATTCATTTAACATTCATAACCATATGTGCACTTTAGATGTGTATTAACCATTCAAAAGTACATGAAACAAAGAAGAAGACACATAAACACCATATATAAGTGGGAAACCCTCAAGGGGAAGAAAACCCACTAAAATTTTTTTGATATTACTCACAACAAATAAATTTAGTAAAGAAATAAATTCACAAGGAATACTAACCCTAAAAGGAACACCAACCCCTAATTTAGTGTAGCACCCACTCCAAAAGGAGGCTACAACCTCCTAAAGCATGACTAAGCACCAAATAAGTGACCCAATGATGATGATCTCATAATTTTTTTCTACCATAACTAATGGATATGTCTATTTCAGCTCATGCACACACCTTCAAACCCTCATTCCTTCAACTCACTATATCTTCTTCCTTGTCAACTTATCTTGGCTCAAACCATTTCTCACATGACTGATAAAAATATTCAACATGTACCAAAATTTTTCACCTCTCAAATCATGAAATCAAACCTACAATACACTTGTACTTGGGTCACACTTCCCCCTTGCATGACTAACTAAAAATGAACTCAAAACTTCGCCAAGTTATACCCTTCTCAACTCGTAAAATCAAGGGATGTCAATCCTCATGATTTGTTTCAACTAATTATTAGGTTGTGGAGCCTATTTACATGTGAGAAAGTGTTGTAGACTATACAATAAGAGTACTATACACTTTCCATAGTTTTCTAATCGGGGTTCAAGGCACAGCCCCCAAGAAATATTTTTTGGCCTTAAAACGTACTCGATATACTAGGAAATGTGATTTTCTCATATGGGTGAGATTTTGACCCATAGGTTTATGGGATGGTTTTGGCCCATGATTTTGATACCCACAATTTTCTAAAACTACTTAAGAAGTTGTCTATTTATATGGTTTTGTGCATATGGTAGGTATTATGTAACATTGCAGAGGTGTTTTGAATTTAGGTGTGAATTCTGTAGAGTTTGTTAAGCATAGCTCCAAAAAAATCTAGGTATTGTATTGAGAGAGCAGTGGCTTGTAATAAAATTTGAGAAAGTGATTCTTCATGGGCATAGCCCAAATTGGATGAACCATGTTAAATACTTGTTTTCTTTATGTTGTGTTATTTTATTTTGTAATTTTATTTGAGATTTGTAATATTTTTACATATTAGTTTCTACTGTTGTGATTCTGTGAGGGATTATTCCACATATTTTATCTCTTATTTCCTAACAATTGGTATCAAATCCTAGTTTGGTTTGCTAAAGTGTTGAATCGTAGGGAAAGTTTTATCTTGAGTGGGAGCTATGGCAGATGATGGAAGATCTAGGGTTGATAAATTCAACGGGTAAAATTTCAATCTTTGGAAGATGCAGATGGAAGATTATCTTTATCAAAAGGATCTTTATATTCTGCTATCTGAGAAGGTGAACAAACCCTCGAGCATGACAGATGCAGAATGGGATTTTCTAGATAGGATGGCACTTGGGAAAATTTGGTGTGTCTTACATCTTTGGTATTATTTAATTTTTCAAAGGAAAATACTAAAAAAGAAATGATGGATGCATTAGGTAAGCTGTATGAAAAACCCTCTGCTTCTAATAAGATGTTTTTAATGAAAAATTTGTTTAATATGAAGATGTATGAGAATGGTTCAAGAGTGTGCAGATCATTTAAATGATTTTAATACGGTTCTAAATATGCTAGCTTTGGTTATAATAGAATTTGATGAAGAATTTAGGGCTTTATTAGTTCTATGCTCTTTACCTGAGAGTTGGAATAGCTGTAATGGCAATAAACAACTCGAGTTCTAGATAACTCAAAGTTGAAGTTTGAGGATGTTGTAGGGGTGATTCTAAGCGAGGAAATGTGAAGAAAAAGCTCTGGTGAATATTCTACTTTAGGGAATGCTTTGACAATGGAAACTAGAGGGAGACAAAAGAATAGAGGAAGCCGTGGAAAATCAAAGGATTGACCAAGGTCAAAATCCAAAAGCAAGATAGTATGTTGCCACTGTAGCAATTCTAGGCATGCAAAGAAGGACTATTAGGAGCTTTGAGACAAGAAGAAACAATAGGAAGAAAACAAGGAGGAAAATGTGAAAATGGGTAATGTATGTCAGGATGCTTTGATTCTTTCTTTGCACAATATTACTGAATATTGGGCTTTAGATTTGGGGGCTTCTTTCCATGCTACTCCACATAGGCATTATTTTGTTGATTATGTTCAAGGAGATTTTGGGCATGTTTTTCTTGGTGATGATGATCCTTACAAAATAGTTGGAAAAGGTTCTATTTAGGTTAAGATACAGAATGGGAATACTTGGCTATTGAAGGATGTCAGACATGTACCTACATTAAGACAAAATTTGATATCAGCATGGCAGTTGGGAAGTGATGGTTGTAGACTTGTGATATTTACAATAGACTCGTGGAAGGTTACAAAGGCTACTTTTGTGGTGGCAAGAGGTAAGAAGGTTGAAACCTTGTAATTAACCACTTATAGCACTAATGCTTGTAATCTTGTGGCTTCAGTAGTAGATACAACATTGTGGCACTATAGGCTTCACCATATGAGCCATAAGGGCACGAAGATCATAATGAAATATTTTCTTGGATATATAGAAATAGGTTTGGAGTTCGTGAGGACTGCATATATTGGAAACAAAAGCAAGTAAGTTTTCTCAAGGTTAGACCTACAAAGAAAGAGAGTAAGTTAGAGTTGGTGCATTCTAATGTATAGAGGTCGGTTCGGGTATCATCTCTTGGGGTTCAAGTTACTATGTTACTTTTATTGATGATGTAACAAGGAAAGTTTGGTTTTATTATATTAGAAAAAAATCTGATGTATTTGACACTTTTGTTAAATGGAAAGCATTGGAAGTGAATAAAACAGATCTTAAACTAAAATGTCTCAGGTTAGATAATGGAGGGGAGTATTGCATAAGAATGAATTTGATGATTATTGTTCTAAGAATGGAATCCGCAAGAAAAATATGGTTCCAGAACTCCACAGCAGAATGGGGTGTCAGAAAGGATGAACAAAACAATAATGGAATGTGCTAGGAGCATGAGGTTACATGCAAGACTACCTCTTTCTTTTTGGATAGAAGCGGTGAAACAACTATGTACTTGATAAATAGAGGACCCTCAAGTGCCTTGGATGGAGGCATACCCGAGGAGGCTTGGTATGGTAAGAAAGTTGATTATTCATTTCTTAGATTCTTTGGATGTGAGGTGTTTGTCCATATAGACAAGGATGATAGGACCAAACTAGAGGCTAAATTAGAAAAATTTACTTTCATTGGTTATGGTGGTGATGACTTTGGATATAAATGTTGGAGTATTAAGGACAAGAAAATCATTCGATCTAGGGATGTGGTATTTAATGAGAAAGTCATGTGTAAGCAATAGTTGTAGGAAAATAGGGAAGAATCCAAGCAACAATATGCACCAATAGAGGATCTTTCGGATGGGAAAGTGACACATGAATCAGCCAAAGAAAAATCCTCAACAGAACCTCAAACTCCTATATTGAGGAGGTATTCTAGGGTAAGAATATAACCTGAACATTTTTCTCCTTCTCTTTATTATTTATTACTCACTGATAGTGGATAGACAGAGAGCTTTGATGAAGCAATGCAAGTAGATGCTAGGAAAAGTGAGAGCAAGCCATAAATGAGGAGCATTAGGCTCTCATGGAGAACCAGACATGGGATTTGGTGAAGCTACCCAAAGGAAAAAGAACATTATAGAACAAGTGGGTGTTCAAAGTCAAAGAGGAAGAAGGAAGCAAGAAAAGATACATGGCCGGTTGGTGGTCAAGGGGTTTACACAGAAAAAAGGTATAAATTTTGATGATATTTTTTCTCCTGTAGTAAAAATGACTTCTATTAGAACTGTTCTAGGAATAGTTGCAACAGAAGACTTGCACTTAGAATAGCTTGATGTAAAGACTACATTTCTCCATGGTGATTTGGAGGAGGAACTATTTATGCAAAGCAACCGAGGGCTATGAGGTCAAGGTAAAGAGGAGATGGTGTGCAAACTAAAGAAGATCTTGTATGGCTTAAAACAAGCTCCACGTTAATGGTATAAGAAATTTGATAGCTTCATGATGGAGCAAGGTTATATTAGATGTCATTGATCCAAAAATAATCAAGTTATTACTACCTGATCTCGGACCCTTGTAGGCTTAAATTAATTGCCAACAATTTACTCCTTTTAAGTAATCAATTTAAAATAAATGAAAAACATTAAAGAAAACTGCACAAAGATTGATTATGGAGTTTGGTAATTGCCTACGTCTCTAGATTCATGGTCAAACCATTCCACTAGTCAAAACTTGTAAGTTACAATAGTACTTTCACAAGAAAACCTAATGGAATTTTACTTGCCTATCAGTACACCAGTTCTTCAAAAACTTCCGATGATCAATCGAATTGTTCTTCACCTTCCTGATGCACAATCTCCTTCAGCTTCGATCGGCCTTCCTAACACTAGCACTCTATTCGACAATCCAAGATTTGCAAGTAATTGGTGTCGCTCAATGGGCCTATTGGGTAGTTTATAATTTACTCCCAATCACAAATATTCCATCTACTATTGCCTAAAATTATAGGCCAATAAACAATATTTTTCTATAGTAATTTTAGGAATTTAATATATTTTTAGAAAACTATATTAAAATTTCCCTGTTACTAATTCTCCACATCCCACAAATAAGCTTAACAAATAATAAGCTTCTTAGGCTAATGTGTCCACCTTTCCATGCTCTAGTAATGAGCTTCTCCGTTGCTTTGGTGTGTGTGTACAATAAAAATAGGTTCCCTATTTATATAATTTTAGGGCCCAAAAAAATGCAATTAAAAATTATTCTAAGGCTATTTTTAAACCTTAGCCCGTAGCATTTTGATAAGGGATAAAATATTCCCAATAATGAGTGGCTTAGCATGTTTAATGGGATTAAATCCCAAATGGAGCGACATTTGGATAAGGTCCCACATTTTGGCGGTGGGGGATAATGTCTTAGGCTTTATTAAGCCTTTCTCCATGCAAGGATAGTGGTCAAAGGACCATGTGAGCTTAATCGCCCTATCACCGCTTCACCTCCTTCTCCACATGGAAGCTTCCACATATGGCATTTTCCCCAACACCGCTTCACCACCTTCTTCCCACATGGATTTCCACACATGGCTTTACATGCCCTACAACCGCTTCACTCCTCCTCCACATGGAAGCATAACATGTTGGTACTTTAAGTGGGTATACTAATGTTTGAACATTAATATAGATGGTTTGTGACATAATGTGTGGCATTTGGAAATTGGTGTGTAAGTGGACTTACCAAGATAATATAATTTTGACCCATGTAATGTGGCATAGAAATAATTAACTCAGTAAATAGCATGTAGTCCACCATTCGTCTCTCGATAGGAAAATCAAGCGAATTCGATGAGTGGTGGCAAGCCATGTGGTGGCTTGTGGACCCACCACATCGGCGATAATACCATAGTCCACACGGCGGCCTGCGAGAAATATTTTACGACCCTTGAAGATTGGAGATTGAAAAACAACAAACAACTCCCTTCATCTTTTTACCGCATGTCACAAAGGCCATTGGTCCAAAATTGACCAAACTTGACCAAAGTAAACTTCCCCACTATTTAAACTTTGACCAGACATATCTAGAGCTCCCAATGTCCATTTTCGTGTTATTATAGTCATTGGAAAGATCTTGAGATGATCTTATGCATTGACACTATTTAGGGATGTTTAGGGAACTTTCAAAATGATCCTCTGATCACACCTCCCCACTAAGAAAGGATTTTTTTCCCAAAAATATTATATTGGAACATTTTTCCATCCCATCCTGAATTTGGAAACTCTGCTACCACCTCGGAAGTTATGTTGTAGTAGACCCTTAGGTCTTCTCCTCTGCAACCTTCTCACTTTGACAACCTTTCTCTGATCCTGGGACCTGTGGGTTATGGGCCCACCATGCTTCCACTTGCACCACTTTGATATCCAAAGAATACCTCTACACCTCTTTGTATGGTGCTAAGTTTTTGAATGAAACCTCAACGCTCCTTCTGTACGGTGCTAAGCTTCTTGATATCTGACAACAAGGATCTTCTTTTACTCTATAACACAACTCCTAGCTCCGAGTTGATTCTCATAGAATCCAAACTGGTTTGAAGGAACTCCATGTTATGTAGAGCTATGATCGATCCGATGTCGATGATGGACAATGACTTGTCCCTTTTTAGACCTCAATGCCTCTCGATGCACAATGCTAAGCATCTTTTAAGACCTCAAGCCTCCAATGCATGATGCTAAGCCTCTTTCAAGACCTCGAGCCTCCAATGCATGATGCTAAGTCTGTTACAGACCTCAATGCCTCTAATACATGATGCTAAGCCTCTTTCAAGACCTCAAGCCTCTAATGCACGATGCTAAGTCTGTTGATTAGCTACCATTTGTATGTGTGGTCACAATGCCTTGACACCGAATGATGTTCGAGCTGATCCTTTTAGAGCTCCTCTTGTTGACACACTAATATCAGCTACCACTCTGTTGCATGGTCACAATGCCTCTACATAGAATGAAGTTCTAACTCGACATTAATTCCAACAATGATTCAAATACCATTTTGATGCACGGTCACAATGCCTCTACACAAAATGAAGTTCTAAGTTGATCTCTATGAACTCTACCGTCTATTTTAAAGGACTTTCAATTTCAGGTGTTACCTAGTCTTAGGTTGACTTGTCAACTGGTGGTGGAGTAGAAACTTTCTTTTCCTTTACAATAGGCCTCCATTCCATCTTTGGCTTGCCATTACTCTAATGATGAGATGGATGCGCTTTCTCTGCAATTTTCCACCCGATTCCCATTCCTCTGGCAATGAGCACAAAAATTCCTCTTAATATCCTTCTTCTAGGATGAGGAACTATTTCTTGCCATTTCTCAACTCTACATGATGAGATTGGTCTTTCTGATTTGCCTTGTTCATGATGAACGACATCAAATTCTTCATCAGTGTCCTTCTCTTCCAACATCTGGCCACTGAATGATTATGCAATCCACAAAAAGTACAATTAAAGGAATTCCACATCTTCTCGAAAATCATAAGCATACTTGTTATCCAAAATTCACCCCGAGGTAATTTTGATAACATGCATCGATTATTCAGTCCCGAGCAAGTAGATTGATTCAAGGCCCAAAATCATGTTTTTCGGGTCCCCCTCGGCATTTTTCTAACTCTCCCATCCAAGAAGGGATTCCAACAGGTTGATAAAATGGAAGAAATGCAAAAAATAAGGTTGCAGGACTGTGTTAAGGCATTTTGGGTTTGAAGGGTTCGGGTCGTACTGAGGTTCGTTGTACCAAGCTTGGGGGCCGGAAAAATGAAGAAAATCGGCTAAGTCCTAGTCCAGGTGGTCTGTGGGACAGTTGGGATGTCGGGACGCGTGGGACGCGAAAAGCCGAATCGGCCGAAAGAGGGAAAAAATTGCCTAAGTTTTGTTTCACGCGGTTTTGGGCAGTTGGACCAAAAGTACGCATGGGATGCGGATTGGCTAGTTTGGCGCAAGTCGGTCCATTTCGGGCGGTTCGGAGATATTTGTCCCAGAAGGTTTGGGACATCCGGGCCAAAAGTACGCGGAGGAAACGAACCGGCTGATTCGGCCGAAATAGGAGACTTTCGTCTGAGATAATTTGGGACATCCGGGCCAAAGGGACACGAGGGACGCGAAAAGCCGAAAGAGCCGAGAGCTAATGGAATCTCGCCACGTGTCTTCACCACAAAGAGGGACAAGGAAGCCCGAATCGGGCGGTTCGAGATATTTTTCCTAGACAATTTGGGACAATCTGGGCCAAAAGTACACGAGGGACGTGTGGGGACGCGAAAAGCTGAAAGAGCCGTTAACGAATCAAATCTCGCCACGTGTCTTCACCTCATCGGCCCGGCGGGAAATTTTTTTTAAAAAATTCCAAAGGCAAAAACAAGGGAAATGGTCAGGAAGGGCCCGCATCTAATGAAATCGTGCCATGTGGCACTTGAGTGGTGGAGCGCGGGGAGAAATGGGAAATTTTTCCCAAAGTGAAAAATACTAAATTTTCGAAGGACAAAGTGCGCCCCTCAGGCCCGAGCCAATAAAATAGTGCCACATGTCCAAGTGGCAAGAAATTAAGGAAGGGCCCAAAAGAAATTTTCAAAGGATGAGCCCATGGATGAATCAGAGCTTGACACATGTCATCCAAGTGGTAGAGCGCGGAAAAAATTCAAATATTTTCCCGCCGATCTGTTTTGGCCTGTTTTTTCCCTAAATCTTCATATCGCCATAACTTTCGATCCAGATCTTAGATTTTCAAGTTCTTTATATCAATGGAAATTTGGTGAAATTGTCTACATGATTCCAGGGTCAATCTTGCATTTTGGTTCAGTTTGGAGAGTTAAAATCAAGAAACGTCTCTGGCGTGTGTGTAATGGCCAGAACTGACATTTCAACAACCAGTTTTAATGCGAAATGGGTCGCATTCTTCTCCAGCATGGCCAAAAATGTCAGGGCATGGGTCTGTAAGGATGCCCATGCTATTTTAATGCATCTACATTCAATGAGGAATGGCTCCCACGTTTTTTCACATTTTCTCTCTCCTGGGCTCGACCCATGCATTGTAAAAAGCCAGATTTGGCTCATTTTTCAAAAGGTGGTTCATCTTTTCAGCTCTGCCCTCCCTTCTTTTCTTCTCCAAGGTTGAAAATGGAGTTTGAACCTCCTCCCCTACTCTGTAATGGCATTTTTGCCTTTTACCATTAAAATGATGTTCTGTGCAAACTTCTGAAGCAACAAAAACGTGTTTCGTGATGCATCTGTCCATCCTTGCTCGTTCTTTTCTTGTCTTTCTTCTTGCCTCTCTTCATTGAAAGTATTTGTGCATGTTTTAATACTCATTACAGGTTTGGAGCTGTGTTCATGGAGTTTTGGGACATTTTCTATGTGAAATCTATCCTTGGGCCTGTGATGCATCTGTCCATCCTTCCCATTGCTCACCTCTTCTTGTTCCATGGTAGTTTTGATAGATGTTCAACATTTTCCTTCTCTGGTGTATCACCATTTTAGTGTAGGCTCTATTTTTCCCTTCTCTCTCTCTCTCGTCTCCTTGGCATGGTTAGATTAGGATTAGATTAGCTTGCACTGCACCGGAATAGCTTGTGGCGTGTAGTTTAGGAATAGGAACCACCTTCTCTGGAGATTCCTTTCTCATTTTGCAAGTCCCACACTTGAGAAAGGATTCCATGTTGTGCAATCACACTTTGGATGCTAGTATGATCAAACTAGAAATATGATCAACATCCAGGGGTGCTGTGAATTCACACTAACAGCTTTTGGCATGCTCGGCGGGACCTTAAAGGTCTTCCACTTCATCTTTTGCAGGTTGGTGTGTTCTGTGAAGATTCCAGCTTTGGAGGCACTTGCAAACACATCCGCGAATCCATCCGATCGCAACCCATTTTGAAGTTGCACTGTTTTCATGCATTCCCATCCATCCTTCTTTCCATCCCTTTCATTATTTTCCATTCCATGAAGTTGTGCAATCATGACTTCATTTCCATCATGGAATTTACATTTTCAACAACAACAACAATGTTTCCCACGTCCAACATGTTTTTTAAATCCTCCAAATCATCATTTTGAACAAATTCAAAATCAGCATGCATACCCATATGAGCAACAATGCCAAAATCAATCAAGCTATGGAGCTTTCCAAGAGTAAGAGTATGCATATAATGAATACAATCGGATGCAAGATGCTGGTCTGCATGGAGAAAATCCAAAAGATGGAGGTAAAGATGGTGTAGTCTAGAGCAACACTCAAATGAGAGCTTTTAGAATTGGTTACAGACTCTTTTCCATGGGGAGGCCCTTTTCCAAGACACTTCAGCCCTCGGAGAAGTCGGACTTCATGATGAAGATGTTGCCCCAACTCGCACAATGGACAACAGAAATAGAGGCCTATACACTTGTTGTTGAACAACCTTGTCAATGGGTAAGTTCTACACCATCATCTGGTTTTTCTCTTCCCATTACTCAAGCAACACCATCTCATTTGGAATTGCAAATTCTAAACTCCCCATCTGCTGTCCCAAATGTTGATCCCATGTCTCCACCTCTCAGTCTTCCACCACACCTCAATTCTTCTTTCCTTTTTCCTTCCAAACAGTCATCCCCTCCACAAGAGCTAAAAGAAATATGCTCTCCCCCAAAGAAACAAGAGGTTTCACCTCCTCTACCACCACAAAAAATTTCCAAATCAATTGAGTTACAACCCATCCCTCCTCTTGCATTCCCAATTCCATGTGGGGAAGAAGAAATTGCAAAAATCGCCATGAAGGACAGCAAGAAGAGGAGCCCAACAGAAAAGAAATGACAGACAACTTGAGGGTTTGGGCTGCCAAATTTGGGATGAAAAAGATCCCCTTGATGGTTAAACCTACAAAAGAGGCTAAGGTTGAACAAATGGTGGTTAAGACTAATTTTGTGGCAGCAGAAGAAGAGAAAAAAGAAGAAGCAGATCAGCAGTCAGTTTGCTCAGAAAGTAGTGTCCATGTTGGCACTCTATTTGAAGGGAATGCTGATTCAATTCAAGTTGCACAATCAGCCATAAAGGAAGAAAGCTCAGAAGAAGATCTTGCAGTCCCAACTTGTCCTCTAGAGCAGCAGATTGAAGAGTTTGACTTGACAAACTTCGTGCTAGAGGAAGATTTCTATCAAGAGCAAGATTGTCTTCAAGTAGTAGAGAAAGGAGAAGCTGCTCCAGATCCAAAAGAAGAGGAGCACATTCTAGTTGTGGAGGAGAAAATTGCAGATCCAAGGGCTTTGAGCACAAAGCAAGCTATAGGAGAACCTTCAGTTCTTCTTTCTACTTCACCTCTCTCAAGTTCTAGTACTGAAGAGGAGTTTGATCTCTCAAACTCAATGTTGGAGGGTGAAAGAAACCATGGTGGTCAAGTTATAGATCAAGAAGACACCATGGAGGAAGTGGAGCATTTGCAGTAGGACAGCCATGAGGCAGTTTATCTGTCAGATTTGGAGGACTATTTTGATGGAGAAGAGCCGGTTGAGTTTCCACCATTCTCTCTTTCATCATCCACATTCCAAACACTTGAGTCTGCTGTCATGAAGGAGAACATTCATTTGCAGCAGCCTGCATCTTATAGCAGCTCTTTGGAACCAAGATTGGAAGATTTTAATCTTTCATGTCCTTCATTGGAGGAAGAGAAAGGGCACAAAGATTCTACCATTGCTTCCACACCATCCATTCAAGAAGGTCTACAAGAAGACTCCATTTTTGGAGTTGAAAATCAGAGCTATGGGCATATCAAACGGACCATACCTTGCCCAATCAGGTATCTGGCTTCATTGGAACCAAAGGAGAAGCCACAATCAGTCATGCTTGCTTCTAAGCATGAGGATGAGCTGCAAAGTTCCAAGGATCAACTGTCATACCTCTCCAATCCAAATGCAGAACAACTAAAAGAGGTATTGAATTTGCCTTCACCTGATACCTTGATGATTTGGGTGGAAGACCAGCTTCTTGTTGATTTTCCACTCATCCAATCAGCCATACTCAGCTCCAAATCATTTGCATGGCTGCCAATTTTGAAGAAAGGAAGTTATTTTGCACAACCAATTACAGGTTTTCGTTTAGCCCACCTTTGCTTCCAATTAGAGTAAAGTAGGTAGGTTTGCTTTCGTAAAAAGAAGTGCTTATGCACACTCGCATGTTCCATTTGGAGCATGTATGATTTTCAGTTCAGTATATAGTTTTTGTGGTGCTGGTTTTGCTCTTGCATACCCATTTCAAAGGGCATTTTGGTGAGAACGACTCCATTTCAAAGGGGTTTCCAAGTGGCTCAGAGTAGGTTTTCAAAGTTTAGATCAGTTTGCAGGTTACAACTCATGACTCCATGCCCAATGGATGCTTCAAGAAACTGGTAACTTCATCTAGTAGGTAGATGACCCCACTGAGTCACCAAATTGTTATCCAAAATTCACCCCCAGGGTAATTTTGATAACATGCATCAGATTATTCAGTCCTGAGTAAGTAGATTGATTCAAGGCCCAAAATCATGTTTTTCGGGGTCCCCTCGGCCTTTTTCTAACTCTCCCATCCAAGAAGGGATCCCAAAAAGTTGATAAAATGGAAGAAATGTAAAAAATAAGGTTGTAGGATTGTGTTAAGGCATTTCGGGTCTGAAGGGTTCGGGTTGTACTGAGGTTCGTTGTACCAAGCTTGGGGCCGAAAAAATGAAGAAAATCGGCTAAGTCCTAGTCCAGGAGGTCTACGGGACAGTTGGGATGTTGGGACATGTGGACGCGAAAAGCCGAATCGGCCGAAAGAGGGAAAAAATTGCCTAAGTTTTGTTTCACGCGGTTTTGGGACAGTTGGACCAAAGTACACGCGGGGGGCGCGATCGGCTGGTTTGACACAAGTCGGTCCATTTCAGGCGGTTAAGAGATATTTGTCCCAGATGGTCTAGGACATCAGGGCCAAAAGTACGTGGAGGACGCGAACCGGCCGATTCGGCCAAAATAGGAGACTTTCGTTCGAGACAGCTTTGGGACATCCCACCAAAGGGACGCGAGGGACGCGAAAGCCGAAAGAGCCGAGAGCGAATGGAATCTCGCCACGTGTCTTCACCACAAAGAGGGACAAGGAAGCCCGAATTGAGCGGTTCGAGAGATATCTTTCCCAGCATACTTTGGGACAACCGGGCCAAAAGTATGCAAGGGACGCGAAAAGCCAAAAGAGCCGCCAACGAATCAAATCTCGCCACATGTCTTCACCTCATCGACCCTAGCAGAGGAAAATTTTAAAAAAAATTCCAAAGGAAAAAAAAAAGGGAAATGGTCAGGAAGGGCCCGCGTCCAATGAAATCGTGCCATGTGGCACTTGAGTGGTGGAGCGTGGGGGAGAAATGGGAAATTTTTCCCAAAGTGAAAAATACTAAATTTTTGAAGGACAAAGTGCACCCTCGTGCCCGAGCCAATAAAATAGTGCCACGTGTCCAAGTGGCAAGAAATTAAGGAAGGGCCCAAAATAAATTTTCAAAGGATGAGCCAAAGGATGAATCAAAGCCTGACATGTGTCATCCAGTGGCGAGAGCGCGAAAAAATTGAAATCTTTTCCCGCCAACTGCTTTTGGCCTTTTTTTGCCCTAAATCTTCATATCGCCATAACTTTCAATCCGATCTCGATTTTCATGTTCTTTATATCAATGGAAATCTGGTGAAATTCTATACATGATTCCAAAGTCAATCTTGAATTTTGGTTCAGTTTGGAGAGAGAAAATCAAGAAACGTCTCTGGCATGTGGTAATGGCTAGAACTGACGTTTCAACAACCAGTTTTAATGCGAAATGGGTCACATTCTTCTCCAAAGACGGCCAAAAATGTCGGCATGGGTCCATAAGGATGCCCATACTATTTTAATGCATCTGCATTCAATGAGGAATGGCTCCCACATTTTTCACGTTTTCTCTCTCCGGCTCGACCCATGCATTGTAAAAAGCTAGATTTGGCTCATTTTTCAAAAGGTGGTTCATATTTTCCGCTTTTCCCCCCTTCTTTTCTTCTCCAGGTTTAAAATGGGGTTCAAACCTCCTCCCCTACTCAGTAATGGCATTTTTTCCTTTTACCATTAAAATGATGTTCTGCTAAACTTCAAGCAACAAAACGTGTTTCGTGATGCATCCGTCCATCCTTGCTCGTTCTTTGCTTGTATTTCTTCTCACCTCTCTTCATTGAAAGTATTTGTGCATGTTTTAATACTCATTACAGGTTTGGAGCTGTGTTCATGGAGTTTTGGGACATTTTCTCGTGTGAAATTTATCCTTGGGCCTCGTGATGCATCTGTCCATCCTTCCCATTGCTCACCTCTCCTTGTTCCATGGCGCTTTGATAGATGTTCAACATTTTCCTTCTCTGGTGTATCACCGTTTTAGTGTAGGCTCTATTTTTCCCTTTTCTCTCTCTCTCTCTTTCTTCTTGGCATGGTTAGATTAGGATTAGATTAGCTTGCCTCGCACCGGAATAGCTTGTATGGGTAGTTTAGGAATAAGAACCACCTTCTCTCTGAGATTCCTTTCTCATTTTTGCAAGTCCCACACTTGGAGAAAGGATTCCATGTTGTGTAATCACACTGGATGCTAGTATGATCAACATGTAGGGGTGCTTTGAATTCACACTAACAATACTTCTTAAGCTGAAAAAGTGGATCAGAATTTTTACTGTGCCTATGATTATTGTAAGAAACTCGGAGGTGGAATCTCATTACCTCTTCGTTGATTTCTCTTACCACATCCTGCCTGTGACGACAAAGCACAACTTCCCTACTTAAAATCTTCTTGCAGACTAGTGGGGTAATCAATTTTCTTTTGGAAGCTTGTCTCCCATCGCGTTCTTGGAGCATTCTCCAATTTCCATCCCCATACTAGGAAAACCCAACCTACAAAATGAGGATGATCTTCGACCAGTATTGGGTTAGCAATGCCTTCACCATTTTTACCAAGGCCTCTTCCATTAAATCCCATTTTATTTATTAACTTGGATCTAATGCCTCTAAAATTATTTTTAAACAAACCAAAGACTTCATTACTTGAATCTGAAACCGAATGGGAGGAAGAAGAAGATTCCAGTGGTGAACAACTTACAGTGCAATCATCTACCATGGTCTCTACATCTGAAGTTGAAGGAATTTCCTTATTTTGATCACCAAACTACAACCTTGCCAAGAGCTCATCCTTGGTTCGTAGTTCTGATTTCAAGCGAGCATTCTCCTCTTCCTAGATATGGTGATTATAAGCTTCAAGCTCATCAAGCTTCATCTATTTAGACATCTTGCCCATGGTACACATGTACCCTATTCACACAAGCTGAACCAACTACACCAACTTGAAGAAATCACCAACTTTCTTCAGAGATTAGCAAGCTTGCAAGGTCGATCACCTGCTCTGATACCAACTTGATCTCGAAAATAATCAAGTTATTACTACCTGATCTCGGACCCTTGTAGGCTTAAATTATTTGCCGACAATTTTCTCCTTTTAAGTAATCAATTTAAAATAAATGCAAGACATTAAAGACAACTACACAAAGATTGATTACGGAGTTCGGAAATTTCCTACGTCTCTGGGTTCATGGTCGAACCATTCCACTAGTCAAAACTTGTAAGTTACAATAGTACTTTCACAAGAAAACCTAATGGAATTTTACTTGCCTATCGCAGACACCGCTTCTTTAAAACTTCCAATGATCAAATGCATTATTCTTCACCTTCTTGATGCACAATCTCCTTTGGCTTCAATTGGCCTTTCCAATGTTATCAATACAATGCTAGCACTCCGGTCAAAAATCCAGGATTTACAAGTAATTGGTGTGGCTCAATGGTCATATTGGGTAGTTTATAACTTACTCCCAAATACAAATATTCCGTCTACTATTACCTAAAATAATAGGACAATAAACAATATTTTTCTATAGTAATTTTAGGAATTTAATATAGTTTTACAAAACCATATTAAAATTTCCCTGTTACTAATTCTCCACATCCCACAAATAAGCTTAACAAATAATAAGCTTCTTGGGCTAATGTGTCCACCTTTTCGCGCTCTACCAATGAGCTTCTCCATTGTGCCGGTGTGTGTGTACAATGCAAATGGGTTCCCTATTTATACAATTTTAGGGCCCAAAAAATGCAATTAAAAATATTCTAAGGTTATTTTTAAACCTTAGCCCATAGCATTTTGATAAGGGATAAAATATTCCCAATAATGAGCGGCTTAGCATGTTTAATGGGATTAAATCCCAAATGGAGTGGCATTTGGATAAGGTCCCACATTTTGGCGTGGGGATAATGTCCTAGGCTTTATTAAGCCTTTCTTCATGCAAAGATAGTGGTCAAAGGACCACGTGATCTTGACCACCCCCTATCACCACTTTACCTCCTTCTCCACGTGGAAGCTTCCACGTATGGCATTTTCCCCAACACCGCTTCACCACCTTCTTCCCACGTGGATTTCCATGCATGGCTTTGCATGCCCTACAACCGATTCTCTCCTCCTCCACATGGAAGCATAGCATGGTGGTGGTTTATGTGGGTATACTAATGTTTAAACATTAATATAGATGGTTTGTGACATAATGCGTGGCATTTGGAAATTGGTGTGTAATGGAATTACCAAGATAATATAATTTCAACCCATGTAATGTGGCATATAAATAATTAACTCAGTAAATAGCATGTATTCCACCATTCATCTCTCAATAGGTAAATCAATTGAATTCGATGAGTGGTGGCAAGCCACATGGTGGCTTGTGGACCCACCACATCGGCGATAATACCATAGTCCACACGGCGGCTCATGAGCAATCTTTTATGATGTCAAGAAGAACAGAGATCAAAACCAACAAATGAATCCCTTCATCTTTTTGCCACATGTCACAGTGCCATTGGTCCAAAATTGACCAGTTGACTAGAGTTGACTTCCCCGCCGTCTGAACTTTGACCAGACATATCTAGAGCTCTTGATGTCTATTTGTCACATTCTCACAGTCATTGGAAAGCTCTTAAGATGATATTCTACATTGAAACTATTTAGTGATGTTTAGGGAACTTTCAAAAATTATCCCTTGATCACCATTCGACTATTGCGTGTATACAAAGAAATTTGAGGATGGCAATTATATTATCATGTGTTTGTATGTGGATGACATGTTGGTTGCAGGTAAAAACATGTAGGAAATAAAAGTACTCAAGAAGTAGCTAAGTGAATCCTTTGCTATGAAGGATTTGGGGAAGCCAAAAAAATCCTTGGTATGAGGATATCTCGGGATAGGAAGGAACAAAATTTGAATTTATCTCAGGAAGAGTACATTAAGAAGGTCTTGGAGAGGTTTAATATATAGAATGCTAAACCGATTGGGACTCCTTTGTAGGCCATTTCAAGTTATCAAAGGAGCAATGTCCCAAGATAGAGCAGGAGAGAAACCATATGTCCAAGGTACCTTACTCATCAGCGGTTGGTAGTTTGATGTATGCCATGGTGTGCACTAGGCCTGATATTGCCCATGTAGTGGGAGCGGTGAGTAGATTTATGAGTGATTCAGGTAGAGATCACTGGTTGGCAGTAAAGTGGATCCTTTGGTATTTAAGAGGGACCATGGGGAAAATTTTATGCTACAATGGATTATAAACCACTTTGTGTGGTTAGGTAGATTCGATATGGCTAGATATGTAAACAACAGGAGGAGCACAATAGGTTATGTTTATACTATAGGTGGGACAACAGTAAGCTGGATTTCATGACTACAGAATTTGGTGGCTTTATCAACCATGGAGGTTGAGTATGTTGCTACCATAGAGGCAAGTAAGGAAATGATTTGGTTATAGCAATTACTTGAGGAGTTAGGGCATAAGAAGGAGGAAGGAAAGTTGCATAGTGATAGTTAGAGTGATATAAACCTAGCTAAGAACTCTACTTTCCACTCTAGGACAAAGCATATATAGTTAAGGTACCATTTCATCAGGACAACTTTAGAGGAAGAGAAGTTGAAGTCAAGAAGATTCGTACTAGTTAGAATCCTGCAGACATGATGACCAAGGTGATCACATGGGAGAAACCAAGTTGTGTTCATCTTTGGTTGGTCTTTACGAAAACTAGTGAAGGGTTGAGAAGATTGCTCGGAGGAAAACTAGTCTCCAAGTGAGAGATTATTAGGTTGTAGAGCCTATTTTCATGTGAGAAAGTGTTGAAGACTATACAATAAGAGTATTGTACACTTTCCATAGTTGTCTCGGTAGGGTTTAGGGTCGGGCTAGGCCCCGAGTGGGGCTCCAAGAGTGTAGCCCTTGAGAAATTGTTTTTGGCCTTAAAATGTACCCGATATACCAGGAAATGTGATTTTCTCATATGGGCAAGATTTTAACCCATAGGTTTATGGGACGGTTTTGGCCCATGGTTTTAATACCCACAATTTTGTAAAAATTCTTAAGTAGTTGTCTATTTATATGGTTTTGTGCATATGGTAGGTATTATGTAACATTGTAGAGGTGTTTTTAATTCAGGTGTGAATTCTCAGAGAGTTTGTTGAGCATAGCTCCAAACAGATCTGGGTATTGTATTGAGAGAGTGGTGGCTTGTAATAAAATCTGAGCAAGTGATTCTTGGTGGACGTAGCCTAAATTGGGTGAACCACGTTAAATACTTTGTCTCTTTATGTTGTGTTATTTTATTCTCGTAATTTTATTTGAGATATGTAATATTTTCGCATATTAGTTTCTCTTTATTACGATTATATGGGGGATTATTCCACATATTTTAGCTATTATTTCCTAACACTAATGCATCTTTAAAAATCCCAATAAATTCATTAAAACATTCACATTTTACCCATATAGGTCAGCCTTTCCCAAAACCACCAAAGATGCACAAAACTAACTCAAAACCTCATCACATTGATGAACTAAAACCTCAAATGCTAAAACAATTATTAGTAAAGATCTGAAATTAACCATACATGTTTAATATGACATAAAATCAACCAAGGTAATTAATTATCTTTCACCAATCAATAAATTCATAACACAACTAAAAAGGCTTAAAACCTTCACCAAACAATTGTTTTCATCACCATGTCTTCACATTTAGGCATCAAGAACACCCAAGAAAAGCTAAAATATGGAATGTAGCCAATATATGTAATCCTCATGAATTTTAGATCAAATCCATGCATGTTAGATCTCATTAAACATCCATATTTTCAAACCACAAAAACGTTCCTCTTCACCAAATCATGCACCTAGAAATTTTTTTCACAAAATCAATCGGTTTGCATCATTTCTGTAACTTATAATACTTTGAAAGGAATTCAATAGGAAAAAATTTAATCCATATTCACTCTCCTAATGATATAAAACATCAACTCATTCATCTTATGCCTCATTCACCTCAATATTTCATATTGAGAAAAATTATCTTCGAAAAGAAGGTACCTTCTTCTCCACAAAAGGACGTGAAATACCCATCAAATCAACTCAAAAATACACAAACCATACACCATTTATAATAAATATGAATCATATTTCTATAACATATTATAATGAATTCCAACTCTAGGTGGAAGGCCTTTAACCAAGACTGTCTCTGCAAACTACTTCTTAAGGGTTCGAGGACTTAAGAACTCGACCATGAGCTCAACTTACTCCATCACCATAAAAAACACTTAAAAACTTATCCAAATCATGTAAAACACTTATATGTTACATCTAAACACTCATAAACCTTCAACAAAAATTAAAAACTTAGAAACATCATCTTACTTCATGAAGATGCTTAAAGACTGCTAGATCAAGCATCCTCCAGATTTGACCCTCAAAATATACCATTGGAAACATCTCGAACCAGATAACAAAAAAACTATAATGGTGTCCTAAATCCTCCCAGAGCTCCCAAAATTCAAATTTTACCACAAGATGCTCAAAATTTCCCCAAAAACCAATTTTTATTAATAGGGCACACTTTTATAATTTTAACTTAAACCATTACTTGAAACTATCATGGACATCTAGAAAAACTTGGGGGATAAAAACAATATGAATTTATTCTTTACCTTATTTAGAGAACTTTTCCACAAACTGAAATTCTTCATAAACAAGCATTTTCAAAGCGGGCCCACATATGGTGACATGTAAAAATATACCTTTATGGAAATATGGAAGATTCCCATACAACATAAAATCATCAATTTGGAAAAATAAAACAAAACTGGTTTAGTATACTCACTTTCTCCCAAGTCACTTTGAGCTAAAGTTTATCTAGGGTTTTAAAGGAACTTATCTTCTTAACAATCATTCATAAAAATGGTGATAAAACAACCTCATTATTTTTTAACCTTCATAACTGATCTAAGAATCTATGCCAAAGAGCTCAATTCCCCATGAAAACCACACAGATATAACAACGAGCATCAAAATGTCCTCTTTTTCCTAAAATATACATTATGAAACACTTGGTTTCGCCAAACATGATGTATCTTGCAATCCCTTCTTCGAATGACTGAAACTTGTCATGAAGCATCATGAAAATATCTTCTAACCTGTCCATACTCACAATTTATCCCAAATATCTCTCAAACTCTCTATCCATTAATACTTACTTGTGCCAAACTACATGTTCTCACCTTTTTATTTCCCAAGGACATCATAAATTCACTATACCTATGAGTTATGACCTAAAATTACCATATACTTCATATATAGTGTCACCGTGATACCACTATGCTTGGAAAAGAGTGATTAGATTCATTTCTCATAAATCATTACCATTCTACATGCTCTAAAGCTAGGAATAATCATGGAATGACTTGAGTCAATAGATACAACCCATGAATTGACCTTTAATGACTTCTTTCGCACCCTTAGACACCTTTTAAACATCACACCATCCATGTTTGACCTCATAAAAACCTTCAAATAAATCTAGGGATCTCATACCATGATTATGCAAGCTAGAACCATGTCAAGATACCATGACAACTCACTAAATGTTTACACTAACAATCAAAATTCATCTTTGATACTGATTGAAACCTCATGGAGACTCACATGACCTCATCACACCCTTTTCCATCAATTTATTTGACATCAATGACAACAAAAACACTAAATGGCCAACAAGGTCTTCAAGCCAATTAATCAAACAACTAACAAAGGATATGGATTTCATGTGTCTTACATAGAGTTTCAAATACCTTCTAATAAAAGTATTCAAATAGAATAATTTCCCTTAAGGAATTCAAGGCTTCCATATCCAATAATCCTTGCAATCACAATCACACAGCTTTAAGAAGTCTTTGCAATTAGGACTTTGACCATAAGGAAATAACCCAACATTTGTTAAACTAATTCTTATCCTACAACCTTATCATTGATTTTCAAGAAAATATTCATATGCCCATCAAGAAAAACCACAAATATTTAACCAATATATCAAGAAAACTTATAAATTTTACAAGAAAAGGTCATTTGCATAATGCAAAAATAGTGTTGCTTTCAAAACTATAATTTTCTATACAAAATTCCTTCTTCCCTCCTTTCTCCTAACCTCCTCCCCTCAAGGAATCAAAACAAACTCCCATTCATTCAAATTTTTATCCCTTTTCAAATTACTACACAACCCTAAATAACTTCTCAAGACTCGCATGATGCTCATACATATCCAAAATGATCATATTACATTATTTTAGACATTTATGGCCTCTAAATCTACCTAGGACCTATGACAACATGTTTAAACCCCACACAAACTTTAAACCATCAAAAACATCCTTTTTATCTCCTTGAAAAGCCATAGATTAATTTTTACAAGTTTATTAATTTTAATTTGGAAAGGGAGGAAAACCTATATATTGAAATTTTGAACCACTTGACTCAACCTAGTACTTAGAATTACATCCTAGACCATTTTATCACAACTTCATGAGTTCTATCCCTCTTTCTTGACTCTATTAAAATTATTAGAAGAAAATTTTACATTTTAAAGCTTCTTTCTTTGATGCTCCCGCATCATCTCCATAATTGTTGAGCATCATTCCTAAAGAGATGGTTACACTAGTACCTTTAGGTTAGAACACTAGTATTTTATCTTTTACAACTGCACTTCATGAATTTCGTAAATGGTCAAGTAAGAACTTTCCAAAGATTAAAGGATATGAAAAATAACACCATGCTGATCACATTTTCACTTTTATTACTACCTATAGTTTTTGGGAGTTGAACATTAGTATGTATATGTTTGTTTGTTTGTTCATCGAATCATTGCAAGATTCCATTACATATTGGTTCTATCCCTTAACATGAATATCAATAACCAATTGGGATATTATGAAATCTAAATTTAAATAAAGGTTCAAGTCAATGGAATATGATCATGCCCTTCTTTCTCAATTCTCCCAAATGAAGAAGGAACCATAGGAACCCATGATAGAATTTATGGCTAAATTCAATAAGTTGATTAATAAGATCCCAAATGGTTCCCATCCTATCAAGAGATAATCAAAATATGTTATTCATAAATTTTTAATTACCTATTTAGTTAGGTTCATCTTGAGAATATCTCAACCAAAAAAATTGGAGGAAGCTCACCACTTATTGTCGTAGAGGTTGAGGATTATTTGATTATGTCGAGTAAGATCAAGAACCATTCAGTGAAAAATAAATTCCATAGTTCCAGGGATGAAGGAACTAATTCATTACTATAAAATTTGGTCAATGATATGTTTATATTGAAGAAACATATTGTTCCATATTCCGCATATCAAAACCAAAACAGGATTATAATTTGGGAGTACCCTAAAGGATTTTCTTGGAGGATCCTCTTGTTAATGCCAAATGTGTAACGTAAGGTGATGAAGACTAGGAAATTGTTGAATTAGAACCTAAAGGATAAGAATAATTTGGATATGAAAACATAAATTGTTTTGAGTAATCATCCAATGAATATTATAAGGATTCCATGGCTGATATGAATAGATACTCTTATGTAGTGTTAAATTTATCATAAACACAAAAAGAGGCATCTTCTTCCACTGCCCAAATGAAGCACTTAAATCCTCAAAATTTGTCTCTACATAAAACAAAAAAATGGGATCACTAATTCGTGCTTCTACGAGTCATCTAAGAAGAATATTGAGGCCACCTTAGCTAAGGTCACATCTCCTTCTCTAAGTAAGTCTCTTTATTCTCCCCCTGTCAAATTAGTTTTTCTTCTACTTCTATTGCTCCTAAGAATGTAACTCATAATCCTATAAAAATTCCATTATTCCCAAAGTATTCACCTCGCCATCCTTTGACATCATTGACAATGTTAATAAGTCTAAATTACAATATTTTGAGTCTTCGTATCTAAGAACTCATCCCAAGTGAATTGATAAACTTGTCTAGTTTACCAAAGGAAGTAGTTTAAATTGACGTTCCATAAATCCCAATACAAAAGATACACTTACCATTTCAAGTAACACTCCATCTAAAAACCTTCTTGCTTGAATATCCTCCACTTTTGATAAATTATAACCCTTATACCTCTCATTTTGATAAATGGATGTAAATTGAGTAATTGTATCATTGACTCGATACCTATGATAATGTCATACTCCCAAACGCTTCCGATGCCCTTGGTCTCACTCTCACCTATACATTTGTCCATTGTTACTTCATGGAAACAAAATTAGTACCCCTCATTGGTGAGGTTAAATATTATCAAATAACATTTGTATCTATTCTTGATCACAAGTTCAAGATTGACATACTTGTTGCTAATATTCTAGCTTCATATGGGATGTTGTTGAGTCAAATTTTATACTAGGATGCTTTTAGAGATATAAAAATGAAATGATCATGTAAAGCGTAAAATGAATAAACTTATCCCTGGGAGGATGATGATATACACTATTCAAATATAAGATGACATAAGGACAGAAATTCTATACTAAAATTCAAGATATGGAAACTATTTTAGAACTTCTAAGGAAGATGTCAAGCTTCCTATATTGATGGAGGAGTACTTGGATTTTATTGATTCAGTTAAGAAAAAAGGATGACTTGATGGACCCATAATTTGATAATGTGTACTTCTCATTGAGTATGGATATAGGTTCTCTACTTGGTGATGATAATAATCATGTATATCTTGAATTTCCACAAAGTAACCTTGAGATGATAAGAAATGTAGATCATGAGAAAAAATTGATATCTAATGAGTTATGTTAATGTGAGCCCCAAGTTTCCAATCCTCATCTCAAGTTCCAACATGAGAAATTACCTAATGGATATGAAGCTCTCTCTTTTATTTTTAGAGAGGAGGACCTTTTCAATGATGAATGACGAGATAGGAATGTGTTTGAGTCTCTAAATGACGATTTCACTCAAGAATGAGATATGTGTCATGATCACAGCCCAAAAATGTCGAACGAGAGTGATGATATCTCTATTTTAGTCCTAACCTTGTGTTCATTCTCCTTTAAAGAGGTTAAAACACCATGTGTGTCATACCATAGTAAGTAGTATATTATTAATGAACCATTTTGTGTGAAGAAGAATCATTTGGAGTAATGGTAAACATGAAACAACAAGAAGTTTTTGATGGTGTTAAAAATATTAAAAGGTATACCAAGAAAAAATACATCAAAAATGGTCATAGAGAGCATGACAAGAAAATACCAAACACTCGTAAGAGAGAACAAGCCTAGTTCTCGAACATGGTGATACTAGTATGATCAATAATAAACCCTCTAGTAGTGATAGACTGAAAAATAAATAAATCAAAAGCATGGATGAATTTGAAAATGGATTTCCATATGGAGATGAAATTTTAGAGCAACAAATACAATGATCTATCCAAATGGATCTTCACTTGTAAGTGGATTCATGTATACTTTCTCAATGAAAAGTATGCAATATTATATTTTATTAGAAAATTTAGGATAAATAAATTAACTTAATTAATTAAATATCCAAGTATTTAATACACCTAGGATTATAGTTTATATCTTCAAGTATAAGTAAATAACTAAAATTAAAAATTAAAAAAAAGTAAAATTACAATTGAAAAAGATTTAGAGTGGGGAAACCTTTAGGTAAAAAACCCACTATGAATAAAACCATTTTCCTCTTAATATTAATAACTTGATAAATTACACATTTTTACCCAACACCTTCACTTCCTCCTCAAGTACCACCAACTTCATTATTTTCATTAAATCAATAGTATTTTAATACAAAAAAAAAAATTCAACACTTCAATCTTATAATGCGATCACCCTATAAATATGGTGGGTGGTTTAGTTGCATAGAGTGCACCATTTCACTCTAATTATTTAAATGAAATGAATTTAATTTATAAAATCCACATACTATTCAAAACAAACCAAAATAAACTTAGGTATTATAAGTTTCATAATGAATGTTATTTAAACATTATCGATTTAATGATATGGTGGACCTTTCAATATGATTCCACTTAATATTAACATCCCAACATATTTCTCAAATATATGGAGACCTATTGCATTAATTTTATTTCTAAAGAAATTGAGAAATGGGTCTTACTTCATATAACCAATCAATGGATTAGAGAAACATCATTTATGTTACTCATACACGGTAACATCCAAGAAAAACAACTATACAAATGATGGAAGTGGGTTATCCCTACCTACACTACAGGTGATTTTTTTTTTTTTTTTTTTCATATAGTGTGTTTCCTTTCCCATCATGTGGTGTGTTTCTTTTTATTTTGTGTGTTTCTACCTTATTTAATTCTCCCTTCCCTCGAGTCTCTTATGCCTAATGGATAAGAAATTGATCTACATACAACTATGAGATTCTAATGTTCTTGCTTTCCTTATTTGTGCTCTACCCACCAAATAAAATTCCCCAAGTCGAGCCAACTGGTGGTATGTAAAATTTTAGGCATTTTACTTGAAAACCCCAATAAATTGTTTGCCTCCTTTAGGAGTATTGGTCAATATTTTCAATTTTACCCTTTTACACATGTCAACTTCTACATGGTGTTGGGAGAGATTCATGTGATTTTGGGAATCTTGATTGCATTCGTTGGAAATTTTTATGATTTTAATTCATGTTAGTATAATTTATGGCCCACTATAGACTACTCCCGAGCATAACATAATATATGGAGTTATGTCAACACCATGACTAACGAATATATATATATATATATATATATATATATATATATATATATATATATATATATATATATATATATATGATTAGCGTATAGTACTATCATAGAAATTTTAGATTCAATACCGAATGAGATGGTACATTATGTGCCTAAGTGCAAAAGGATAGTGCAAGTTGTATCATGCCAAAACCAAATGGGACAGGGTTTCCTAGGCACTAGTGTCTATTCTAGGCATTGGTGTTTACGAAATAGCTTCGGTCCTAGTTCTTTATGTGTTGATTCATATTAGTTATTTCTCACTTTGTAGGTTATGTCGGGTTCACTATAAGTTTTCTATGTCACACATGTACCTACAAAATAAACCCTATCTACCTACACAATACTCAAGCACATATTAGATGAATAAAAATACGTATATGTTTGATTTTTTTCTCGAGCTCGATTGTCACCCCAAAGTTATTGTAATTGAGCGCTACACTACATTTCAGGCTTAATTTAGTGATAGTGTGTGTATGATTGAAATATCTTACCTTCATCTTGGATGCCCCAATGTCAGTCACATAAAGAATAGTGGGCTACAACTAATTTTTCCCAATGAAAATGTGTGGTATGGAATTCATAATAAACCCTCCTATATAGTGAATTATGTAGTCCTAAAATGTAGTCCTTGATGTAGTAGATAGAAAATATTAGCTATTTGTAATAGTATGTGCCTCTTGAATTACTTTCCCCCTAATGAGGTTAAACAAGACATGTATATATATATATATATATGATTAATTACTTAAGTTCCACCATTGACAAGTGAAATACTTGACTAAGGGTGATAAGAAAAGATAAGAAAGAAGTGACATCTAGAAAATTAGAAAAAGAGAGGAGGAAATAAGCACGGAGATGGGATATTAGTGCCCCAACATTCATGTCCCTAATGAGAGGTTATGTATAGGATGATTACAAAGGTAAACAATGAAACCAAAGCTAATAAAAATGTCGGATAGTATGTATAGATGCAAGTTCTAAATAAAAAATAGTAAATAATAAAGATGAAAAGGATAAAAACAATGTCAAATAAAATCAAAAGGGTTGTTAATGACTAGTTCTCTTTCTTAGGAATCATGCATATAAATGAAGTATTTATAAGATATATGAACATAGTAAGTGCATGATTTAGTGACTATAACCATTGACAAATGAAGCATGGATGAAGACTAGATTATGAGTATTATGTTTCGTGCACGGCGTGTATAATCAATACTATTTTGTGAATTAATGATAGGAAACATAATGGGATAACAAATACCTTTCCCATAATTATTGAGTGCCTATCATGTGAATCCTAGATTTTGCAAATACTTATAGCCAACCCCATACTTATGAAAATAAATAGGTGAAGTATCTTGTATGGGTGGTTTTTGATTATTAGAATAAGGTGGTCACATGTGAGGAACATACTATTCATCAACATATATCATGGTACAATACTTAAAAGCCTCATAATCCATATTATAAGTATATACATATACATATATATATATATATATATATATATATATATATATATATATGTATATATATGTATATATATACATAGACATGTATATATATATACATATATATGTATATATATATGTATATATACATATATATGTATATATATATACATGTATATGTATATATATATATATATGTATATATATATATATATATATATATATAAATATAAATATATATATACATATATATGTATATATATATATACATATATATATATATATATATATATATATATATATATATATATATATATAAATATAAATATATATATACATATATATGTATATATACATATATATATATACACATATATGTATATATATATATATATATATACACATATATGTATATATATATATATATATATATATACATGTATATATATATACATATATCTATATATATATATATATATATGTATATATGTATGTATGTATGTATGTATGTATATGAATAGTAAGAAAACATGTGGGGTAGATGGTATGACATGAATGGTATGCACATACGGTCATACAAAAAATGATATTGTGTACCCATGTTCATATCTCTATGGCTATATCAAATCCATGGATGTTAATGTCCAATGAGGTGAGGTCATATGCCAATATAATATTAAGGAAGATATATTAAAAATATTGATGCCTAATCCATTATCCATGAGTATTCACTCAACCAATTGGTATTTTACCTCAAATTGAATATACAAAGGGATACACCAATCTTTGACATACCGAGGAGGGAGGGCCTTATGAAATAATTTCTTTAGTTAGGTGTAAAATATTTATAATATATGACACATATTGTGGTTTCACATCATTAGGAATAATTTTTTTGTATAACAACCCATAGACAATATATTTATAAGCTTGGATTCTTTAAATTAATTAAAGTAAGAATATTCTTGCATTGGTAGTTTACATTTGGACAAGAAAGGAAAAGGAAGATGCAAAAGTTCAAAATATTTGATGGTTATCCATATCCATGTGGGTTGAAATAACATGGATCATGGAGTTGATTTTAGGATTTTGGCCAACAAGGAACATAATATGGTAGCTTTTATCATTAGGATAAGTAGGATGAGCCAAACATGCATGTTAATGATAAGTAAACTAGGGTTAGGTAATAAAATTCTGATTTGGAATAGGGTGACCTAATCCAAAGTGAGTAAGGGTTTGATCAATAAGTGGGTTTAAAAAATGATTTAGCCTAGAAATATGTAAATAAGAAGTGCAAGAATGGGAATGTGATGGTTACTTATTATTTAAATTAAATTTTAGGGTTTTAAACAATATTATATAGATTATAAAACAATCATTAACATTCAAGTTTGAACATATATATAGTTAAATTACTAGATAGATTAATTAGAATATGTGGTAAATAGAGTAAGACATAAGAAGACAAGTTCACTTAGATATTTTATTTACATGAATTTTAATATGGGTGTGAAATATGGATGAATGGATGGAAATTTCCTGTATATGCTTCATATTTGATTTTGGCTCTACAACAACTTACTAGAACAAAACCATTATTTAGGGATCAAACCATTTAATAATTTCATCCTTTTGGTTGTTTTGGTCAAAGAAGATAATGGTAGTGTATTACTTTGTGTACCCTTTAAAATAACTTGAATATGATTCTTTGTGAAGTGTTATGTCTCAAAAATATGTGTATCCCTCTATATTGAGTTGAATCATATCAAAACCCTAATATAGGGTAAACCCCTATAAAAAGTTATTTTTAGGTTGAAGTGTAATATGTACACTTCCCACATTGGAAATAATTTGAAGAGGCCTAAAAATTCATGTAATTATCCACCAAGAGATATAATACTATTTGGATGAAACTATATTTTGTAACCCAATCACTTGATAACGCTTTTTGTACTAGTTTTGGCTTGCTTAGTGCTTGACTTGGTTTTGAGGGCTCTTGGCTTAGAAATATTAAGTATTGAACTTATTATAGATTGTTTTGGATTTGTGTGGGGCATTATTGTAATGCGTGTTTTTATTTAGGGATATTTATAAGAGCTCCATATGCCTTTTAATTTATTTGTACTTAAGAGTGTTAGGTGAATGCTCGGTGAGTAAATGAATGCATTTGAATTAATTGTATAGGGTTTTAGGTATAGTTTTACATCAAGGCTGATCCTTAGGGAAATTATAAACCCATAAAATATATAAAATTGAAAAATTACCTTCGAGTGGATTTGGAAACAACCATTAAACTATTTTTGGTCTAAAAATTGAATATTTTGGTCCCATTCGGATGTTTCATCTAGGAGGGAAGTGCGACAATGTAAAGTTATATGTGTGATAATTATGAGTAATGGAATACCTATGACTGATGAAAGCATTTATTTGAAAAAGCAATTTATGTAATGAGGGTAATTTTTTTATGATAAGACTAAGGATATAAAAATTAGGCTCATAATGGGTATACAAGTTATGGTTTAGGGATTGAGCCAAAACTAACATCATCAAGTGATAAATTAACAAATTTGTATGATGCATGAGCATATAGATTCAGAGATAACATTTTATCAAATAAAAAAATATAGCGTAGGAATAAGTAGTATTTGTATTTTTGTACTTGTTATATTTGTGACATTGGAAAAGTTATTTAGAAGTGTTCACGATAACTTACTGATTGGATAAAAATGATCAAAAGTTGGTAAAAACCCATTTTATTGGTGTAATTTAAGAAATTTTATGTATAAGTTGAAAGTATTCACACAACCAAGGGATATTTGAAATGTATTGCATCGATGTGATGCATACAACTTTTAAAACAAATTATCCAAGAGTAATGCCTCTCATATTGCATTCACAAATTAGAATTTTTAATTGGTCAATTACTTTTCCATTTATCTTTTTATTGGTCGATTCTTTTCCATATGGATTTTGTTAATTGGATGATACCTTTTCTATCTTGAATAAACCCGAATCTACTAGGAAATTTTAAAGTATTAGGTTGTATGTGAGTTAAGGTTAAGTTTACTATCCGGAACCTATATAATTTTACTTTGAAATCATATATTTTATTATTAAAAATTGTTGTTTATAAATCATAGTAGCCACTTGGAAAAAACTCACCGAGTTTGTAATATACTTAATTTGGATTACAAATTTAGCACCCGATTCATTATTTTTAATATAGATTCACTTGAACATCATACTTACATGATATTTACCTAATACTTAGATGAAATTAGTTCCTATCAAAAATTAAATTGAATATATAACAGGTAAATTAAAATGTTCACTTTTATTTGATGATAAGTGATGTAGGAGAATCAATCTTCGAGGTGGTATAGCTGTATCTATCAAATTTTGGGTCGTGTAGGTCTTATAATTGTTTTAGAGGGTTATAGTTATCATTGTATGGTCTTTGTAGGCTTTAGAAGTTCAAATTTTGACTTTGGAGCTTTTACCTCCATTTTTTCGATTTGAAAATTTGAATCTTCTTAGAGCCAATTTTGGCTTTCTAGGTGGTGTAAGAGAGTTCTAGGTATTTTTCATGTATGTTGTAGGTTTTTTTAGTCAATTTATGTTAATGGAGTCTCTTCTCAAGGTTAAAATTATGCAACAAGTTCTTGAAGCTTCATGTAAGCCCTCTTGTTAAGCCTCCCTATGACCTCAATGTGAGGTAACCAACATGTAACCAAGGTTTAGTTGTAGTTAGTTGGTTACAACTCGAGGAAGAGGATTAAAAAATCATTTTGTAACTATCATGATCATTAATCAATCAAGGCATATGTTTTGAAGCTCCAAGAACAGTGAGGAAGAAGTATTTTGTTTGTAAAAGGCTTAGGAACTAGAAACATTTGTGTATGAGAGTAAAAAAAAAAAAAAATTGCAGTAAACATCATTGTTTATAATGCCTTAATACAATTAAGGCATCATTTGAGAGGAAGAAATTATGTTACAATAACTCAAGTATTAATAATTTCTAGGATATAAGACTAGGAATGCATTTAAGAATACTTGTAGGATGTATTTGAGAAGACACACAAATCAAGATTCATATACTTGATGAGAGAAATCAATTAAGGAAGGTAAAATTTTAAATTTATTCTTTTCATTATCAAAGACTCTGTGAAGTTATATTTTTGTGTTTACATTTGGGTATGGAAGGTGAATCCATGTCTTGATAAGAAAACTCTCAAGTAAAGCTGTAATATTATGTGGAAAATATCTAAGACTAAACCTCTTATAATCCTCATGGCTTGGTAAATTTTCTTAGCCCTCAAAGAATAGAAGTGCATAGTGAAATCCTGGAGAATGAGTAGTTGTTACTTCATTTGGAAATTTGGGGAAAACTTAAGGGTTGGACTATGTCAATTTGTTATAGTTGAGAGAGAGTTGGAGTCATTTATTTCTTTGTAATTTTTGGGTATGGTACAGGCTTAGTAGCACTTGTGAAAGGGTTACGGGGTGTCTCAATGTAGAGGAAGAGTGAATAAAGAGGTTTTGTAGTGATTAGTGAAGAATGAGGGTTTGTGAAAACTAAACCCCGCCTCTACATAATAGAATAGTGAAGGAAATTATCATATCTAGGGATGTATACTTAGTTTATTCCCACTAATGGACCATATGTGTTAGATAAGTGCATTAAATTATTAATCCAAAATTTGAGACCTTGAAATTATGAAGAATGAAAAATACGAGAAAAATATGGGTTCTTGGGCTTTCTTGAGATGCACAATACAATTTGACTAGGGCTCGTTGATGGGAATAAAATCAAATAATTTCAACTCAAAATTTGGAATATATCATGCCAAACAAGTATAAAAGAGGATTATAAAGGAATATTTTAATTTTATTAGTTGAGGAGGAAGATTTTCACGACAATCTTATGAAAGGGCGTTGTGCATAGTCTTAGCCTAGTTGATAAGTGCATTTACAAAGGAAGTAGTAGCTAAAAAGGAATCTATACTAACCACTTGGTACACTGATAGAAAAATGAATTAGGTCTCAAAAATTGTTATCATTTTGTCTTGAAGCCTCCGAGGAAGGATTTTTACTTAACAGTCTAGGATAAAATACCTAGTTGAGGGTTTGTAGAAAGAATACGAAAAGTAGGTTACCAAGAGTTGGGTGATGATTCAAGCATTCAAATTTGAAGAGAAAGTTTTATTTTTCAAATAGAAACTAATGAAGGCTACATGACCTCCTAGGTGGCTATGAAAGTGTAAAAATATGATTAGAATAGAATATTGGTCTTAAGGGGATATAAGGCAATCATATTGGAAAGACAAAGAATAACCAATTTAGTGGATGAAATAGAAAGAAAAGATAATATTGAATATATGGATAAGTCATTAATTTTCCATTTGATCCTTTGAAGTCATAATTGCAAGCTTCAGTCATTTTAAGTGACAAGAACCCACAACACTAGTGCACAGAGATAGAATTAAGAAGGTTGAACTAATTGAATCCATTCAATAGTTTTTAGCACAATTAGAATAGTGGAAGTGTGAAAAATGGTTTCTATTGACCCATTTACCACTTGGAAGACAAAAAAAGATAAGATTCTTGATTTTATGTGTTGAGAAGCCCTTTTAGGCAATAGTGCATAATATAGGAAAAATTGACTTTTTGATGATTTTCAAATCACTCCAAAGATGATTTTGGCATGGCTAAGGAATAAAATTAAATTGTAGAGGTTGATATAGTGGAATAAGGAATTTTTTTTTGCATGATTGGAAGAGCTATTAAACTTGAGTAAAACTAGTCTTGAAGACCTTAAAAGTCAGAATTGAGTTTTGTATAAGATCTGACATGGTGAATTAATATTGATTGAGTTTTGAATACATCATTAATGGTATCAGACTAGGTATATAACAAAGAATACATATTTTTTAATTAATATTTATTGTATCGCAAAGTGAAAGTTGAAAGCAAACAAGATGGAGATGGAAGAAATAATTTTGGATTTGCTCCAAGGTGAATTGTTAGAAAAGGTGAATGAAATCAGTTAGGGAAAATTTTAGCTATGAATGTTTGTAAACTCATGAATATTAGGGATTTTGGAAATTGGGAATGACAATTTTTAGTAGTCGGCTATCGCCTGATTTGCCAAAAAAATTGGCCGACAAATCATTTGTATGGGTTAGTTTGCCTACTATTTATATGTAAAAATTAACTTATAAATATATTCGCTGAGGTATAATACATATCCTAGGGTTACGGGGTACTGTTTAATAAATACATCCAACAAAGAGCAACTGTTCATCCGACTTAGGTTGGACAGACAACCATTGTTAGTCATCCAACCTGGGTTGGATGACAAATAATGTATGGCCATCCAACCCAAGGTGGACGACCGGCTAGATGTAAAATAATGTACTGATCATCCAAACCAAATTAGATGATTGGGTTGGATGATTGGGTCGAACAAAAAATAATGTACGGTCACCCAAACCAGGTTGGATGACAAATAATGTATGATCATCCAACCTAGGTTGGATAACAGACAATGGATATTCATCCAACCCAGTTTGATGCAATTGGGTTGGATGGCGGATGATGGATAGTCGTCTAACCTAGGTTGTCTTATAGATGATGGATGGCCATCCAACCTAGTCTAATTTTCCATGAAAAAGTTTTTTAAAAATTCATCATTGATGCGAAAGTTGATTTTGGAGCTTCACCACCAATTATAAACTAATTTTTCGGAGCGGGGGTCTTAAAATGAACCTTGAAATTAGTGATACTCAAGAGAAGCATGCAAGAAGAAATCAGAAGCTTGGGGTCAAAAATGACTCAAATGGAATTTGTAAATGTAGAAATGAAGATGATGTATTGTGAATACAGTAGTAAAGGTGATGGAAATGCATTGCTTATGAAAATAGTTTTAATTTAGTAGTAAACAAAGGAACCAAAGGCAAAAGAAAAGCATTTTCAAGGCCATATTCAAAACAAGAGGTAAGGTTTGTGAAGTTATCATTGATAATGGTAGTACATATAATCTTGTTTCTGAATAAATGGTTAAGAAATTGAATCTAAGGAGGTTAGTGCATCCTACACCCTACAAAGTAGCTTGGGTGCAAAGAAATCATCAGGTTCTTGTGAATGAACAATGTAGAGTGTCTTTTCAAATTGGTAGATTCAAAGATGATGTTTTGTGTGACATAATTCCTATGGATGTTTTCCATCTTATTTTGGGTAGACCATGGTAGTTTGACAGGAAGGTTATATATGATGGAAGAAAAATACTTGTGATTTGGTGAAGAATAATGAAAGGTATACCTTGTTTCCTTTGAAGGATCAAGATACAAGAAGTGAAAAGAGAAGAATGGTGTTGGTCATGAAAGAGTTCTTGGGAAGAGCAAGAGAGTAGGTACAAGAGTTCATGAGTGAACTCAAGAAGGAAGACAATGAGATTTGTGAGTCCTTGAAAGGACAAGAAGGAAAGTACAACAGTATGGAAGAAGTGCAGCAGTTTAAGTCCTATATGAAGGACAAAGAAGCACAAGAATGTGCTAAGGAATAATCCCAAGTGAGGCTAATGAGGAGTGAGAAGATTAGAGAGAAAGAGAGTTGTGAAGAAGAGGGAGGAATAAGGTTTAGTTGCAAGTATGAGAGAGATAAGAATAAGAAATAAAAGGAAGATTGGGCATGGAAATTAGCCCTTGAAGACCTCATGGAAGGTGAGGAAAGAAAATAATTCATAAGAGAGCAACATAATGAAGAAAGAAATCAGGTTAAGTCCAAGAAATTAGACCAAGATGAAAGCATAAAGGAGGAAGATTTTGATGAAGAATATGAGGGAACTAATTCTAAGTTTGTGTATGTAATTCAAGCACAGTTGGAGGAAGAAATACATGCACTTGAATGTGCTTTGAGAGGTGAAAAGGTGAAGTATAGTGAAGAAAAGATATGTATTTTGGTGAAGAGGAAGCATGAAGACAATACAAATGACAGGGATGAAGAGCAAGAAGCCAAAAATGATGATTTTTCTAACATGTTGAATGTGTAGGTTTAGTGAAAGAAAAAGAAGGTAAAGTTTTTTTGCATATGAGGAGGACTTGCAAAGAACAAAGAGAATTGTGTAAGAAATTTACAGGATAAATAAGAAAGACAAGAAACAAACCAAGAATCCAAGAAAGAAGAAAGAAGCAAGAGAAAGAAAGAAAGAACAAAGGAAAAATATGGAGATGATGGAATATCAAAGGGAAGGTACAATCAAAGAAGAGAAAGAGAAAGATAGACAAGTAGATGAAGAGCAACTGGAAGAAGAAGACAATGAAAATAAGAAATGCTCTCTTCAGTTTGGTTGTATGATGCAGGAGCATCACTCTTAGAGGTGGTATAACTACATATAATAAAATTTTGGGTCTTGTAGGTCTTAGAAATGTCATTAGAGGGTTATAGTTTTCATTAGATGGTCTTTGTAGGCTTTGGAAGTTCAAATTTTGAGTTTGGAGCTTTTCCCTCCATTTTGTCTTATTTGAAAATTTGAATCTTCTTGGAGCCAATTTTGGATTTCTAGGTGGTGTAAGAGAGTTCTAGGTGTTTTTCATGTATTTTGTAGGTTGTTTTGGTCAATTTGTGTTAATGGAGTATCCTCTTAAGGTGCAAATGATGTAACAAGTTTTGAAGCTTCATGTAAGCCCTCTTGTTAAGTCTTCTTATGACCTCAATGTGAGGTAACCAACATGTAACCAAGGGTTTAGTTGTAGTTAGTTGGTTACAACTCGAGGAAGAGGCTTAAAAATCCATTTTGTAATTGTTTGTGATCATTGATCAATCAAGGCATATTTTTGGATTCCAAGAACAATGAGGAAGAAGTATTTTGTTTGTAAAAGGTTTAGGAACTAGTAAAATCTGTGTATGAGAGTACGAAAGATAAATTGTAGAAAATATCATTGTTTAGAATGCCTTAATATAATTAAGAAAGAGGAAGAAATTTGGTTGCACTAACTCAAGTATTACTAATTTCTGAGATATAAGACCATGAATGCATTTAAGAATCCTTGTAGGATGTATTTGAGAAGACACACAATCAAGATCCATATATTGATGGGAGAAATCAATTAAGGTAAAAGTTTAAATTTGTTATTTTCATTATCGGTGACTTTTTGAAGCTCTATTTTTTTGTTTTCATTTGGGTATGGAAGGTGAATCCATGTATGGATAAGAAAAATCTCAAGTAAAGTTGCAAGATTATATGAAGAAAAGTCCCGAGAATACATATCTTGTAAGCCTCATGGTTTGGTAAGTTTTGATATCCATCAAAGAATAGTAGTGGATAGTGAAATCCTGCAGAAATGAGTAGTTATTACTTCATTTGGAAATTTGGGGAAAAGTTCGGGTTGGGGTGTGCCAATTTGTTACGGTTGAGAGAGAGTTGGATTCATTTATTTCTTTGTAATTATTGGTTATGGTAAGCTTATTAGAACTTATGAAATGGTTTCAGGGTGTCTCAAATAAGAGGAAGAATGAATTAAGAAGTTTTGTAGTGATTAGTGAAGAATGTGGGTTTGTGAAAACTAAACCACGACTCTACATAACATAACAATGAAGGAAAGGATCATATCTAGGGTTAGAGACTTATTTGAAGCCTACTAATGAATCATATGTGTTATAAAAGTGAATTCAAGTCTTAATCCAAAATTTGAGACCTTGAAATTACGAAGAAAAAAATATAATCAAATTATGGGTTCTCAAGATTTCCTAAGATGCATAGTACAATTTGGCTAGGGCTCACTAACTCGGGAATCAAATCACAAAATTACAACTCAAAATTTGGAAAATATCATGCCAAACCAATATAGAAGAGGATTATGAAGGAATATTTGAATACTATTGGTTGAGGAGGAATATTTTCATGACAAAATTATGAAAGGGAAGTTGTGCACAATATTAAGCCTAGTTAATAAGTGCTTTTACAAAGGAAGTAGTAAATAAAAAAGTAATCTAGAATAACCGCTTGGTACACTTTGATAAAAAAATGAATTGGGTCTCGGGAATTTTTATCATTTTGTCTTAAAGTCTCCTAGAAAAGATTCTATGCTTAACAATCTAGGATAAAAGACCTCGTTAAGGGTTTGTAGTAAGAATAATAAAATTAGGTTACCAAGAGTTGGGTGATCATTCAATCCCTAAAATTTTAAAAGAATGTTTGATTTTCCAAAGAGAAACAAATTAAGCATACAAGACCTCTAGTGGCTATGAAAGTGTAAAAGCATGATTGGAGGAAAAGATTGGTCTTAGCGGGATATTAGGCGGTCATATTGGAAAGATAGAGAAAACCAATTTAGTGGATGAGCTAGCAAGATGAGAGACTATTAAATATATGGATAAGGCACCAATACTCCATTTTATTCTTTGAAGTTATAATTGTAAGCTTCAGCCATTTTAAGTGACAAGAACCCACACCACTAGTGCACAAGTGATATAATTGAGAAGGTTGAACTAATTAAACACGTTTAATAGTTTGTTTATCACCATTAAACTAGTGTAAGTGTGAAAAAGAGTTTCCATTGATCCATTTACCACTTGGAAGACATAAAAATCTAAGATTCTTGATTTTATGTGTTGAGAAGCCCTTCTAGGAAATAGTGCACAGTATGTATGGAAACTTGAATTTTTGATGATTTTCAAATCTCTCCAAAGATTATATTGGAATGGATGACGAATAAAAATAAGTTGGAGAGGTTGGTATAGTGGAATAAGGAAGAAAACAAGAATTTTCATGATTGGAAGAGCTATTAAACTTGAGTACAACTAGTCTTAAAGACCTTAAAAGTCGAATTGAGTTTTGTATCAACTCTAACATGGTGAATTGAGATTGATTGAGTTTTGAATACATAAATAAGTAAATTTATAATTATTTTAGTTTCATTTTATGTTTTCTGAATTATTATTTCATTCAACCACTTTACACAAACAAATAAGATATTTAATGAATTGAAATTTTTCTTGACTTATTTGCATGCATCGGACCTCATTTGGTAAATGTTGTGAAAATATATTTTAAAAATATTATACTAATAATATTTATGTTTCATTTTATTGGTTGAATTATATGATTGACCATCCTAAATAGAAAAAATATTGTTCTCCGATAGAAGAATACATATGATGACAAAAATAGCCGATGGGTGAATACATATACATTCATGTCTATCCCTGGAGAAAACGTATGTTCACTAGTAGGTTAATTCATATTCATGCATAAATTTTATCTAGTATGCCAATGCATATGCATTAATGTGTTTTCTCTAGTAGGATTATAAATAATGAGTGTTCACCAATATTTGATTACATACTCATTTTATTTTCTCATAGAGAAAAATATAGCCATATTATCATTTTTCATAGAGTAATACAAGCATGTAGTGGAGAAATAAGTTAACATTAGAAAGATTAATCCAAAATATATTTTTTTAGACGAAGATAAGGAAATATTTATTTCATTTTTATTTAGAAATTTATGTGTGTGTGCATGTGTGTGTGCCACAAGACGCTGCGCGCGCGCGTGTGTGTTTTGTGTGTGTGTGCATGCGTGTGCGTGTGCATGTGCTTTGTGTGTGTGTGTGTGTGTGTGTGTGTGTGTGTGTGTGTGTGTGTGTGTGTGTGTGTGTGTGTGTGTGTGTGTGTGTGTGTGTGTGTGTGTGTGTGTGTGTGTGTGTGTGTGTTTGTTTATTTTGGATTAGCATCGTAGATCAAAAGAAAGCTTCACGGTGATAGAAATGTCCTCATTTCATCGCCCAAAGAAACAAAGAAATGTTTTCTTAATGTACTACAAAGTATAATTTTTTGTAATGGGAGGTTTTTGTAAAAATATCTATGTTCACAACATGGATGAGTTTCCTTTGTGGACTACCACTATCCCCCTTTAGGTCTTTATATTATCCATCACTATATTGAGGAATTGACTAAGTGAGGTTACTGGTTGATAGTTCTAGTTGTATTCCAACATTATCTCTAGTAGCCTCTCTAATGTAGAGGTTGTTCATGTAAATCATAGTTTCTAGATATAAAAAGTTGTCTCTATGAGTTATAATAGATTTTTGTATGTTTTAATTGATTTTTTCTACATTATTGTAAAAGGATCCTTTAAATTAACTTTACATTTTTAATATAGAAAAAATATATTATACAAAACAACATGTCAAGGTATGATGTTGTGAGAGTTGTCATTGAGTATCATTGATGTCAAAACATATGTGCAACACGAAGGTTGATTAGTAGCATTGAATGTATTTTTAGAACTACTTGGTTTTGGTGATGGTACATGGTGTCTTGAGTCAGTTTGGTGGCTTGTACAGGTAATGAAAGGTATGTATGGTTTTTTCAATATGTAATGAAGTGTGATGAAGTACATTAAAAGTGTGAAATGTTTCTAAGGTGATGAGGAGGTAAGATTTGGTGAAACAAGCATGTTTCAGGTGCTTGTTTTTGAGGCCTAGAGAGTAGAATGAGGTAAGTCATGATGAAGTGAATCATGTAGCAACTTTATGCAGAAAAATTAAATCTTTCATGAAATTCAACCATCAAAGGGTTTACAAAAATCAATTCGTACCTTTCTCTATTCTTGGAAGATCATAATCTAGGCCAAATTGGGTAAAAAGACTTGTAAATTTATAAAATTGATATTATGTTGCCTTGAATGACTTAAAAATTATTGTAGCCTGATATTATTACCAATATCATCATCATTCCTACTTATTTTATTCATCAAAGAGCTCACTTCACTACCTCTCATACTTGGTTCATGTCTTTCTTCATTTTTCTTAACTAGTTCCTTCTTCCTCAACATGCAATTTTTTCTCTTTTGATCCTTTAGTGATTTATTTGTAATATCCCATTATACTTCACCTTACAACATTATTAGATTCATCATACCATTCATTAAATACAATCAAAACAATCATCTCTACCACTTTAGTAAAAACTTCTTTTGAGCCCTTAAGACAATGTAGTCTCCACCAACCATGCACCTAAGGTTATAAGGATTCCTAGAAGGTATAAATATCTCCATTAGTTCTTATTTTGTAACCCCAACATGCTTCCAAAATTTCAAAACTCAACTCCTTACCCAACTCCGACAAACTCACTTTTTGTGATTTTACCTCCAAACCCTCACTAGGTCTCGCCTCTCTAGATTGTCATGCCTAATCTCACTTTCAAGGAGTATCAAGGCACAAAGTGCATATTTATTAGCACCCATTATTAATTAAGTGTGGGAATTTTCAAGTCTTGTCTCCAAGGGTAAATGATAGTTCCTTTGTAAAACTACTCACTTCTCTAATTCTTTCATTATGACAACACACTATCATGTTTCCTGAGAACTCCGCACACCAAAACTCCCTAATTCATTAAAATTCAGTGAATTGGAATTTATATAAGTGTTTCTTAATATTTTCAATAGTTTTCCATGGTTGAGTTGCAAGTAATTGGGGTTATTATCTCTTAACCCTAGGTGAGATCTGTATAACCCGAGGGGCTATATTTGGTTGTAACTTTTAATAACAATTGTTCTAAAACCCTAAATATTGTAGCAAGGTTTTTTTCATGATGAACTTACAATAATGGCTTAATGAACACGTGAAATAATTCTTTCATAGCTTTTATACTACACCTGACCTATAGATGCACAATTATCACAAATTCTTTCAATGTAATCCTTCCATCATCACAAACACAAACCCTATGATGGATGACCGCCTTCAATAACTCAAAAATTAGATATATTTTAACAATGGAAATAATCAAGAAGTCACTAACATTCCCTTACCTTTGTTTCAAATTCAGAACCAACACTCTCGGTCATGCTAATTCATAGTCATGAACAATTTCTCTAGTTTGTCCAATATACAATAGAAAATAACAAGGAAACTACCTACCTTCCATGCAAGAATCCTTTCCAAAACCTTTCTCTACATAAATAACCTCTCAACTCATTAATACACATTTTCCAAGATTTATCTCAGTCATGCATAGGTTACTCAGTCTTTAACTTTCTCATACCAACTAAAATAGAGTATTAGCCTCTTATCAACCTGATTACTCATTCCACACATTTACATTTAGAGTTCCAAAGTAATGAATGAATCCATGAGATTACTAAGAAAGCATAATAACAAATAAACCATACACTTTTACAAGAAGAACCATGTCATGCTCAAAAACATAGTTTTATTGCTTTATGACTGTGCTACATATAATTTTTTTGGTTCCATCACCCTAATCCTTGAGGAAAAATCTCCTTATTCCCTCCGTCACCTTCCTCAAAAGCGTTTTCCTCTCACTTTTCTCCAACTAACTCTCCCTCATTCGAATTTTCCAACTTCATAAATCTTTTCTATAAACCCTAACTACTTTTTTACAAGGTTTATCATGCTTACATACACCATGTTACATAATTTTGTATTTAGGACCCCCATACACACCTTATGACTCACTCTAGGACTCTTTTACTCATGCGAATCACCTATTTAATGCTAAACCTTTAAACCATCAAACCACTCCTTAACCTCATAATTTACAATCTTTGAAATTTGAATTTACAAAAGTGGAGGAAAGGCCAAATTTGAAGTTAATAACACATGGCCACATAACTCTCACTCTAAAAATCTCCAGCAAAATCAATTTGACCTCATCACCTAGGAATATTACATTTGAATTTCTTTTGATGATGCTCTGCATCATACTCCCGAGTGGTGGGGAAAAATTGTCCTTTATGTACCTTGTTTGTCTAATCAAGTTTCTAGCTGAGTCTTCATTGTTTTTGCTTATTCTTATCCTTCTTCCTTCACTTTCACTATTCTCTTTTTCCTTAAGACATCCTAGATCCCATATGGTGTTCCTTTGTTTTGCATTTTCTTTGACATTTCTTGTCTTCTTCTTTATCTCCATGTTTATCATCATCATCTTCATGCTCTCATCTTTTAGACCCGAAAACAAATAGAACACTAGAAAATTTAGGCTCTTCTTCATGTTCTATGACTCTCTTCACCCCTTGTATAGATCAAGTTCATCTTGTAACCATCTCTTGATTTTCCATGGTCTTCATTCTCTTTCCTCATTACTTACTTTCTTTTATTTTCCATCACACTATGCTGCTCTCTCTTTTCCTTTAGATTGATATGTGTATTCTCTTCACATGCTTCCACTTTATATATGGCATATTCCAAGACTTTTATTTCCTTTTGTAGTCACTCAAGTCTCTCATAAACAAACACATTTTATTCTTTACTAACCATTGGTGGTTCCATGTCCATTGTATTCTTTCTTTCATCATCCATATCAAGGTCACTTCCTCGTTTAGTCTTCATATCTGTATTCACATACTTGAACATAATGTTAGAATAAAATTTTTGAGGCTTGGTTTCCCCTCTAGGTTTTCCTTTCCATGCCACCTCTTCTTCTTGGTTCTCTTTGAGCTATCCTCTTTCTACCATTGCATGAACTCTATCATCAACATGTTTATCTCCCTTAAGAGATGCTAAAAATGCTTCTATTACCTCATCATCTTCATTATTTTCCTCTATCAACTCTAGTTCCTTGACTAACTCTCTTTCTTTCTTATCCATCTTCCTTTACATCTTCTTTTGTCTTCTTTCCTATAGCTTGATTATTATCCTCAGCTGCATTCTTTGTCTATTATTTTCAAGCTCTCTTATTGGCCACTTGGATTTCTTCTTCATCACTATTCTTGTCTCTTGTATATTCTATTCTCTCTCTCTTTCTATGAGCATTACCAGATGCTCTACATCTTGTTTCAACTTTGTGATATCCTGCTGAAACCACAACTCTCTTTTCTTCATCTTTTCCTCTTTCCTTTTCCTCTCTCTCTCTTCTTGTTCTCTCTTTATGTGGCTAATCATCTTGACCAAATCTGTCATAAAATATTCTCTATCCATATCACTTTTTCTTCTTCTTCTCACTCACTTTTCTCTCTCTTCTCAAGAAATATATTTTATTGATTCTCTCTCTATACCTCACATAGGATTGCCACCTAGTCTATTGGTGCCTTCAATCTCCCTTCTCAACCTATTTTCACTTCACTTCTTCTTTTAACCTGTCACTTTATTCATACACTCACAACTTCACTTGTTAGCCAAAAAACCATCAAATTTCAATTTTGAATGCAACTTTAACAAGATCCCAAGATCTGATCCAAAAATTACGCAGCACCAATTCAATATTTCACGAAGTTCAACCATAAAGGGGTTTACAATAATCAATTCTTACCTTTCTCTGTTCTTGGAGGATCATCATATACACCAAATTGGCTAAAAATACTTGCAAATTGCTAAAAATGATATTATGTTACCTTGAATGACTCAAGAATAATTTCACCCTGATATTCTTACCTCTCTCATCATCATTCTTGATTATGTTATTCATTAAAGAACTCACTTCACTACCCCTCATACCTAGTTCATCTTTTTCTTCATTTTTCTTGACTAGTTCCTTCTTCCTCAACATGAAACTTTTTCTCTTTTTCTACTTTAGTGTTTCCTTTGTAATATCCCTTTCTCCTTTACCTTACAAAATTGTTATATTAATCATACCATGCATTCACAACTATCAAAACACTCACCTCTACCACTTTAGTCAAAACTACCTATGATCCTTTAAGACAATATAGCCTCCACCAACCATGAACATAAGGTTATAAGGATTCCCAGAAGGGTATAAATAGCTATATTAGTTCTTATTTTCCAACCCCAAAATTCTTGAATTTTTTTAAACTCAACTACTTACCCAACTCTCACCAACTCACTTTTTGTGATTTTGTCTCGAAACCTTCACTAGGTTTGCCTCTCTAGACTGTCATGTCTAATTTCAATATCAAAGAGTATAAAGGAACAAAATACATATTTATGAGCATCCATTAAAGTTTTCATTAAGTGTGGGAATTTTCAAGTCTTTTATCCAAGGGTAAATGCTACTTCCTTTGTAAAACTACTCACTTCTCTAGGTCTTTCATCGTGTCTCTTGACTATGACAACATACTCATATTTCTGAGAACTCCACACACCAAAATACATAATTCATTAAAATTTAGTGAATGGGAATTGCTTTCAAGGTTTCTTTATATTTTAAATATTTTTCCATGATTGAGTTGCAAGTAATTGGGTTTTTCATATCTAAACCATAGGTGAGATTTGTATAAGCCCGAGGGGCTATATTTGGTTGTAAATTTTAATAACAATTGTTCCAAAACCCTAATTTTTTGAAGATGTCCTACTATCATGTCCTCCTCATGATTAACTTACCAGTATGGCTTAGTGAACATGTGAAATCATTCTTCCATAGCTTTTATACTACCCCCGACCTATTGGTGCACAATTATCACACATTCTTTCAATGTACTCCTTCCACCAAAGACAAAAAAACCATATGATGGATGATCACCTTCAATAACTCAAAAATCATATATATTTTAATATTAGAATTAATCAATAATTTTCTAACCTACCCTTACCTTTATTTCATAGCTAGAACTAACACTCTCAAATCATGCTCATTCACTATTGAACAATTACTCTAGTTTGTCCAATATACAATAGAAAATAACAAGGAAACTACATACCTTCCATACAAGCATCATTAAAAACCTTTATCTACATAAATCACATCTCAACTCATCAATACACCTTTTCCAAAATTTATCTTATTCATGCATAGGTTATTAAGTCTTTATATTTCTCATACCAACTAAGACAGTAGTATGAGCCTCTTATAACCCGATTACTCATTCCACATTTACATTCGGAGTTCCAAAGTAATGAATTAATCCATAATATTACTAAGTAAGGAGAATAACAAATAAACCATACACTTACAATAATAACCATGTCATGCTCAAAAATAGAGTTTTATTACTTTATGACTGCTACATATAAAATTTTGTGGTTCTGTCACCCTCATCCTCGAGGAAAACTCGCTTATTCCATTTTTCAGCTTCTTGAGAAGGTTTTTATTCTCAATTTTATCCAAATAAATTTCCCTCATTCAAATTTTCTAACTTCATAAACCTTGTCTATAAACACTAACTACTTTTTTATAAGGTTTATCATGCTCACATACACCATGTTATATCATTTTCATTTAGGACTCCCATACACACCTTATAACTCACTCTAGGACTCTTTTAATCATTTGTAAATACCTATTTCATGATCAAAATTTAAACCATAAAACCACTCCTTAACCTATAATTTATAACATTTGAAATTTGAATTTACAAAAGTGGAGGGAAAGGCAAAATTTGAAGTTCATAACACCCGATCACTTAACTCTCACTCTAAAACTTTCCAACAAACTCAATTTGACCTCATGACTTAGGAATATTGAATTTGTATGTATTTTTGATGATGCTCCTACATCACAGCTTGTTTGAGCTTGGGAATAATGTTTATGAGGTGTAGGGATACTCACAAGTGTATCGAGTGTAGGTACAAGGTTTAGACAAGGTTTTTACGTCTGTCCTAGACCTAATCCTTGAGAAAGCATGACAAAATGAGATGAGATGATCATATTTTGAGATAAGTAGGAAAATTAGAGTATTGGATTATGTGTAGAAGGATGATACAAAGGTATTGACATATTTTTAGGGCCTAGAGTGCAATATTTTGTAAGATATGTGATTTTTAGTCCTACCGAGTTCACAAAGGTGAGATTTTGAGCTTAAAGTTGACTTTTAGATGCTCGATTGAGAGTGTTTTCTTTACACGGGGACCCAAGATATTGGGAATAGTTGAATATGTATATCATGATGGAATGAAGTCATTTTATCATCATATTTTTATGAACAATCGTTAAGAAGGTAAATAACTTTTAAACCCTCTCAAAACCCTAGTTTGGTAGCGATTTGAGAAAACTTTGGTGTACAAGCCCAATATTTATTATTTGTAAAAACATGATGATTGGATGTTTTAGAGGACACCATATTTATCCGGTGTGATTTAGAGGTTATGACAATATGTGGGCCCCACTTAAAAATGTGAATATATGGAGAAGTTTAGTTTTCTCCAAAGTTTTCCATTGTACCTATTGAATAAATTTTAATTTATTGAATTGTGGTAGTTATTATTCATATAATTGATTGTTTAATACCATGGTTGAGCTCTTATGATGTTAAGTGTGCCCTATTTTGGAGGACTGGTTTTTAGGTAGTGTTTAGAAGTTTGAAGCACTCTAAGTACATAGATGTTTTGGAGGTGCTAAAAATATTTATGGCATGAAATGAGATTATTTATGACCTTGAGGTCATAATATTTCCATTGGTATATCACACTTGAGTTTTTGATGAGATTTGAGGAAGTTATGGCTTGTTTTCTAAGGACTAGTTTTGAGGGTGCTTGGTTGTGCATGCTCTTGAGTGGCTTCATGAGGTGAGAGGATAATAATTATTATTTCATGGTGTATGGATATTTTTAAATGCTTATAAAACATGTCTCATTGTGTTCCATTTTTTTCAATTTTATTTTAGTCTAAAACATTCCTTGAGTCCGAATGTATGCCTAAAAGGATCTAGGTGATGGTGGATACATATTGTTGGAAGAAAAAATGACTAAGAGGTGGGAGGGTGAATCATTCCTAAAAATATTTCAACTCATTTACCATCACATACATTCATTATTTCATCCATCCATTTACCATTCATAATCATAAATTCACATTAGGTGTGTATTAAGCATTCCCCATAACATGAAACACGAAGAAGAAACATGAACACCATATATAATTAGGAAAAACTCACGGGAATAAAAACCAATGAAACTTTTATGATATTACTCACAACAAATAAATTTAGTGAAGCACCAACTTTGCAAGGAGCACCAACCCCTAGTTTAGGAGAGTACCAACCCTACAAGGAGCACCAACCCCTAATTTAGTGAAGCACCCAATCAACAAGGAGGCTATAACTAGCTAAGATGACCAAGAAGCAACTCAACCACCGAACCCAAAAACTTTCTTTTATATGCTTCTCTTTATTCAAACACAAAGGAGGTTGGTCATAAAAATTTCATGACCAATTAAATTTAATTAAATCCCATTAAATTTATAAAAACGGTCACATATGACCCATATAGGTCGTCCACGCCCCAAACCATCCATCTTGCACCAAAGGCTCAAAACCCCATTAATAGGATGAGTTAAAATGAAAAATCACAAAACCATGCTTAGTAAAGCTTCCAAATTCACCAAAAATTTGTAATATAACATATAATAATAATCCATGGTTGCATATTTTCTTGGAATAATAAAATATTTCATAACACAAGTCAAAAGGCTTATTTCCTTCACAAAACAGTTGTTTCCAGCACCCTATCTTCACCTTTGGGAATCAAGCACACTCCAAATACACTGAAATATGGCATGTGACCACTCTATTTAATCCTCAGGACTTTTAATTCATAAAAATGGAAAGTATAGCTCATGAAATATCCATTTGTTCGAACTAAAACTACTTTTGTCTTCTCCAAATAAGGCTACCCAAAAATGGTTTCACAAACGTAATTATTTTACACCATTTATGTCACTTTCAAGACCACAAAATGATTTATATAGGAAAAAAATTCTTCCCTATTCACTCTCTAGGTGATAGCAATAATAAATAAATCCATTTCATGCCTCAACCAACTCAATCTTTCAACCTAAGCAAACCTGTCCTGAAATCCACCATACATTCTTCTTCACAAATTTACTTGAAAGACTAATCAAATAAACTAACAAAGAAACAATCCATACATAATTGGAAATCCATCTAAATCCTCTTTCCATAAAATATTGGAAATCCTTCCAAATTCATGTGGAAGGCATTGAACCAAACTCATCTCAAAAAACTACGTGAAACTGCTCCAAAATTGTCCTTTTACTAGTCTTCTTAAATAGTGCACACTTTTCCATTTTGATGCATCACCACGACCTAAAAACACCATGGAAATTAATAAACAATCACATACTAAAAATAATGTAAATTTATTTATACAACCTTGTCCTAAACTGAGATTCTTCATAAATGGGCCTATTTGAGTGCGGTCCACTCATCACCACAACCACTACCATACATTTCTAGAAATATGAAGGAGTCCTCTACATCTTAAAATCCTCATAAATTCACTAAAAACCAATTATGATAATTTAGAATAATTTTCTCTCTTACCGCTTTTGAGCTAAGGTTTCAAGCACACAAAAATTTACCTTCTTAACATTAGTTCATAAAAATGTGATAATGAAATGACATCATTATTTTTTGAAACCTTCTAAACTATATTTATAAACATACCTGAAAGCCACATGTTTCCATGCAAAGCACACAATTTAGGGTGAGTATCTAAAGGTGTTGTTCAAGGTAGAAAACACCCTTTCTTGGACCATGTTTCACACAAACTGACTTATCTTGCAAAATTATCTTCAGAATGACTCCAAATTTTTCTCACACCTCTATTAATCATATCCAATCATCATAATATCACAAATATCTCTCCATATTTCCATCCCATCTCATTTTCATGGCTAGCCCTTAGGGTTTTGCATAGTCTAGGCTAGGGTCAACTGAAACAACATCATAACTCATCATAAAACCTATCCAAAAGGTCCTAACATACCTAAAACACCATTTATGATATCATTTCATTATTCCATGAGCTCACATCGCTCCAAAAATCAACCTCATACCTCCTAGTACCTAGACTTGGTCTAGATGAGCACCTGAAACTTGATCTTCAACTTGTATTTGCCTCCCGAAGATCATACGAGTGCCTAAAAACTCCCCAAACATTCTCTCCATGATTCCAACATTATCCTTAAGCTACCAAGAATCTCCAACCACCATGCACCATCACTTAGGCTAGCTAGGTCACCTGAATGGGTTTTCTAAACCAAGTCAATCTACATGAATTAACTCATGCAACTAGGAAAACACATACAATACCATGCCATAATCACTTTGAGCATCATATGACTCTAATCCATCTTCCTCTTTTTCATTAATGGGATTTTACATGAATGAAAACACCTAGAACACAACATGCCAACACCTATATGGTCATATGGGTGATGTTTTAATCATGTTTGTATGATGTGGTGATTTTTATTATATATTATGGCAGACATGCATGTATTATGATCATGAAAAGGTTATAAATGCAAGTTAGGAGGCTCATTTGAGCTAGTTGTAAGAGTGGGAGAAAAGTGTTACCCAGAGGGCTATTTGAAGGTATGAAGAAGGTTTTGTGACCTTGTTGAGAGGGAAATATTATTGTGAATATGTTCTATACGAGAGAGAAGGTATGGTCAAGCTAGGCCGATGGTTAAATAATCTTGAAGGAATAATTTTTAGGCATGGAATCTAGAGAGGTTTTATGAGGAAGATAAAGGAGAAGAGTGAGATTCATTGAGTCATCACCATTTGTGTAAGAAATATTTCAAATATGGCATACATTTTAGATGGATTTTTTTTTGCGTTGAGTCATATAGTGATTTGGTTCCTCCTTGTAGGGTTTGGTGTTCCTTGTGGGGTTGTTATATCACTAAATCTAGAGGTTGGTGATCCTTATTGGGTTGGTTCTTAACTAAATTTGAAACATGGCTATATATAGTTTTTTTTAGTGATTTTTCTTCCCCTTGAGGGTTTCCCACTTATATCTTGTGTCCATGTGTTGTTGTGTTCTCATTTTCTCATCTAAATGGTTATGTTTCTTAAGTATGCATGCTTAAAGATTAAGTTGAATTGGATGGTTGATGGATTTGAATGTTAAAATGAATGTAAGTTTTATTGCACACTAATTCACCCCCTCTTAGTTTTTGTGCTTCCAAAATTTGTATCACAAGAGGGCCTTTGAAGCAAGACTAATAAGCTTGATGTGATACTTTGAAGTAGAAAATGGGCAAGATGAAGAAAAATCATGAGAATTCATCTGAGGTTGAAATTGAATTGATGTGTTTAAGAAAAAAGAACCTAGTTCTGGAGTATTTGGTCAAGGGATATTAAGATCAAATCATTTGTATGAATGTTGAGTTTGAAGAAATCATCAAGGAGTATGAAACTCAAGTAGGGTTAGTGATATCAGTTCCTGAAGGAAAGGATGATGAATGTAGAAATTTCAATACTAAGGTATAATCCCTAAAATTCAAAGAAGATGAATGGATGAGGTAAGAAGATGAGATTAGGTCCTTTAAGGAAAAGGTTGAGTAAGCATCTAGCAAGTTAAAGAGCTATGAGAATTTTGAGAAGAGCTCTGAGGCCCTAAATGATATTTTGAGTAGTCAAAGGTCAACTAGTTAAAAATCAGGTCTTGGAATCATTGAAGACATCAAGAAGAGATATGAAGGTTTCACTACAAGTCCTAAGAATAAAAAAGAGTATTTTTTATCACCAAATTACAACAATCCCCTAATGAGATAGTTTGATGGACTGGGAATTTGGTGTAATTTGTGTAACATTGGGTTATCTCTCAAGCTATGGGACTTGTGGGCTTGAGATAACCCTCCAGAGAAATTTGGTTCTTGCTCCTAATCCTACCTACCACAAGCTACTCCTAATGTAGGAAAGAAAACTACCTAATCCTATCCTAACATTCTAAGGAGATAGGGAGAGAGATGCATGAAAATAAACCTACACTAAGAGCGGTGATACACCAAGAAAAGGAGGTTGTTAATCACTATCCAACTACCTGAAATGGAGAGAGGTGAGCAATGGAGAGGGTGGAAAAGATGCACCACAGACAAAAGATAGATTCACATAGAACACCATTTGTTTCCCATCAAAAAAATATCCTAAAAACCTGCAATAAACATTGAAAGTATGCTCATTATACTCTATAATGAAGAGAGGAAAGTACAGATACAACAAAACATGAAGGTTGCATGAAAGCATCAAAAATATAGTTTATTAATCCATTAAAATTTGTAATATTACATCATCGGTGGGAAAGAGGAAAGATAATTTCATTAAAAATCATGGAGAAGAGGCTTGAAGCTCCACATTCAACCCCACAGAGAAGAAAGAAAGAGGGGGAAGAGAAGAATGACTAACTCATTTTACAATGAGCCCCATATAACAATTTATATAATTAGAGAAGAGAGGGATTAAAACTAAAAAATTTCATTCTAACCATTTACAAGTGACTATAAATGAGGGTAGATGATGATATCTATCTTGTAAAATATTCCCCATGCTGATCCGAAACTTGCAGCATAAGAAATTGGCACCGCATGCTCATTTAATGTTCACTTCAAACCACCAAGATGTATCTATATGGAACTAGGTCTATTTTCTAAAATATCAACATCAATTTATTATTTTATTGATCTCAATATAAATATATTAGAATCATGATTCCAAGGAGATCAATTTTGTGAAATTTTGTTGAGAAATTCCCAAGTTATGAGCTCTGAGTGCAAGTATCTATTTGAGTTTTTCCATGCTTCCTTGCATTTCAAGGACCGAGTATGTAATTCACACTTGCTGGAAATGATTTTCAAATTTTTAACCTCTTCTAAAGTCCCCATATATCTCTATAATTCATTTGGGGCATTAAACTTTTTGGGGACCACTTAACTTTCCATTGTTTTACTTTGAATTGGGAGGGGGTTGAGTTAAATGTTTAGGCATTAAAAGAGAAATGCCATATCGGCTAGCTCAAATGAGTTGGCTCCTTCTTTGGCTTGCATTCATGGTACTCTTTTACATAATGGCCTATCTTACTTGTGTGCCATTGATTCATTTCTTCACTCACCTCATGACCCCCTTCTTCACCCATTTTCCTTGATCCCAATGTATCAACGATCATGTAGTTGTCTAACTCGGTGGTGTCACCTATCCCACCTCCACATTGCATGGTGCTTTGTGTTTTATGCCACATTGATAGGGTGTTTATTCTAACTCAAAGATAGTATTTAACTTCTCCTATGGGCTCCATGTGCTAATCCCTACCATGCCTTGGTACTTCTACTTCAACATAATGTGAGAGGTGTGCTAAGTACGGAGAACTTAAGATCTCATGTCTCATGTTGCTCGGTCGAGCTTTGAAACTAGTAGGACTCATGCCGTTGCATTGGGTCTTTGATTTCTTTGAATCAACCTTATGTTGGATCTCACCAAGTGATGCCAACTTGGATCCACCCCGCTCGTTTCTTTTGGTGTGGTGATGGCGGGTATTTTGTGCACCCATGTCCCGGTGTTAAGGTCCCTCTAGGTTGTTCATTTCGCATTGGTCAACACTCGGTTCACTCACACCCCCTGGCCCATGTTGGTTACTTTGACCCTACTTTGGCCCACTTGGGCCATTTACTAGGCCAACCCTCTGTCTAACATTACCCACGAAAAATTTGGGCTTCACTCGCACAATTGTCCCACGGGCGCTTGGGCCACTTACTCCCACCATCGCCGCTATGCTTTGAGTGTGGCCGGTTCATCCTTTTGTGTAATCGTGTCCCAATATTACAAGGACATCTTGGCTATGTTGATTCACCTTTTCTGCAATGGCTAGCTATGAACTACAATACACCTCGTTACTCGACCACCTAGTGGATTTGCAACATGGCTCGATTTAGTGATGTACGGGATCGATGGGATTTGTTACCATTACATAGTCTTGGCTCTGTGAATAGATCGGTGGGTGAAAACAACTCGCACCCAAGCAATTAGGAGCTCGGTTTCTCTTCATTCAATAATCTCTTCACTCTTTAAATGTTGACTTGTTCCCTTAATGCACACACTAGATTCCATGAAGGCCCGATCCGGCTCTATTCATCCTACTTTACGTCCTGTGAGATTCTCAAACCTGCAACTTTGCTACTAATGCATTTCCTCATTGTAAGATCCACTCGGTGATTGATGATATTTCTTAGGATCAATTTTCTATCAATGCATTGATCTATTTCCTTTCATTGTGAAATGGCTTGTCTATCCCACCTAAGTCTCGATTCGACCACGCCTCTTTATTGAAATGGCCTGACTCCTTTGTGGTACACTCAAGATATATTGGTTCACTATTTAAACAACTTAGGCATCATGATACACAACTTACCTACCTATTTCAAGAATAACTCAATCCAGAAAACATTGATCCTTATCTTCATGAAATGATGATGCTTCCCGTAACATCTCGGTGGATCTACATGGTTTTCTGGAAGATGTTAGACAACTTGACAAAGGTGTTTTCATGGTTTGGCTCATCTATAAGACCTAGAACTCAATTTGATCCCTCCGATAGCTCGAGTCCTATAGATTTAAGTAGTGGACTATGCAAACTCACCCAAAATGACTTGCTCTATGGTGAATTACCCAATACCTCACTTGAAGAGCTCGGTTTGTATGAAACAACGTTGTTGGAGGCCTAAATAGCTTGGCCCATGATTCACCCAACACATAAGGGCTAAAAGAAAAATCCTTAAAATTTTCTAAGTCCCCTCATATTTCATGAAATCACTAGATCTTCATAGAACTGGAGAGATATATGAGCACTAGATTTCACCATTTAGTGCCACAAGTGGGCCCCACTATCAGTATCCTAAACTAAATAATATTTTGGAACTCAAAGAAGACCAAGAAGAGGAAAATTTTCTCTTGCAACCTCTAACACTCCCAAAGACACTAATTCTTCCTTGATCGGTGAATATTTCTGTAAGCTTCGAATTGGCTATGAGAGTCTCTTAATGTAATCCTGCACTATTGTTTAATTTCACCTGAGAGGTGGAATTGGATAAAAATTTGGCAACTCATGGGGCCATCTACCTACTAGATGGAGTGTGACCATCTACCTGTAGCTATCTCTTAGACATGGAGTCTGTGTGGTCATCATGTGTTGATCTAAACTTTGAAACCTTAAACCTAAAAAATTTAGGATGTTATTGATTGCATCCTGGAACTACCTTCCACTACTTAAAATTTCCAAATCTTGTAATAAAATCTCAATATTTTTTTGTGAGAGTAGAAAATTGTTCTCAAACTTGAATTTTACCCTTTCCCAACAACCGTGATCTGTGAGGTGAAAGGTGGAAACCTATAATTTTTTCCTCAACATCTAATTTTTCAGCTAATTTTGAATAGATGAGACTAAATTTATTGGCAAGGTAAAGCATGCTGCAGAATTAGAGTGAAACACTTGTCAACTTTGACATCATGGAACTCTATTAAAGTTTTGTTTTCTTTCTTTTTCTGAATGTTCCACCTTGGACATATTGTCTTGTGTGTTTTTTTGAAGGTTGGAGTCGATTTCTAGCTTGGTGAAGGGCACTAGAAGCTAGTTGTGGTTGTTCTCGAAGGGAATAATTAAAATCTCCTTCTTGTTTCTCTGTATTTGTTTTGATTTTAATTTTGCAACTATTTCCTGTAACTATGAGCAACCTATTGCAATCAACTGGAGGGTATGGTGCACTATACTATCCGGAGCAACATGAACAAATCTATATACAAAAGAACAAATCATACATGCCTCAAGTAAGACATGTAAAGTGTGCACAAGAACTTCTTCTACTGAAAACAAACCTACTCCTACCCTACACTAACCAAAGGAATGGGAAACTTAAAAAAACATGCCACTGGTGATGAGAAATAGCTTCCCTTTCTCACAATTTGCAGCCATGTAGATGATTTGACTCTAAACATGGTAGTTAAGAGTGAAATACTGGTTGTAAACTGATCTCCAACTCCACCATACATCAAGGTATAACCAAGAAACAAGAAATATACCTCTTCTATCTTCTTTTCATTTGGTTTCAAGAGATGTTGAACTGATCCTTGGCACATTGAAAATATTCCTCATGATTAGAGATAAGCATGAATGTTTCTAGCTCCTCCCTTAGCTCCAAAAAGGAAAGTACATTGATTGGGAAAGGTCCGGTATGCTGAATTTTCCCACTTCTTTGAATTCCAAATTCAATAAGAAATTCTTCATGCAAACTTTCCTGGAAAAGGTGACTGTCTCTGAATTATTTGTCTTATTTTTATAGATCTATAGATAAGCGATGTATCACCCCGGTGAATGGTATGAAAGATATGAGATCTTCATCCTCTTTTCCTTCTCCCTCATCCAATGTGAGACTTGGAAGATCCATCTCTTCCAACTTTGATTCAAGAGGCATGTTGAAAATTGTAGGTTGCCCTTGTACACTCTTGTCTATGACAACACACTATTGTGGTTGAAGGATGAATGATGGGGTAACAATTGATAATATTTCCATGGGTTATTCCTCATCAAATCATTCCTCGAAGTCTGATAAACAGCTTAATCTCTTCATTTTCTTGTTGTAGCAAAAGTCTCTCCTTCTTTCCTGATGACCTTGAAATCTGTAATTCTTTCATCATGTGAAGCTTCATCTTCAAACATGAAGCTAGTGAGTTCAAAACCTTCCAAAAAATCAAAGTTTTGGATTGATGAAGTGGGAGAGAGGTCTGAAATTTCTTATGAAACTGGACCATGCTTCAATCCCTTTGAAATTTTTTTGTTCACCTCCATTTACTCTTCTCTATCTGGACTAAGAGCTGGTTGTTCTTTCTCTTCCTTCACTGATTTTGTATCTAGGACTGAATCAACATCCTTTTCAAATAGAGTAATATCATGGACACTTTGCATTCAAATCATATACACTATTGATATTCTTCTTGTTCCACCTTTGCTACAAAATCAGCCTTAACCACCACTAGCTCATCAAGTTTAGCCTCCTCCTTTGGCTTCACCATCAATGATATTTTTTTAATTCCAAAAATTTGAGCCCATAGTTTCAAATGATCTTCTTCTCATTTCCTTGGCTGGGTTGGGTTTGGTTATAACAAGATTTACTATTGTTTGTGGTGGTGGGAGGGTTATAACTTCTTGTTTCTTTAGAGGGGATGATTGCTTGGAAGGGAAAAGGGTGGAATAATTGAGGTGAGATGAGAGATTAGAATATGGAGAAGGGAATTCAACATTAGGGTTAGTATACAAGAAACTTGGAAAATAAGGCTCCTGTTGAGATGATACGAATTAGGGAGTGGGGAGAGGATTGTGAGATGGTAATGCTAGATTTTTCCATTGACAAGATTGACTAACATTGTTTACAAAAGATTTTATCTCCATAATCCACTCTGTGAGCCTTGGAAACATCTCAGCTATGAAGTCAAGTTTTTGTTGTGGGCTATAATGTCTTGGAAAAGGGCCCTCCCATGGACAAGGATTCCTAAATCCAACCTTGAATGCTTGCATCTGTGTTGTTTCCCGAGACTAAACCATGCCTAACTACATTCTTTGAATCTTCTCCAAAAAATCAATGTTCTCCATGTAACTACTATCACTACATGCATACCCTTTTTATTGATAAGCTCTATAACCCAACTTATTTTGACATTGCTCATATGGGTAAACATAGTGATTTTAAATTTTATCATAATGCTGATATGGAGGAGTTGTGAAGTTCATTAGAGGTTGATTGCATTGCTGCAAGCATGAATTCCACTTTGCAGAATAAATCCTTGACTGTACAACTTCATAAAATGGAAGAAAATAGAAAGACGTGGAAAAAAGGTTAATAAAAATGGATAGAAATGGATGGAGAAAGGCCTAAAACTTGAGAATATGGGTTGTTGACTAGATGGAGTCACCAGATGTGTTTATAATTACTTTCAAAAGTTAAAATTTCAATAAGAAAAACCAACCTATTTAAATGAAGTATACTCCAATATTTCACTACACTCCAGCTATTGATCTTGACTTCCTTGTCCCACCGTGTGTGCCATAACTATTATCAAGCAGTGGAGGTAGCACGGTGGCTGGAATTTGCTGAAATGGAACACTAAATAAAGTATACAACTTTGAATGTGTAATGTCCCACCGAATTCAAGATTTTGACTTAAATTTTTTCCCACCATGTGTGCTAGAAATGTTATCACCAAATTACAACACCCCCAAATGAGACAATTTGATGGACTAGGCATTCAGTGTAATTTTTGTAACATTGAGTTATCTCTCAAGATGTGGGACTTGCGGGCTTGAGATAACCATCCAGAGAAAGCTAGTTCTTGCTTCTAATCCTACATGCCACAAGCTACACCTAATGCGGTGAGAAAACTACCTAATACTATCATAACATTCCAAGGAGACAGGGACATAAATGTATGAAAATAAACCTACACTAAGAGTAGTGATACATCAAGAAAAAGAGGTTGTTAATCATTATCCAACTACCTAAAATGGAGAGAGGTGAGCAATGGAGAGGGTGGAAAAGATGCACCACAGACCAAATATGGATTCACATAGTACATTTTTGTCGCTCTTAGAATTCCCTCTTTTGAAGTCAAGTTTCAAAAATTTGAGTCGGTACCATGGAGTATTGGATCTCATCGAGCCTGGTATTATTTGCGCTTTTCATTCCATGGAGAAATTTTTGAAATTTGGGCATAATGGTGGAGTTTTTTCCTTTTTTAATTTCTTCTTATAGTTGGGAATGACGGTCCTTTCTTCCCGATTAATTTTTGTCCCAGTATCCATGGGTAGTACATGGACATCCTTGATTGGATGTGGCATGGTTGTGTTTTAAGCAACAACGGAAGCCTCCACATGTCCAAATAGTATAACTCCAAGGGTAGGGCCCAAGGGACAATCCTCAAATAAGCATAGGCTTTCCACGTGTCCCAGGTCCAAAATTAAGATAGAACAAGCCCAAATCGGATAAGTATGGAAGGTTCAGTGGATAGTGCCACGTGCCTCATCAACACAACTTCAAGAGTTGAAGCCAGGGGTAGTTCTCAAACTTGTGCCAGTCCTCCACATGTCCCAGGTCCAAAAAGGGACAGAGTCGATTATTTAAATTGACTAAGTATGAGTGGGTCAATGGAAGCCTCCACGTGCCTCAACGGCATGATTTTAGAAGTGAAACCAAAAGGCTAGTTTTCAAATGAGCACTAGCTCGCCACGTGGTCAGAATCAATGGAGAGATAGAGTTATTCATTGAAAGTCCGAACCAACGAAGAAGCTATGCATCCATTCAACACAATTTTAGGAGGTTTATTCAAAGTAGAAACTCAAATGAGCACTAGCTCTCCACATGTCTAACTCTATCTCTAAGTATAAAAGAACCGGCCAACTCTCCACATGTTAGCTTGGCGTAACTTGAAAGGAAAAATATGTAAAAGGCATCCTCGTGCCCGCTTCATTTTAAATCTCTCCCACGTGGATGACCCAAATTTAAATTTATAAAAGCAGATCGAATGGCCCATATTTAATCGGCAAAATAATAAACAACCATATATTGGAAATCTTGGTTTTTTCCACCATTAACGTTTCTTTATGATTCAAGAATTTGAAAGGGCGTGAATGATTTGTAACCATTTCTTGCTTGCTCGAGGAAGTTGTAACCATATCTTGCGAGCTATTTCATAGGCTTTCAAATCCATTGTAAAGGGTGGGAATTTTGAGATTCTGGAACTGTAATTTTGAATCTGAAGAAATCAATACAAGGGTTTTCCCCTTTTCCTTTGTTTTCTCTTTCCTTCTTTCTCTGATCTATGAATCATTTAATCCTTGCATGCTTAGAAACTTTGTGTTCTAGTTTATAAAATCTCAAGAACTTTGAGTCTGTGGATTGTGCCCATTATAAACGTGAATGGTTCTACTCTATATCTCATTTTTCTCAATACATATAAGGGTTTTCTCTGCCATCTCTTTTCCTTAAAAGTATTGTCTTCTTCTACCTCCCTCCTCTCTTCAAGTCTTTTATCCTCATGTATTGATAACTTTTCGGCATTAAACACATTTCAAGATATCGAGAAACCACCATTGAATGAAATATTGTGTATTTATACATAGGTTTTGCCCTTTCTTTCAATAAGGGAACCTATCCCATTAAAGAGGAGGGACTTTCTTGTCCCACATTGTGGTTTCATTCCAATTGCAAATTTGAAACCCAACAGTTTTTGGCGAATCCTCCGAGGATTTTTTCAACAAATTTCCTTTCTAAAAAGAATAACTAATTTGATCATTTATTTGATCTGGCAACTCTAAGATACACTCGTGGTAGAAGGGCTATTGGAATTGAATATCCCCGGTTTCCAACTCCTAGATCAACAAGGTTTTTAAATTCCTCTAACAAGAAGAAATAGAAGATCTCGCTCCATAATCACACCTCCTCGTTGAAGATAGTGCTTCTAGTAGTAGCATTCCTCAAGCACAACTTAGCCCTAATCTCTGTGCCCTAATTATTTTTGGTGTCTCTTTTACACTTCAAGAAATATTTCTAAGGATTGCAACACCTCTACCTTGGGGACAAAGAGTCGTGCCTCTGGCTCTTCCTCAACCATTGCATGAGTTTCCTATGGGTAACAAGAAGAATTTTCCCAAATTTAGAGGTGATGGAAAAGTGCACCCTGATGAACACATTGCATGCCTTCATTGTTGCATGTGGGGTCCTTGGAGTTGAGCATGAGGATGTATCTGATTAGGTTGTTTGTGGAGACCTTGCAAGACAATGTTGCAGATTGGTTTTACCATCTTCCTATTGGGACCATCACCGATTGGACTACTATGAGGACTGCATTTGAGCAGTGTTTCAAACCTGTTGAAGATGTGCATGCTTTGCTAGCTCAGATTTCTCAAATCAAGAAGGAGCCACATGAGCCTATGAGATAATTTGTGGCCAAGTTCAACAAGTTGATTAACAAGATTCCACAAAATACTAGGCATGTTGATCAGATTCAGAATTGTTTCTTCTTGAATGCTCAATTACCAGAAGTAAGCTATGCCCTGAGGAGAGAAAATATTACAACTTTGGATACTGATCAAAGATTGGATGTCAGTGTGGAAGATGACTTGATCACATCTGGAAAGCTGCAAAGGGAGACTTTAAAATCCAAAGCATCTTCTTCTTCCTCTTCTCCTGGAGGTAATGTAGATAAATTGGTGTAAAAGTTGGCTAATGACCTCATTGCCATCAAGAAATAATTGGCTTAGCATGCTCCATATCAATATGTTCCAAGGAAGAACTTTCAGCCTAGGAACCACTTTCCCTCTTCTCAAACCAAGTTGGCCATTGAAGGTCCACCCCTCAAGGTGCCTGTCAATGCTACTTGTGAAGTTCTTGAGCCTGATGATGAGGAAGAGAATGGGCTCTATGATGAACAAGAAGAGGAAGCTGATGAAGAACTAGAGGAGCCTGGTGGTTCTCAAGTTCATTTCCTCACCATTGAAGGTGTGGATGATGAATATGACTATGATGATGTAGTGGCTGAGATGAACAGTGAGTCATATGTTGTTATGACCCGAGAGCAAATCAACAAAAAGAAAAAAGTTTGTGCAACCTACGAAAATATCCAATGAGTACCCCATCACCATCCATGTGATTGTAAGAAGAGGAGCTCCTATTGCTACTACTTCCACCCAAAAGGTAAGCTCTGCTAGTCCTTCTCCCTCTACTTTTTTGAGAATTCTTGTCCAACAAATGATAAATTTGATAGATCAAAAGCTCCTCCTACTCTTAGTAGTGATTCCCCATCCACATCTAGATATTTTGACATTATAGACCATCTTAAAAAGACCAAGATTCAGATTTTTGAGGCAGAGTTCTATCAAACCCATCCTAAAGCCTTTTCCAAAATGGTTAACTTTGTAAATTCTAAATCTAAAACCCTAGCCCATTCTTCTAAAGGCCTTTTTCCCACTCCTTCTCCACCTCAACCCAGCCTTGTGGCTGCAGTCACTTCACCTAATGAGAAGATCAAACCCTTCTATGTGACTCTCCTCATAGCTGGCCACAAGCTTAGCAATTGTGTCATTGATTTTGGTGCATCTGATAATGTAATTCCTATAAAAGTGGCTCATGCTTTGGGTCTAACCCTAACCCACACTTATGGCTCTTACTATTCCATGGAAAGTAGAGAAGTGCCTTTGGTTGGGAGAATCAAGGATGCACAAGTAGCTTTTTCTGCTTTACTAGAGAAGGTCTTGGCTACCATCTTGGTTGTTGATATCTCTCCTTTATATGGCATGCTGCTAAGTAGGAACTTTTGTAAAGATGTTAGAGGTGAGATCCAAATGGATTGGTCACATTCCTTGATCCTTGTCAATGGGAAGATGAAGAAGTTACTTCTTGAGAAACAAACAGAGTATATTGTGCAAAAGATAGATGATCCTAAAGCACAAATATTATATGAAGACATTGGGCATGAGAACTACATGATCATGTCACAAGAGGAGACAAGTCTATCAAAGGGAGTGTTTCTTGATCCTAATGGTGTGTGGACTTTGGAGTTTGATGGAAGCTACTCTTCAACTAGTTCTGGAGTTGGTGTAGTGCTCATTTCTCCTGGGGGTAAGGTTCATCCTTTCTCCTTCAAGTTCCAGTTTGAAAATACCAACAATACTACTGAGTATGAGGCCCTCATTCTTGGGTTGAGCATGGCAAAGTAAATGGGAGTGAAGAACATTCTTTTTTGTGGAGATGCAAAGCTAATTATAAAACAAGTTAGAGACCTTTATCAGGTAAAGAACAGAAGGTTGAAGCACTATAGGAATTTGGTTTGGGATTCCATTGAATTCCTTGATGCTTTTTCCATTCAAGTTGTACCAAGGGAAAGGAACAATAAGGCTGACTCTCTAGCTATTTTGAGGTCCTTGTTAATTCCTCATCTTGAGTTCACTCAAAATAAATTCACCATTAAGATGATCCATAGACCCAGTGTGCCTAACAATGCAAATAATTGGCAAGTTTTCAATGATGACCAGCATTTGCTTTCTTTCTTGGAGCTCAGAGACAACTTTGATTAGATGTACTTTGAAGGAAGTGACAATTTTCCTAGAGAGTGTGTCATATGTTGAAGAGGGTGTCAAAGAAGAGATGGATCAAGATGGATGCATCAAAATGAAAGGAAACAAAATCCTTAAAGGGCTGGTGAGTTTGGAGGATCTTTTTGATAAACATGATAGGTATATGAAGTCTAAAGTTTCTCAAGGAGCTTGACAATATGTTGAGATTGAGAAAGTGAATAATAGGAGTCTTGATGATCCCAAAATGGTCAAAATTGAAAAATGCTGCACTTAGGAAGAGAAAAGAAGGTGGTGAATCTATTGAAGAGGTATGATGATGTTCTAGCTTACTCTTATGATGATCTTAAGGATTTTCAGCCTAAAGAAATGCAACATTTCATTCCTCTTAAGCCTGGGATCAAACCCTTCAAACAAGAAGCAAAGGAAATATAATCAAAGATAGTTGATACAATTTTCCAATAAATACAAAATCTTTTGAAGGCTAAGATCATCTTCCCCATCCACCATTCAATGTGGATTGCTAATATTGTGCATGTCAGGAAGAAAATGGTGAGATCTGGATCTGTGTGGACTTTAGAAATCTAAATCAGGCTTCTTTGAAGGACAACTACCCTCTCCCCATGATGGACCAAGTATTGCAAGTTGTCACAGGCTCGGAGATGTTATCTATGTTGGATGGATTCTTAGGGTACAATCAAGTAGAGGTGAATACTACATATCAACGTAAGACTACCTTTACTACTCTTTGGGAACATTTTCATACAAGAGGATACCATTTGGTATCATCAATGCTGGTGCTACTTTCTAGAGGGCCATGGACTTGGATTTTGGTAGTTTGAAAGGGAAATGAATTATTGTGTATTTAGATGACTTGATAGTGTTTTCTAAAGCAAGAACAGATCACTTCTAACACCTTAAAATAATATTGCAAAAGTGTAGAGAGCATGGAATTTCTTTAAATCCTAAGAATTATGTGTTTTGTGTCACAAAAGGAAAGTTGTTGGGACACATTGTTTCAAAGGAAGGGATCAAGATTGATCTAGAGAGAGTTCAGGCCATCCAGAAAATTCCTCTTCCATCAAGTAAGAAAGGTGTCCATTATTTCTTTGGTAAGATCAATTTCCTAAGAAGATTCATCCCTAATTTTGTAGAACTTACTATGAGCATTTCTCACATGATGCAAGGGAAGAAAACTTTTGGTTGGTCCTATGAAGGGAAGAAATCATTTGAGGACATTAAACATGCTATTGTAAAGACTCCAATCTTGGTGTGCCCTAACTTTAGAAAAGATTTCATTATCTATTGTTATGCCACTGAAAATACCCTAGCATTGTGTTAGCCTAGAAGAATGTTGAAGATCATGAGCTCCCAATTGCATTCATGAGTTATGTCTTGAAAACTCATGAGCTGAAGTACACCATGATGGAGAAACATGCTTTTATAGTTGTCAAATTTGTCAAGTAGTTTAGGTTTTACATCCTTAATTCTCATTCTATGGTGTTGGTGCTTGATACAACAATCAAATCCATTCTTACTCAACAATAATTGGAACCAAGAGAGAAAATTGGGTAGAAAAGGTGCAAGAGTATGATCTTGACATCAGGATAACAAAGTTGGTTCGGGGTAAGGACTGTGTGAACTCATTGCTAAGGGAGCTGCCAAGGAGTTGTCCAAAGATGGAGTTGATGTCCCTATTTTTCTGTTCCTTAACTTGACAGATGTATGGTATGCTGACATTGCTCACTTTCTGACCTATGGAGAATGTCCATCTCACTTGAGTGCCAAAGAGAAGAGAGCCATCAAACTGAGGTCTACACAATATGTGTTATGGGAGAATTCTTTGTTCAAATGAGGCATAGATGGAAGGTTTTTGAAGTGTGTAGACAAGGAGAAACAAAAGAAGTTGTTCTCTACTTTTCATGACCAAGCTTGTGGAGGTCATTTATCCTCTATTGTAATAGCTCATAAAATACTTCATGCTGGTTATTATTGGCCCACTCTATTTAGAGATGCATCAAAAGGGGTTGGTAAATGTGAAACGTGCCAAACGTTTTTGGAAGACCTAAGTTGGCTGCTTTTCCTCTCAAGCCCGTAGTGATTGAAGATCCATTTCAACAATGGGGTTTAGAATTTATTGGAGCACTCAATCCATCTTCTAGTGTTGGGAATATCCATGTGCTTTGAATACCACAGATTAATTCACCAAGTGGTTGGAAGTCATCCCAATCAAGAGCACTACTTCCGAGGTAGTTTGCAACTTCATTAAGGAGAACATATTGATCGGTTTGGGACCTCAAACAAAATTGTGACTGAAAATACTTCCAAATTTTCTTCTACTTGAGATGATGGACTTTCACTATGGGTATGGGATCTCCCTTATATTTCTTCGATTACTCCCCAAGGGAATGGACAAGTAGAATCAACAAACAAGAACTTGGTGAACATAGTTAGAAAGCTTGTAAATGATTCTCAAAGGAATTTGCACAAGAAACTTTATGATGCTCTCTAGATGTATCCTTTTCAAGTGGTGTATGGTGTTGAATCCCAATTACTAGTAATAGTGGAATTACCAGCCTTGCACTTAATGAAGGCTATTGAAGATTCAAGTTTTTCTAGTTCCTTGGACAAGAGGATCATGTACCTTTAAAAGCTTGATGAGGACAGATTGCAAGTGGTTGACAGGATAACAGCTCATCAGTTGAAAGTGAAGGATTTATTTGACAAGAAATCCAAACCTAGAGTTTTCCAAGTAGGAGACATTGTGTTGCTTTGGGACAAAATACATGAGCCACGAGGAAGCCATGGTAAGTTTGATTCTCTTTGGCTTGGTCCTTTTAGAATCAGACATTTTGTTGGAGAGAACTCTTTTTATCTGGATTACATGGATGGATCTCCCCTCCCACTTCCTTATAGTGGGCAGTACCTAAAGTTGTTCAAGTCCTAGGTGGCTAGGAAGTCCTTTTGTACATTGCGTTTGGTTTTTGGTTTTGGCTTGTTTCCCTTTCTTATTATTTGTTGTGTGGTGTGTTTTGTTTTGGGTCTTCCCTTTTGGTTTGTTTTATTTATTTTCCTATCTTGTGTGTGTTTCCTTGTATTGGTTCTACCTTTGACTCTATTTTCCCAATGGATAAGGCACTGGTCTGCTTTCCCTGAGTTTTTCTTTGGTTCTTGATCTTGTTTAGTTCCTCTATCAAGTCATCCCTAGAAAGAGTCACCGTTGTCACTCTCCAAATTCCATTCTCATTAAAGTCAAGTTTCAAAATTTTAGAGTCGATACCTTGGAATATTGGATCACATCAAGCCTGGTATTGTTTGTAATTTTTCATTCCATGGAGAACAGTTTGAAAGTCAAGTGTAATGGTGGAGTTTTTCCCCTTCTTTTTATTTCTTTCTGCCATCGAGAATGACGGGCGTATCTTCCTGGTTAATTTTTGTTCCAATATCCATGGGTCGTACGTGGACATCTCTTATTGGATGCGACATGACCATGTTTCATGAAACAACAAAATCCTCCACACATCCAAATGAAGAAACTTCAAGGATATGGCCCAAGGAAAGTCCTCAAATAAGCGTAGGCTTTCCACGTGTCCTAGGTCAAAAATTAAGACAGAACGAGCCCAAATCGGCTAAGTATGGAAGGTTCAACAGATGGTGCCATGTGCCTCATCGGCGTAACTTCAAGAGTCAAATCCAGGGGTAGTTCTCAAACTTGCGCCAGTCCTCCATGTGTCCCAAGTCTAAAAAGGGATAGAGCCGGTTATTTAAATTGACTAAGTATGAGCAGGTCAATGGAAGCCTCCACGTACCTCAACGACACAATTTCAGAAGTGAAACCAAAAGGCTAGTTTCCAAATGAGTGCCAGCTCACCACATGGTCAAAGTCAATGGAGAGATAGAGTTGGCCGTTGAAAAGTCCAAGACCGGTAGAAGAAGACACATGTCCATTTGACGTAATTTCAAGAGGCGTTTCCAAAGAGGAAACTCAAATGAGCGCTAGCTCTCCATGTTTCTAGGGGTTGTCATCACCAATCCAAGACTATGATAATTCTTCACCGGAACTCCTCGTGCTATGATTATTTACTAATGCACAACCTTTAGTTTGGTGGATGTAATCTGAAACACAACAACAAATGTAACACAAGAATACCATAGACTATGATAAAAGGAAGGATGATAAATCTGAAATATCGAGTAAATTATAATATTAACATGAAATTGTTACAATCTCACCCATGAGGTACTTCAAGTGTTATTGACTTCACTTGCCTTCCACCAATACTATGGGAGAAACTTTACAATTACACCTCTTAATGGCTTCTTCAACACACCTTTAAACTGATGGCTTCCTTTACACACTTCATACAATATTTCTCACTACTTCCTTCTATGCTAAATGAGGGGGGTGGCCTCTTTATTTATAGAACTTCCAGGATTATCCATCTTATCTCTAAGATAGGATAAGAAATCCACTCTGACGAATCATATTCCATACCTTAACTCTTATCTGTACATGTAAGCTTATCTTTTAAGATAAGATAAACCTTATCATTTCACATGGGTTCCACATTTTTAGACTTTTTACAAATAAAATACACAAAATATTTATGACCTCACTCCTTGTCCTTATTACCAATATAATATTTCTAATTCCTAATCATGTAGACCCTACTTCTCTTCTTACCCCAACTTTGACATTTTAACATTACTGGACCACTTACGACAACTATTTACTTTTTACAACATTCCTATTGTACTTTGACTGTTACCGTACTCTACATTATTGGTGGCACCATACTAACGGCACCGTTATCTTCTATCGGACACTACTACTAATTATACTTAACAACATCCTATTCCTAATACATACATTAATAAAATAGAAATTACGGAGGAAAATTTTAGTGTCGACATCTTCCCCCTTCCTAGCTTCTACTCCGTCCTTGGAGTAGACTCTTCTGGTGCTTGGAAAATCTTCAACTTGTCGTGGTTGACCCATTTCGTAATGGGTGTGCCATCCAATTCCTCCATTCGGTGCGTTACATTTTCATGCACAACTGCTATTTTGTAGGGCCCCATCCATTTTGGAAGAAATTTTCTCTGTCTTCTTTTTTTGTATCTGGAATCATATACTAGAACCAAGTCATTCACATGAAATGGAGACCAACGGATCTTTTGATCAAAGTATTCCTTCTACTTCATTTTCTTCTTATGGCTTGTATCCTTTGCTATTTCCCTCATTTCCTCTAGCAAATGAAGATGTACCAACCTTTCTTTTACTGAATCACTTTCATCCATCCTTTCATTTTTCATAACTCTCACAAAGGGGAATATCAAACTCAATAGGAAGAATCGGATTAATGCCATAGGCCAACCGAAATGGGGAGTATCCTCACATCGACTTTGATGTTGCCCTATATGCCCACAATGCTTTGCATGAATCCTTTTATCCCATTTATGTACCGTAAGGCTGCATCTTTTGCTAGAATTTGACACAACACAAAATTTGTTCCTTCCACCTGTCCCATTTGTGCTTGGCTTGTATGTTGTTGCCTTCCTGTGCTTAATAGAAAACTTATTGACTAGGGCTTCTACCACCTCATTAATGAAGTGGCTTCCTTGATTTGTTACAATTTCTAATGGACAACCAAATATGATGACAATGCGTTCATATATGAACCTTGCCACTTCATCCATGGAAGTTGTTTTCAATGGCCTAGCTTCAACCCACTTGGTTAAATAATCTGTGGCAACTACAATATACTTATTTTGGCGTGAGGTAGTTGGAAGTGGACCTACAATGTCTATTCCCCACTTTTCAAAGGGACCAAGTGGAAGAATAGGACATAATGGAGCTGATGAAGTCTTACAGTTACCATGTGTTTGACAAATATCACATGTCTTACAATAATTATAACAATCTTTAAAAAGAGTGGGCCAGTGATAACCTGCATCCAAGATCCTTCTTGTTGTAAGTTGTCCAGAGAAGTGCCCTCCACATGTACCATTGTGGAATTCTTCTAGCAGTTCCTTCCCTTGATCACGTCCTAACTACCTTCTTGTCGTCCATCGTGTCCTATTCAAATAATACTCCATGCGCAGAATAGAATATGGACGATCGCTTGAGTAATCTTTCTCTTAGTCTTTGCATTGGCACCATCAGAAACTTGAATTCATTCGATATAATTCCAAATAACTATGTATTCACTAGGGATTGTGTCAAGGGATAACAATGCTACATCGAGGAAATCATCATCATCAAAAGATGATCCTAAACCATCATAGGCTCGAGAGAGTGCATCCGCATTGACATGCTTCTTTCCCCGCCTATCTATAATATCAAATTCAAATTCTTGTAGCAAAATTATCCATCTTGCTATCCTCCTTGATGGGTTAGGATTATTGACAATATATTTTAGAGTCTCGATGATCTCATACAATTATAAATTTATGCCCTAACAAGTAATTTCTAAACTTCTTTACAAAAAAATGATAGCTAGAGCCTCTTTTTTTTAGTTACAGATAATTTACCTCAAGACTCGCTCATTTGTCTCGCTCCCCAAAGTAAATTAGATGTTCATTCCCATTTTCATCCTTTTGGCTCAAATTACTTCCTAGTGCTACATCTGAGGCATCAGTGTACACAATGAATGGCTTGCTCCAATCTGGATTCTTTAAAACAAGTGAAGACACCAGGGCTTCCTTCAGTTGTCCAAAAGCTTCATGTGCCTTATTTCCTGGTTCATAAGTAACATCCTTCTTCAAGAACTGGGTTAGTGGCTATGCAATCTTTGAGAAATTCTTAATGAACCTTCTATAGTAACCCACATGGCCTAAAAATGATCTCAACTTACTTCTATTCATAGGAAATGGTAAATCTTTGATTTTTGAAACTTTATCAGGATCAGTACCAATACCATCTCTGGATACAACATGCCCTAACAAAACACCTTTAGAACATCCAAAGACACACTTTGTAGGGTTTAGTGAGGCTTGTGCTTCATCTAACCTTTGAAATACTATCTCCATCTGGTGCAGGTGGTCCAACTTTCTCCCATAGATGCAAAAATCATCTAGAAATACTTTGATGAAGGTCCCAATGTAGGGTTCGAACACCCTATTCATCAAATGCTGGAATGTTGCTGGAGCATTACACAACCCAAAAGGCATAACTCTATAAGCAAACGTTCCCCAAGGAGTGGTGAATGTGGTCTTCAGCTGATCTTTCTCTGCTATACGAACTTGGTTGTAGCCACTATATCCATCAAAAAACTATAGCACTCTGGCCGCCTACTTCGGCCCAAGATCTGATCTGAAAATGGAAGAGGGTAATGATCCTTCTTTGTTGCCTTATTGAGCTTCCTGTAATCAACACAAATGCGTAGCTTCCCATTCTTTTTTATTGAGATCACAATGGGAGAAACCCATTCTGAATTCTCCATAGTAAATATGAATCCTACATCAAGCAACTTATCTATTTCTTCTTTTACGCCTTGGAAAAATTAGGATTCATTCTATATAGCATTTGCTTTACAAGGCTTAGCACCATCTACCAGCTCAATAGAATGTTCTACCCAACTTACTTGATGGAGTTCCTTGTAATCAAAAGTGAATATGTGTATGTACCTTCGAAAGAGCTGGAGGTAGGATTCCTTCTCACTCTCCATCACAACATCACCAATCTTTATTTGTTGGAGACGATCATCAAATTCTTCTTTAGATAATTTTATGGGGTCATGAGTCAGTGTGACTGGAAGGATATCCATGACTGAAATATCAACCTCACTTTCTTCATCTTCAGTGTCCACTTCACTGGTACTAGAGTAATCAGAGGATGTCCAATCATCAGTTTCATCACTTGAATCCATAGGTTCTGCCTTATGATGTCGAGGGATCACGTTTATCTTCACCCTCTCTCTACCACATCCAAGTGTCATGAAGCCTTCATTCCAGTAGTTTCTTGCATGAACTCTCCTTAGCCATGGTCTTCCCAACAACATTGGGTACGCAATAATACATTTTTCATCACCTGAAAGTCTACCACACATACAACACCCATAACAGATATTGCCACATTTGAAACTACACCTTTTGGTTTAGTTTTTCCCTTATTTAATGACCTTAACATAAGTGTTGAAGGGCGATCAATTTTTAAACCCAACATATTCATTACAGACTCGGTCATTACATTAACTACAGCACCTCCATCAACTAAGACATCATGAATTGAAATACCATTACATAATACCTCATCTTGTGGAGCATAGGGATCCGCCTCTACCTCCAAAACAAGGACCTCAACCTCCTTCCTTCGCCAAGCATTGAGTCCACTTCGCAACTCCCACCTCTTCTTATAAGACTTAGCCAAGAGTTGACCATATGTAATATTTGCAGACCTTTTGGACTGATCTTCCAAGATGGAGTATGGTCCTTGCCCCTATGAAATTAGAAAATCCCGCACACCCAACTTTCTTCTCGCTATGTTTCTTAATAGTTTCTCCTTTCATCTTCTTAGGATCATTTCCATCTTGATTATCTTTTTCTTTCTTTCGCTTTTGTTACAAACACATCTACTTCATTATTTCTACTCTTATCTACTACATCAAAAGAATTCACAGTGCTTTTCCTTTATCATTATCTCCTTTACCGGATGTAGAAGCTCTATCTAGACAATTATACTTATAATGGCCCTTTTATAACAACCATAACATACAACTTCAGAAATATTTCTTTTGGACCTCTATCTCCTCCCGAGAACTAAATTCTTTTCCTCAAGAAGATTAATAGTTAACTGACCCATCTTTTTGAGCAGATCTTCATACTTAGTAGATGTACTAGGAGAAATATTTGTGCTCACCGGGAGTGGTTGTGGATTCTGGACCAAAGGTGTTGGTGTAGGCTCTACTTTAGCAACAATTTCTTTGGGCTCCTCTTCCATGCTTTCTTCTTGCCTTCTTGCAATCTCCTTTGCTTGTTCAATGGTAGCTGGGCGGTCATACTTCACTCGTTGTCTGATCTCTGGCTTCATCCCAAGAATGAAGTGCTTACATAGGAGATTATCCATGCCATTCATCAACCCATCCACTAATCCTTCCTTCCGGATCTGGGCATCGAGCTTCCTCCTTAGCTCTAGAACATGAGCATGATAATCCCTTATCTTCTCCTTCTCTCATTGGGATAGCTTTGTGATCTTGATCATGAGATCTGCATAGTTTTGTTGTTCACCAAATTCTTCAAGAAAACTTTCAGTTAATAAATCCCATGAATTTTTCACATTTTCACCTAGTGTTTCAAACCACCTAAGTGTTGAACCATCTAAAAAGGTAGGAAAAAATTCAGTCCATTGTTCCCTTCTTATAAGGCCATTACAAATACAAGATCGTTTAAACTCTTGAATGAAAGAGGAAGCATCTTCATTAGATTGGGCTGAAAAAATAGGAATCTTTCCCATTTTCAAAAGTAACCACCATAAAATACCAACCCACAAGTACAATCAACAAGACTTATGTGCACAAATAATTGGAATCACTGTAATAGAAAGTGACTTTACACCTTTCTACAGTAAAATAGAAATGACCACGGTAACTATGGTAAAACTTGACTTACTACGGTAAAAACTGACTTTACTGTGGTAAACATATTTACAAAAAAGTGAAGTTATCATAAATACTATTCACGGTAAAAGTGAAGTTACTGCGGTAAATACTATTCATGGTAAAAAGTGACTTTACTGTGATAAATACTATTCATAGCAAAAATGACTTTACCATGGTAACTACTATTCACGGCAAAAATGACTTTACCATGGTAACTACTATGCACAGTAAAAATAAGGTTACCCTCCAATTGATTTTTGACTAAGTGGGAATATCTCTCCGTAAAATCCACTAATGAGGAATGGTCCCGCAACGAAACCAAAATGTCATCACCAATCCAAAGCACTATGATAATTCTTCACCAGAACTCCTCGTGCTATGATTATTTACTAATGCACGTACCTTTAGTTTGGTGGATGTAATCTGGAACACAACAACAAACATAACACAAGAATACCATAGACTATGATAAGAAGGAATGATGATAAATCTGAAATATCAGAGTAAATTATAATATTAACATGAAATTGTTACAATCTCACCCATGAGGTACTTCAAGTGTTATTGACTTCACTTGCCTTCCACCAATACTATGGGAGAAACTTTACAATTACACCTCTTAATGGCTTCTTCAACACACCTTTAAACTGATGGCTTCCTTTACACACTTCATACAATATTTCTCACTACTTCCTTCTATGCTAAATGAGGGGGGTGGCCTCTTTATTTATAGAACTTCCAGGCTTATCCATCTTATCTCTAAGATAGGATAAGAAATCCACTCTGACGAATCATATTCCATACCTTAACTCTTATCTGTACATGTAAGCTTATCTTTTAAGATAAGATAAACCTTATCATTTCACATGGGTTCCACATTTTTAGACTTTTTACAAATAAAATACACAAAATATTTATGACCTCACTCCTTGTCCTTATTACCAATATAATATTTCTAATTCCTAATCATGTAGACCCTACTTCTCTACTTACCCCAACTTTGACATTTTAACATTACTGGACCACTTACGACAACTATTTACTTTTTACAACATTCCTATTATACTTTGATCTGCTACCATACTCTACATTATTGGCGGCACCGCATTTCAACGGCATGGCACCGTTATCTTCTATCGGATGCTACTACTAATTATACTTAACAACATCCTATTCCTAATACATACATTAATGAAATAGAAATTACGGAGGAAAATTTTAGTGTCGATAGGGTCAACATAAGTCAAGCGAGAAATAGGCCCGAATTGGCTAAGTATAAAATAATCGCCGCTCTCCACGTGTCGACCCTAGTTTAACTTCAAAGGTAAATAATGAAAAAGGTGTCCACAGTGCCCGCTTCATTTTAAATCTCTCCCACATGCATGACCCAAATTTAAATTCATATAAGCACATCGAATAACCCATGTTTAACTTGCAAAATAATGTAACGACCATATATTGAAAGCCCGGCTTTTTCCACCATTAACGTTTCTTTACAAATCAAGAATTCGAAAGAGCACAAATGATTGGAATGATTTGTAACCATTTCTTGCTTGCTTGATAAATTTGTAATCGTATCTTGCGAGCTATTTCACATGCTTTCAAAGCCATTATAAAGGGTGTGAATTTTTAGATTCTGAACTCAGTAACTTTGAATCAAGAAATCAATACAAGGGTTTTCCCCTTTTTCCTCTATTTTCTCTTTCCTTCTTGCTCTCGATCTCAGAAACATTTAATCCTTTCATGCTTAGAAACTTTGTGTTCTATTTTATACAATGTCAAGAACTTTGAGTCTACGAATTTTGCTCGTTATAAACATGAATGGTTCTACTCTATATCTCATTTTGCTCAATACATATAAGGGTTTTATCTACCATCTCTTTTCCGTGAAAGTATTGTCTTCTTCTTCCTCCCTCCTCTCTTGAAGTCTTATATCCTCATGTATTGATAATTTTCAGGAATTAAACAAATTTCAAGATATCAGAAACCACCATTGAATGAAAGATTGTGTATTTGTACATAGGTTTTGCCCTTACTTTCAATAAGGGAACCTCTCCCATTAAAGAGGAGGGACTTTCTTGTCCCCTGAATGTGGTTTCATTCCAAGTGCAAATCTGAAATCCAACATACACCATTTGTTTTCCATCAAAAAATATCCCAAAACCTAAAATAAACATTGAAAGTATGCTTAATATACCCCGAAATGAAGAGAGGAAAGTAGAGACAATAAAACATGCAAAGGATGGAAAAAGCATCATAAAACATAGTTTATTGCTCCATTAAAATTTTACATAGTAAATCATTAGTGAGAAAGACGAAAGAGAATTAATTTACAAAGCATAGAGAGGAGGCTTGAAGCTGCACATTCAACCCGATATACGAGAAATAGAGAGGGGGTAGATAAAATAATGAACAACTCCTTTAACAATGAACCCCATATTAAAATTTATAGAATTAGAGAAGAAAGAGAATGAAACTTGGATTTATCATTGGAACCACTTGAAAGTGACCATAAATAAGGGTAGAAGATCTGATTTACAACTTGCATCACAAGAAATTGGAACCCCATGTTCATTTAATGTTCACTTCCACCACAGATGTCTCTTTTTCGAACTTGGTATGTTTTCCAAAAATTCACCATCAATTACTATGTATCTTGATATCTATATGAATATCTCGAAATCATGATTCCAATAAGACCAATTTTGTGAAATTCCTTTGAGAAATGTCCAAGTTATGAGCTCCTGAGTGGAAGTACCTATTTGAGTTTTTCCAGGTTTCCTTTCATTTCACGGAACTGGGTATTTAATTGAGACCAATGGAAATGATTTTCAAATTATTTATCTCTTCTAAATTCCCCACATATCTCTATAATTTATTTGGGGCATTAAAATTTGTGGGGACCACCTAACTTTCCATCATTTTACTTTGAATTGGGAGGGGAATGAGTTAAATGTTTAGGCATTCAATGAGAAATACCAGCTCAGATGATTTGGTTCCTTCCTCGGCTTGTGTTCATGACACTCTTTTACACACCAACCTTTTTACTTGCATGCCACTAAGTCATTTATCCACTCACCGAATGAACCCCCTTCTTCACCCATTTTCCTTGAGCCCAATGCATCGACAATCATTCAGCTTGTCTATATCAAGCATTCCCGCTTCCACATTGAATAACACTTTGTATTTCAACCCATGTTGATGGGTTTTTGTTCCAACTTGAAAAAGTATTTAACTTGTCCTGCGATCTCCATGTACTAGTCCCTCTTGTGCCTTGGTACTTGTGCTCCAACATAATGTAGGAGGGGTGCCCATGTGGAGAACTTGGGTTATCATGTCCCACGCTACCCAAATCAAGCTTCAAAACCAATAGGACTCACACCAAATCATCATTGGGTCTTTGATCAATTTGAATCAACCTTATGTTAGTGCTCTCCAAGCGATGCCAACTTGGCTACACCTAGCTGATTTTATTTGGTGCGACGATGGCGGGTTTTTTGTTCACACTTGTCCTGGTGCTTATCGACCCTCTCGGGTCATTCATTTCCACATCGCTCGACACTTGTTTCACTTGTACCCCCTCGTGCCCGTGTTGGTTCCTCTCGACACCCCTTTGACGTGTGCTTGGGCCATTAATCAAGCCAACCATCTACATAACATTTCTGTGGAAAAGTAAGGCTTCACCCACATGATTTTCCAACGGGCCGTTTGGGCCACTTACTCCCCGACACCCCTACAATTTTTGAGTGCAATGTTCATATTTTCGGTGCAATCATGTCTTAGGATCACAAGGGTCATCTGGGCCACGTTAATCCACCTTTACCACAATGGGTTTCCATGAACTCCAATGCACCCCGTGACTCGGGTGACTAGTGGATTTATAAGATAGTCTATTTTAGCGATGTGAGGGATCGATGGGATCTGTACCATTACAACATCTCGTATATGTGAATAGATTGGTGGACTTGAAAATAGCTCAAGCACCCAAGCACTCGGGAGTTATGTTCCTCTTAATTCAATGATCTATGCACTCTTCAAAGGTCTACTTGCCCCCTTGATGCACATGTTGGATTCCATGAAGGCCCGAGCCGACTCTGTTCATCGTGCTTTGAGTCTGCAAGCTTCTCAATCCTATAAATTTTCTACCAATGGATTTCCTTGTTGTCAGATCCAATCCATGCTTCGTGATGTTGTCAGGGCTCTATTTTCTATCAATGCATTGAGCTATTTCATTTCATCGTGAATTGGCTTCTCCATCCCACCTAAGTCCTATTCAAGAATGCCTCTTTATTGAAACGACTGACTCTTTTGTGGTGCACTCGAGCTATATTGGTTCATTGTTTAAATGACTTGGGTATCATGATATAGAACTCACGTGCCTATTTCAAGCATGACTCGACCACGAAAATGTTGATCCTTATCTCCATGAAATGATTTTACTTCCTATAGTAGCTCGGTGGATCTGCATGGTTCGCCTTAGAAGATGTTAGAAAACTTGAAAAGTTACTTTCATGGCTTGGCTCATCCATAAGACCTAGAACTAGATTTGACCCTTCTAATAGCTCGGTCCTATAGATTTGAGCTTTGGACTATGCCAACTCGCCCAAAATGACTTTCTCTGTGGTGAGTTACCCAATACCTCACATGAAGATCTCGGTTTGTATAAAATAGCTTGGTTGGAGGCCTAAATAGCTCGAGCGCATGACTTGGCCAACACATAAGGGCTAAAATTCAAATCCTTCAACTTTTCTAAGTCTCCTCAGATTTCATGAACTCATTGGATCTTCATAGCACCCTAGAGAGATATATGAGCACCGGATTTCACCATTTAGTGCCACAAGTGGGCCCCATTGTCGGTATCCTAAATTGAATAAAACTTTGGAACTCAATGAAGAACAAGAAGAGGAAAAAATCCTCTTGCAACCTCCACTCTCCAAAAGACCCCGACTCTACCCCCGATCACTAAAGATTGCCCATAAGCTTTGAATTGGATATGAGAGTCTCTTAATGTAAGCCTTCCATGTTGTCTAATTTCACCAAAAAGATGGAATTGGATAATAGATGCTAGTATAAGAAAAAGGTATATTCCAAAGATATATGTAGCGTCTAAACTCATTAGACAACCTAATTCCATGAGGTATGCAAGATTTCATGGTTATTGTTATTGTAGTCACATAATCAAGCACTTATTATTACATTTATACTACCGGTATGTTATTTTATATATGGATCTTGCGTGATAAAAGTATTCACTAGTGCCCTATCCTCTATTCATGTCATCAATTAGTCGGTATTCATTATTATGTGTCCGTACAGCCCGCCGTCAGTGGTCTATATAGTTATGGGCATATTTTAAGGAATCTTATTTGTCATAATTTTCTTGATTGTCATCTTCGAGTCCTACATTGGGGCACCCCAATTTGTGATTTTAGGCACCCTGGTTTCCATAACTCTTGGTCCTAATTTGTTTCTTCGAGGTTAGTTTTTTTCATTATCTTGTTTGTTTCCCTAGGTTCTTTTTGGCGTTTCGATTCACTAGTGTCAAAATTTGAACAAATCCTTATATAAACATAACATACTCACTACACTATGGGAGGACATCTTACTATTAAGGGCAACTATCTACTAAGGTAAGGGCATGCATTTGGGAATTTTCTACATCTACATCACATAAGCATAGGGGAAAGGGTTATATTCATAACATTCCATCAACCATTTTCTTTTTTGCATATATTTATTACCCCTACTTCTACTTCATTGGAGCTAGTACAACCTAGGCACAAAATTGGACACACAAGTACACCAAACTACATTGGGTCTAGAATGTAGTGTAGCACTTAGTTATAAGTTGACCATTATGGCTACTAAGGTTAGTCTAAACCCTTCATTTGCATCTTCTTTTTTAGGGATTGATGATCTATATGGGGATTTATAGGTAGATATTCACATCATATTATTGGATACATAAGCGAAGATATAACCACAAATGTGCGATAGATATGAAGACACTGCGAAGACCTAGTGATATTACCGAACCACATCTTGATCCTTTTTGTAGACCATAGCACTCAGAACATAGACCAAAGCACCTCTAGGCACCCCGCTTTCTCTTAAAAGCCCCAGTTTAGTAAAATCTCCAACTTATACATTTTTGAGAACAACATCTTCATACCCAGTCCAGCCTGCATATCATCATGTCCAAGTCCAACACATAGTAAGGTAAGTTATATTCAGGTTAGTATCTCATCCCTTCTATTTCATTTACTTTACTTCATTCAAAATCAAATAAAAATCATCTAGCATTAGTATTTTAATTCATATCAGTTATTCCATTACTGTTTCTATTTAGATTAACTATTAGGCCCATAATAATAATAATTTTCCTATTTTAGTTAATCATTTTGGTGAACCTGTATTTTCAAATAGTTTTCCCTAGGATCCACTCAACACCTAATGGAAAAAAATCCCTCATCTTCTTCACCCATCATGTCTCACTTTAGTGTTAATCCTATTTATGATGAGGCTTCCATAGCTGAACTCAAGGCTTTATATAGTGTTCTACTTGCTACACCTGCTCACATCCAACAACAACTTTTAGATGGCCAACAACATGTGCCTACTAGTTTTGCAGATTCTCCTATAGGAATTAGCATTGTTGATGATCCTATTGCATTTACTCATTGTACACCATGCCATACGGTCACTTGTGATCCTCCTTCTGACCTTTCATAAGAAACTTTAGATGATTCCCTTATTGATTACTTGTTAGGTATTGACAATCATTCTTCTTCTATTATTCCAGCCATTGATATAGATCCTTCTCATGGCCCTACATCTTCTGACATTGCTTCCCCCTACATCTCATTCTAGCTTGCATTCTCCTTTATATTATGTTGATGATCCTATTGATAGTATTTTTAGTGACAACCTTGTTCCATCTACTGTGATGAGTCAGATAAGGGTCACGAGTCTCCTTCTTTCCATACTATCAAGTGTGTCTCACCTACTCCATTGTTATCTTCCCCTGAGATTGCATCTAGTGCTACTCATGAGTCACCACCATCTGCTACTTCCTCTTCACCTATTATTTCATCTCCTCTTAGTACATCTTCTATACAGGTTTCCTCACCAAGTGCTTCACCTATTATGGAGGTTTTTGATGCTAGTCCGACTATTACCATGGATATTCCACCTATATCACATGTTATACCTTCTTTGGCACCTACTATTAGTGTTCCTTTAGCATCAGATCCTTCTCCATCACCTTTGGATATCCCTATGATCACTCATAATGGAAAATTACAACCTCTTAACACATTATTGCCATCTTCTACCATCCCTTCACAAGATATCCTTTCTCTCATGCATGTTGTAGGATAGTTACAATCACAATTTCAATCTCTCACTTTAGAAAGTAAGGCCTATTATGCTTCTATTGACAACAATTCATTGCATGGAAATCCATTCCCTAAGAAGATTCATAATTCAACATTCCCTCATGACTTCACCATGCCTACTTTCACATGTTTTGATGGTATGGGTGACCCTCATGCTCATCTATTATATTATTGTAGGGTTATGGCTTCCTATTCCAATGATAGATTACTACTCAAGGATTTTCATTATAGTCTTACCGATGAGGTGTTACAATGGTACACTCATCTCCCCTTTGGATCCATTAGTAATTTTTATGACATGGAGGACACCTTCCTCTCGTTGGTTTATAATAAACAAATGGCCCTAAGGTTACTTATGATTGGTTACCTACTTTACATCAGGGCTCCACAGAACCTATTAAGGATTATATTCTTAGATTCAATGCTTGTATCCATCAGCTTGTTTTCCAACCCATAGATCTTGAGAAGTAATTTATTTTCTATCATGGCCTCATTCCTCCACTCAAGCAACAATTATAGTATGATACATGTGAGTCATTCATTCTCCTATGTTATAAGGTTATTGACTTAGAACAAGATCTTATCTCCACACACATCATAGATCCCCCACACACCTCTACGGCTAGTGCCTCATCTAGTTCTCTACCAAAGCCTATAGTTGAGCATCCTACACAATCTCCATCTTTTCCTCCCAAGAAAAGAAAACAAACTCAAATATCTTCATCCATAAATTATACTTCTTCTCTAACGCTGCGACAAACTACTCTTCGTACCACTCCACCTCGTCGCACTAGCCTTTTCATTTCTCTAATCTCTCTCAAACACATGATGTGTTGCATATTTTTCTTACTGAGCGGTTGATTCACCTACCTTCTAACCAACATCATCAACAACATTGGTTACAACGTCAGCATGACCAACCTTATTGTAACTATCACTACATAAATGGCCATAGGGAAAATGAATGTATTTCCCTTCCAGATAGGTTACAACAATTAGAGGATAATGGCATCATCTCCTTTGGTTCTCACCCACATGAATGATATATATCTCCGCTACCTCGATAGAGAGTTTCTCTTATGATTGAGTCTTCTTACATATATGATGGTTCGAATATGATGTATCCACCACAGTCTGTTATTCATACAAATTCTCCACCACATACATCACATTCAATGCATCCACCTCACCCATTGTATTCACGTTATCCACTAAGTCACGTTGCTACTTCACATTGGCCACCACAACTCCATATGACATTATTTTTAGCACATATTCACATGTTGCTCCCATTCTACATGCTTCCACTACTTCATGCCATCTAGGTCTTTGGTAGGTGATTTATATCACCTTAGACCATGATGACGCACTTGTGTTATTATGGTTCTTACACGACTATTGAGGGATTTTTTTCTAAGAACCTTCATCACGTGATTTTTCATTTCATCTAGCACACTCAATCATTTTCTAATGACACACTCTTGTTTATGCGGTTGATACTTGATTGCTGATGGGTCTTAACTAGATTATCATATTCATTCACACCCTAGGGGCATCATTAATCTCCCCTTCTAATTTCATCATACTAACATACTACGACTACATTACATTTTCACACATTCATTACGATGTATACATTTTTCTATCATATATTGCTCTATCTTTCACATCTATTCTACTATCACCATTATACTAATAAACATTTCATCAATCACATTACATTTGTTTCATCTTATCATCATTCACCATACACATTTTCTCTACCACTACTAAAATCATAATGTGAATCTACATTAGTCAAACACTAAACAACGCATTACATATCTCTAGCTCAATACCATAGAATCATACATCATTAATCACATTACCACATCACTAGATAACAACATTAGTTCATCATATATTAATAACACGTGTCCATACATATATGGAAAGTAAAATAAACATTACTAAAACATTTCATCACTTTGGGGGTAAATGCCCCTACATCATATAAATAATACAAATCAGACCTCATCATCGCTATCACTCTCGAGTACTACGAGAGCCCTAGAACTAGATGCCTCTCCACCAATGTGACATCATTGTTCATCTTCTTGATACCACTCAACCTCCTCCCTAAATAATGTCATCTCTATAGACTACTCTATGAACTAACACTCTAAAATATACGAACCGTACAAACACATCTTGGGCTAAGGGACCACAAACTACCACTTCTTTGACTCATTGAGTATCCTCGCGTACCTCATCCCTCTTTCCTAGCAACATTGTATGTGTCGCAGCTGCAATGGCTATTGGCTCAAATAGATGGGCATGATCAATCACTATATCATCCACGTGCTCTAGTATACCTCCACCTAGGGAATTCGTCGACACATTCCATGTCAATGTGTAAATGGATGTGTCCACAATCAATGACCAATAGGAATCACCTAAAAACACACTAAAAACATGTTAGATCACTATACAACATAACATTAGAAAACCATAACACACACAATGCACATATACACAAATACTTATGACCAACCATGAACGCATCGCTTAAGAAAGAATCGGGGGCATGTGCTTCCCCTCTCCCCCTCCTCTAGGTGGTAACTCTATTGGGCTTGTAAATAATGGGTACAACAATACCCACCATTGAGTTTCCCACTATGCAGGGGTATTCTTGAGTACAAACCACGTCATATCCATTAATAGTTGTTATCATTGCTTCAATTCACCTCATCCGGGATCAGCGAACTAGCTTCTCTCGTTGTTGGTTATGGGCCTAGGAACAACCCGCCTATGTGCTTTGATAGTTCTCAACCATATATATGGTTCTAGGGGTACATATTGAGCCATGCCAAACTATGGTGACACCCTCTCTACCTGAAAAATCTCTGCCACACCTAGGAAGTAGTCCTCTAGCCACATAGTCCTTCGAATACATCACAACTCTATCACATCCTCTGGCCATCCCCCATAGTCATGATATGGCCTCCATATAACTTCCTCATGCCCCATATTATCTATAAGTGTCCTCAAGGTATCCATATCCATATTCCTACCAAAAATTTCAACCCACCTCCTCATAAATATCTCTTCCCTAGTACACTCCCCTCGTATACCTACAAGTGGTCTCGAACAACAACTACATGCTCGATATGCCCACACATGCAGCAATGTGTTGGCTTCTATCCCTCCACCATGCTCATCCTGTGTAAACCGGTATAGATATCTATATAGGTGGGCTAGCACACACTATGCCCACATATATCTAGTACCCTCCTCCTCAATCAACTGGAATATGTCATGAATCTTATACAAGATTCCTAAACCTCCTCCTCTATATCTATACATAATGCAATCATAACCGTTATGAACTTCTCGCAATCGTGGAATACTAGACCGTAGAATAACATCTAGGATAATATGGGCCTTGGTAGGTACTCGAGTCCCCATAAAATACTATCTCGCAGCTCACATCTACCGCTCCATATCCATCACTAGCATGACTCGTACTCTCTCCCCCATAACTGGAAATCATAGTATGTGATATAAATCCTCCAACGTCATAGTCATCTCCTCATAGGTAACCGTAATGTACATGTTTACGCACACCATCTTTTGCATAAGGAAGTCAACAATGGTATATTATGGGGGAAATACCCCATCCATTTTATGTTCCATGGGCCGACATGGTCCATCATATCCCAATCCTCATATAGAAAACCCAATCCAAGCAATGTACTCGTATGTCAACCATTACGGAACTCCCTCAAGTGAATATCTCTACTCATCACAAATGACAACAAACACAATGTTAGAATACATTACAAGACCAAATACACTTAATTATCATACTAGCACCATGTTCAACACTATTCTACATCTACTACATCCTGGATTGGGGTGCCCAAAAGCGGACACTAGTGCCCGGGCTTTTGGGCGCTTCTTACCTCTGGGATCACTAACATCCTCATAAATTTTGTCTAGGTAACAAATGTTAAGAACATCAAAAACATTAAATTTTTAAAAATTAAACCAAAACAACTACTATAACATACACTTTGGAAAAAATATGAACTTACTAACTCTTTTTCATACACGATGCTACACCAATCGCCGCCCTCTCAAACTGACTAGGACGTGATGCTCCCACTTGCAACATTTTCACCCACTCGTGCTCACTTTAACAATCACGTACCAAAAAAATGAAGTGACTAAACACTTTTTCACTTCACTACTTATAGCTACTTTTTCATCACTTACTTTACTATAGTCATTATTTCACATTTATTTCCATGGCTAATACACATTTCATCATTTTCGTTATACTTTGAGCGTTTCTACTCCGATTTACACCTTTTTACAAAGTTCTTTTTAGAATTCCACCTACCACCGTATTGAACATGTTTTACACACATTTCCTCTTTTCTATGTTGTATTCCATTCACTTTATACACGTTTTAGTGATTTTTACCATTTTCTATCTATTTTGTGCTTACTTTCAGCTTAGCGTTTGTTCTTTTCATCACTTCCCTTTTTCCGAAAGGGGGCATATCATTGGGGTCATCCTATAATCCCCCTTACATTACACATGATTAGTTAAACCTACCAACTCACCATTTTTCAAACATTTACTAATTCACTGTGTGAAAATTCACCATTAAACCCCCTAATGACCTAATATGGGGGCAACAAACATACAAATTTCTCTAATGCGATATTTCATCATTCCCACCCTAATGACCTAACTTGGGGAAGAAAGATGTTAAAAATATTTTCATGCAACATTTCATCAATTTCTATCAACTTCCCCCTAATGACCTAACCTGGGGGCAACTTGTGTAAAATCTCTCCATGAGTAACCAATCAATCAATTAACACGTTCAAAATTTCTAACAAATCAACATCATTCAATCAATACAAGTTAAAAACAATTGGCCTCTCAGATGACCTAACTTGAGAGATTACATTCATCACTTTTCCCAGATGACCTAACTTGGGAAGTTATTCTACATTTTACACTTACTTCCAGATGACCTAACTTGGAATCCCTCTCACAAATTCACGTTTGCTTCCCTAAATTATAAGCCATTTTCTTCTAAATGACCTAACTTGGAAGCCATCTTATTGTGGAAACACCTATGGAATGGGGAAAAGATTAACTTCCCTTTATCACTCCTATATGGGTCAATTATTTGATCGAATCATTTGGCTCCAAAAACCACAAAATTTGATCTAAGTGCATTTGTAATCGCTAGATCTTTAGGCTGTATTTAAAGATTGGAGAATAAAATACTTTTCTCCTACACTCTTCCTTTGGCGCCAAGACACCTAAATCCTCTAGTTATTCATTCATATACAATCATTCGAATTGGGAACCGATCACTCCCAACTCACCTATTCATCATTATACTGAATTCAAAATCATCAAAAATTCTAATAATCACATTCATCTAGTACATTACATAATGGAATTTACACTTTTTCATTACGTTACATGGATCAACCCGTTGATCTATGGTTTAGCATGCTTTTATAGTTCTATCGGCATACTTCTACTACACATCTGTATGTTCTTCTACATCATGAGCTTCTTTGACTTTTTCTTAGGTATGCATCTCTATCTACTTTATGTTACCAATATTTTTTCTCACCAACATAAATTGGGGGAAATGTAGTCACAAAATCATGCACTTAATATTACATTTATACCACTAGGTATGTTATTTTATATATGGATCTTGCATAATAAAAGTATTCACTAGTGACCTATCCCCTAGTCATGTTGTCAGTTAGTTGGTCATCATTTTTATGTGTCTGGTATAGTCGTCAGTTGTCTATACAATTTTGGGCATCTTTTAGGGAGTCTTAGGTGTCGTAATTTTCTTGATTATTGTCTTCAGTCCTACACTGGGGTACTTAGGGTAGCACTAGGGTGCCTTGAGGTGCCCTAATGCAATATTTTAGGTACCTAATTTTTGTAACTCTTGGTCCTAATTTTTTTCTTTGAGGCCGCCTCTTGTTCATTACCTGTTCATTCCCCTAGAGTCAGTAGTGTCAAAATTTGAATAAGATATCCCTATATAAACATAGCATACTTACTACATTATGGGTGGACAACTTACTATCAAGGGAAACTATCTACTAAGGCAAGGGACTGCATTTGGGCATCTTCTACATCTACATCACACAAGCATAGGGGGAAAGGGTTGTATTCATTCCATTCCATCCACCATTTGTATTTTTACATATAGTTTTTGCCCCTACTTCCATGTCATTAGTCAGTAGGGAACCCTAGGCATAAAATTGCACATAAAAGCACACAAAACTACATTGGGTCCGGAATGTAGTGTAGCGGTTAGTCATAAGTACACCATTGTGGCTATTAAGGTTATTTTGATCCCTTAATTTACATATTTATTTTTTAGAGATCGATGCTTTGTATGGGGTTTTTCAAGTAGATCTTCACATCATATTATTAGTAATATAAGTGAAGATATAATGACAAATGTGTGATAGAGAAAAAGAAACTACAAAGACCTAGCAACACCGTCGAACTAGATCTTGAGCCTATCTACGAGACTAGAGCACCCGCAACATAGTCCAGAGCAGCACCCCTGTGCACCCCAGTTCAATTAAATCTCTAACTTCTATAGTTTCCATAACAACATCTTCATACCTAGTCCAGGCCGCATATTAGACTATATAAATCCAAAGCACATAGTAAGGTCGGTTATATTCACGTTAGTACCTCTTCCCTTCTATTTCATTTAATTTACTTCATTCAAAATAAAATAAAAATAATCTAGCATTAGTATTTCAATTCATATTAGTTATTCCATTACTATTTTTTTAGATTAACTACTAGGCCCATAATAATAAGAATTTTCCTATTTTAGTTAATCAGTTATGGTTGCAATGAATATGGTCATATAGCTACAGAATGTATTTGATATTCGAAAAGTGTGTATCCATGGACAAATTAAAGGAAACATCAGTTAAAAGGTAAGTACAATGTGGTTTACTATGATTGTCACCAAGGAGGTCAAATTTCTAGGTATTCTCATCATGTTGCTCCAAGACAAGAAAAGAAGTGTGTTGTTCCCAAAGTCAAGGAAGTATGGTTACCAATGTCTGATCATTCAAAATAGGTATAGGAAGATGGATCTAAGTTAGTTGATAAAATCAAGAAGTCAATTTCTCTAGACAAGGAAAAGAAGTAGAAAGAGACAGGTTTAAGGAGATAGAACTAGTAGCAAGGAAGGAAGGTATGTTTTCCATGATTAAGAATAAGCTTGTGGTTGAAGAGAATCATGTGTGTTTGATAGGAATACAATCTAGAGAGGAAGTAAAGGATAAGATGATCATCAAACCAAATGTGTCTTATAAGGGAAAAAGGATCTTAAGGGCTGACTGCAAGGTGGATGAGAAGGACATGGAGATTTTGGAATCTCCTAAGTTTATGCCATTTTAGGGATATATGAAGGCATGGGGAGTCTCTATTTTTCTTCATGGAGGCATTCTTCATTCATGAGATGCAATGGGGTTTAGATGCTAAGTTGGATTCATGATAAGTCTTATGGTTAACAACTTAGAGGTTTGTTATATTTCTAGTAAAAGCTATGTTTGTGTTTGTGTCTTGATCTTCTTTGTATTCATGAACACATATTGAAATCATCATGAAGGGTTTGAATATAGTTAAAAGGATTTTAGGTTGTTGTTATATGTTACTCAAGATGATTAAAGACCTAGATGGATCCTATAAAAGTACTTAGTCATTGTTATAGTGATACATTTTCCTTTAAAAAACATCAAATATGTGAAATTTGATTAAGGCTTTATGTAATGGAGCTAAAAATTTAGTTTCAAGAACTCATTTAGGTTTGTATCCACCCAAAAAAATGAGCATGTATGTAGAAAATATCTCTAGACCTCATTCAAATCTATGATAGGCTATTTGAGATGTATGAGTATATAATTTTATTTGTGATGATTAAAAATGTGATTTACAAGAAGTTGTACAATGTCTTAAAGGTAGTTAGAGAGGGGAAAGGAATATGTTATGCATGATTAAGCCTACAAGGTTGTATCTTAAGGTCCGATTCAAGTCAATATATGAATAAATTCTAGATTTATGGGTAGGACACTTATAAGGTTGAAGAAATGTATCTCAATATTTTATGTGAGTTGATGGTAAAAGATAAAGAGTGTTTGAATGGTCTCAGTAGAAGGTTAATAGGTGGATAAGTCTAAAATCTATACATAGTTCCCGTAGATTATTATGAAATCAGGTTAGAGTTTCTCCTAGAAAACTACAAGTGATAGACAACAGTGTGTGTGTTAAGGAGGTATCTTGAATACCTAACAAAGAGATAAAAAGTTGAAGAATGATGTATATATGTATTACGGTGTCATGATCCATCTATTTTTATCATAAACATCATTCAAAGAAGTTTTATGTGCAAGAAGGAACTATCAAGAAGTTATATAAGATCAAGTATCGAGAGCATAGTTTCAAAAGGATTTTATTAGGATTATGAAGTTTCAATATATGTTGTGCATAAATTATTTGTACATATGTTTAAGTGAGTTGGAACATGTTTTTGTAGTGATTCAATATGTGTCTACTTAGGAGGGGATCGGTAACCATATGAAGAAGAATTCGGGGTAGTGATCAAGACAACTATAAGATGCATAAATGCCCATGACATAGGTTGATGATGTCATGATAACAGTCATATAAGGAGGCAAAGAATGTATGATATGTTTAGAGTTTGAATAATTTTATATAAATATGAGAGGGGAGTTCTCTATTTTTTGATTAATTTTGTAAGTTGTTTGATTGTTATAAAGCATCAGATAGCCTATTCTCGACATGTCACTGTACTACAATGTCTTGAGAAGTACATCAAAATAATATCAAATCATGAAAGAAGAGTTTATAAGTTTTGAATCTTGGAATGATATTGTGTCACCTTTTTATGATTGTATATATCTTGAAAATCTAGTGGCAAAAGTCAGATCTAGGATGGATTCCTCAAGAAGTGTTATAGGTGTGAGGATTACTAGTTGACAAGAATAGTGTGCGTTTCGTGTGTTGAGGCCTACCATAGGTCTATGTCATGTGCAAAAAAATATCTCATTTTAAGATAAGTATTAATTAGTCTATGAAAAATCCAAGTGCATGGAGTCATAAGACCATTTGAAGCAGTAAGATGACCTAGTTGTGTTTTTAGTCAAGTATGAGTATGATTCATGTTGTTTTATCTTAGAAGAAGTATGTGTTCTTGAAAATAGAGTTACACATGTTGTTCCTTGATGTATTAAGTATTGGTCTCTTAAACATGTTGGTAAAAATAAGTGGCTCTATTTTGTTACTTCAAGACATACTAGTATGAAAATATCTTGAGAATCATGAAAGTTTGAAGGATTTTCATAGTGAAACAAGAGTGTAGGTTGAAGGTGCTATAGAAAATAGTATAGGTATAAAATAAGATTATGATAAAATAGGATATTCTTTAAGATGGGGAGCTTATCAAGGTCCCATGATAAGTTAGCATGAAGGATGAAAAAGTTTTAAAGAACATAAATATGGGTAAGGACATTCATAGATTGAATTATTATGCAATAAAGGAGTCAAGATAGTGAGATTTTTTGGTTCATTACAGTGAAATGATTAGTCCTAAATTGATAACTCAAAGTATGATAAAACTGTGAAAGTGTGCTATGAAGTAAGGAGAGAATATTTGAGCTTATATTTGTGTCTTAAAACCATATATAAGTCCATGAAAGTCTTGATAATAAAATTATCTATAAAACATATTGAATTTTCATTTTGAAGAAATTGCTGAGTTATTATTATGAAGAATACAATAAGGTCAAGATATCAGGTGTCAAGAAATAGTCAAGACGTAAAAAGGTGCTAAGTCGATTAGAAGATTCTAATTCTTGATTCAAGGTGTACAATTTTTCCTCGAGGTGGTCTATCAAGAACCTCTAAGTATGGTTTTTCATTAAGTTACATTTGGAATCACTCATAAGATATTTTGAGAAGTATATAAATCGGGGGATCTATACATGATGATTTTATTAGCTCCATGAGATAAATTAAATGTCAACAAGCTTGGTTTTTCATGAAAATAAATTTTTATATTGAGGATGTTAACTGTGCTAAGGTGCATATGACCAAAACAATTACATGAGAAATAATAACCATTGAATGATATTTCATACCTTGAGGCATTAGGTTTCCTAATGGACTTTGGTTTCATCTTGTATTTGGTGAAATTATCCTTCTTTTCATCCTCCTTGCATGGTTCATTGTATTTTTTTCTTGAAATATTTCCATCTTGCATCTTCTCCTTTCCTTTGAGGTCATCACTAAACTATAAACCTATTTTTTCACATGTTGATCTATTTTTACCAAGAAGATCATGAATATATTTGGTAATTTTCTCAAATTTATAAAAATACATTGTCTTCTTACCAACCTCTAAGATCTCTACCCTTAGAAAATCAACATATTCTTCTAATTTGGATCACATGATCTCTTGATCTTGTACACTTAAAACTAAAAACCTTACCTTTTCTTCTAGCAATATGATTGACTCCTTTATCTTGTTAGTTTCAAACTTATGCTCCTTTTCTAGATCATGAACCTTGTTTTGATAACCATTGACATGAGAATTCAGATTCTTATTCTTCTTTTCAACATGCTTTAACTCCTTTTGGATAGTCTCTAGATCATCTTTACCATCCTCTTCATCTTCATCAGAGTAGCTATAATAACCTGATATGAAATCACCTAACAATGAAGATTCATCACTAGTAGATCTCATGCCATCTTTAGTCATAAACAATGCCTCATTTCTAATATCTTCATAATCATATTAAAACTTAGAATCTGAAACACCACTACTAGCATCGACAAGTAATCATCTTCCTTTGAGTAAAAACTCATTCTTCCCTTCTTATAGTCAAACCTCTTAAAGCTTTTCTTGCTCTTATCATAATTTGTGTACTTCGTGTCATGATCAATATCAAGATCATTTTCGTCATGATCTTCCTTCTTGTGTTTGTGAGGAAAATTAACAGTAAATAACCTACCTTACCATATTTAAAAAATTTATAAGGAAGCTTACCTTTGTATTTTTCATAGACAACCTTCAATATTCTAGCCATTATTACAAAGATTTATTCATCATCAACTTCAGGAGCAACATATTCTTTTTCCTTCTTGCATTGTTTCTTCATTTTAGATTTGAAATAAACCCTCTCTTGGAAGGTTTAGAATCACCTATTCTCAGCTCTTAAATAGTCAAAGTACCGTGTAACTCATTTATCTTCAAAGTAGTTTACCTCTTCAATAACAGATAATTTATATTCAAACCTAGGAGTTAGTGATCTTAAAACCTTTTAAACAATTAATTCTTACTTCACATCCTATCCTAACCCTTTCATGGAGTTGAAAACCTTTTCAAATCTAAGAAAATATTCAGAAATAGACTCATTATCATTCATCTTGAGACACTCAAACTGATTTCTAAAAGTTTGAAGCTTAACAATTCTTACCTTTGAGTCACCTTCATACAATACTCAAGTTTTTCCATTCCTTTTTGCTGACTTAAAATGCATTACTTTTCCAATCTTAGATTCACCAAGACCACATATGATGGCACTAAAAGCCTTTGAGTTATCACTACATACCTTCTTTTCTACATCAGTAGTTGGAGTAGTGGTAGGAGGAGTATATCCATTCTCCACAAATTTCCAAACATCAAAACCTAGAGACATAATATGAGTCTTCATCCTAAAGATCCAAAAAGCATAATTCACACCATCAAACAAATGTTCCTGGTTGTTGATAACCCACTCTATTGGATCACTATTTTTGGGCTTCAAAGGATCTCCTTTAAAGTGATCAAACTTCTCCAAAAATACCTTCTTTGATACCAATTATTTGAATCAAAATGGATTGAGAAGGCGGGGGTGAATCATTCCTTACAATTTAATTACAATTTCAGATCACTCACATAAACCATTTATTAATTAGCCATCCATTAGTGTGTGCACAACAACATACACCATTCATTCAAATAACCATGAGCAAGAGAAGAAACACTATGACACAAGATATAAGTGAGAAATCCACAAGGTAAATCAAACCCATTGAAACATTTTCTAATATTACACACAACAAAGGATCTAGTGAATATTACACATCACAAGAGATTTCCTTAGTGAGGCAACATCCTCACAAGCAGTACCAACCCCTAAACCCTTGTTGATATTACTCACTAGAAGAGAATCCTATAAATATGACTCATCATAAGATATTTTGTATACAATATCACTAATAAAATGCTGCAATAACTCATCTAATGGTGACCAAAACATGCATCTCCAAACACCTTCAAACCCTTGCTCAAACCTTGGTCTTCAACCTTGCACAAACTTGCACCTTATTCACTTCTCAAAGATTCAAAACCTTGCATGCACACACTTTCTATCATTATTCAACCTTTCATGCACTTTATAATATCTCAAATCATGCTCATACACCTTCAAATAAATCACACCTAGGTTACACTTTTCATACTCACACAACTAGCTCACGAAAACATAAAAAAACATCACTTTTATAATAACTCCATTAAAATTCAAAATATGTTAGTTTCCCTCCTTTAGTTTGACCAAATTATCTCAAAAACATCCCATATTAATCAACACAACAATTACATGTGACCCAAGTAGGTATGCATAGCCAAAACCACTCATCATGCACCATTAATGCTTAAAAGTCCCATCACTAGGATGAGAAAAAATTCCCCATGCCAAAATTATTTTTATAAATATCTAAAAATCACCAAAAATTTATTATGAAATTTATAAATCATCCATGGTTTCAATTTAAATGAACTAATCAAATTATTTCATTTAATGGGCCCACTGCTCACTACCTTCACAAAATGCATGTTTCCAAAGACACTATCTTAACCTTTTGGCCTCAATATCACAAAAAGAACACCTAAAATATGGTAGGTTACCACTAAATGTAAATCTCAGAACCTTTAGAAAAAAAAATAATCAAGTGATACATCATGAAACATCCATGTATTTACACCACAACAACGTTTACCTTCACAAAAACAAGCTTCCCAAAAAACAGTTTTACAAATACAACTAGTTAACACCCATCGTGAAAATTTCAAGAACTAAAATTTGATTTAATGGATGCAAAATTCATCCCTATTAACTTTCCAAGTGATATAAAGCATCACCTAATCCATTTCATGCACTAACCAACTCAATCTTTTAGCAAATATTATCCTATCTTAAAAAGTAAGAAACCTTCTTTCTCAAAACTTGACTTGGAAACCACATAAGATAAGATCATCATGAGACAAAAATTATACCATTATAACTCTCTCTAAATTACCTTTCCATAACATATAGTAACTCCTTAAAAATCTAAGTGGAAGGCCTTCAACCAAGCTCATCTCTCTGCAAACTACCCGAAACTGCCCCAAAGCTACCCTTTGACCACCAACCCAAATGAACCATACTTGAAAAATTAAATGCATGAAAATGACCTAAAATCATCATGTAAATCAATAAAAAATCACATAAATCACATAATTATCATTTAGTTTGTAACTCCTTTGGAAAACCTTGTCCCAAACTAAACATCTTTAAAAACTCACATGTTTGAGTGGGGTTCACTCATCACCAAAATCTCTACCATTCCTTCATGGAAACTTGAAGGAGTCCTCTACAACATACAATCATAATACAAGCACTTGAAATAAATTATGGTCGCTTAGAATAATTTTCTCTCCTATCACTTTTGAGCTAGGAATTCAAACTCATAAAAACTATTTACCTTTTTTATATTTGTTCATAAAAACTGATGATGAAATGACATCATTATTTTTTGAATACTATTATACTTAATGTAGAAACATAACTGAAAGCCACAATGTATCATGCAAAGAACACAATTTAGAGCGAGCTTCAAAATATCCAATTCGAGGTTGAAATGACCTTGTTCTTGACCCTATTTCACAAAAGCTGACATAACATGAAAAATAATCATCATGAAAACCTAAAAAATTTCCCAAAAACCAAGACACACCCTACATACATCTCCAATCATCACCATGTCACAAATAAACTCTCCATCTCTATATCCTATCTTATTTACATAGCTAACCCTTAGAATTTTACACTGTAAAGGCTAGGGTCAATTGAAACAACATCATAAAACCTCATAGAAACACTCCAAAAGGCCCTAACATACCTGGTACAACATGAATTAACTAGATACATGCATCCATGAGCTCACATGTCTCAAAACAATGTCTACATGCCTTCTAACAGCCATACCTGGTCCAAATGAGCACTTGAAACTTGATCTCCAACCTATATCTACACTCTAAAACTCATGTGAGTGCCTAGAAACTCCCCAAAAATTATCTCCATCATTCCAATATGATTCTCAAGCCACCAAGAAGCTCCAAACTCCATGCATTGTCACCTAGACTAGCTAGGTCACTTGATTAGGCTTGCTAGAACAAGTAATTCCCACTAAAACATTTGATATCACCATGAACACCTCTGAATCTACATGTCATCATCATCCTCAACATGATTTAACATTACTCCATCATCCACTTTGTCATTAATGATGTTTTTCATCAATGACAACACCTAAACAACAACATGCCAACAATCTCCCCCTTTGTCATTGATAGAAAACCACCTGAACTTCTCCCCCTTTTACATTAATGACAAAGGAATACCTATACCTACATATTCTTCATCTTCCTTAGCTTCATAGGATCACCTCTTGGTTGGAAACATCAACAAAAGATCTCATTCTAGCTCACAAACATGAGATTCTTCACAAAAACTGATTTTTAGGCATTTTCAAGCATAAAAATATTGAAATCCCCATGGGAATAGCATATACACCTTCTAATCATACAAATAATCATGAAGGAAACAAAATTTTACCTCATCCTTGATCTATAACACCATCATCCACCTTCTAGTCATGCAAAAATTTGTCATTTACCCCGCAAACTCTATTTTTGCCTTCAAGTGACCAAAGGACCTGACCTATACCCGAAAGTAAAAACTCATGAACATGCCAATAATGAAAACTAAGAGCAAAATTACAATGCTTAACTTCATTCTTGGATTATCTTAGCTTGAGAAGGAACAAAACGTTTCTAGACACATGCTTCTTGTTAACACTTTACCTTGATAACAAGATACCTAATCACACTTTTCAAAGTGTCATTTAACCAAAATTTGATGAGCTTTAGAAACAAAATAGTGCAAAGACACAAAAATCATAAATCCCATTGGATTCAAGACATCCTTCTCTCTAGGAGAACCCAAAAATTGATTTCATACCTTGATTTTTTGACTTAGAGGAGGCCTCATCATTTTTATATAGTCCTAAATATTTTTAGTCCTTTTAGTCACATTTGAATGATATATTGCAGGTTTAGGGATTACAAACTAATCCTTGAAGGAAACCATCAAAACATACCTCATATTCCTTGAATACCTCGAGACCACCTTCTGAAATTGATTTAATGTTAAGAAATACTCTCATTGCAAAGAATTGATTCTTAATCCTTCAACATTGTTCGAGAGAACCATACCTTGTAGTCTTCACACCTTTACTTGCCTAAAACTAGATCATACGGACGTATGGTCTTGTTATTAGGTACAAAAAAACTCCACTTACCTTATAAGATTGTCACAATCCTAAGAAATTCCCTTGAATACCTTCTCGAATCATAAGTTATTGCACAATATACCCGAGAAATACAAAAATGCTCACACAATAGTTTAGATAAGAATACTTTGCAATATACCATTTCATGACTCACTTAGACACAAACTAAGATTCATATTGCAAAAATTTCTCTCCCTCACATAATAGCTTTAAAAAGACATATTTCCTATCATGTGAAGATGTTAAATCACCCCTACAAAATTTTGTAGCATATCACCTCATGTTTCATCGATCTCTTAAAATTGTATAAGCTCTATCAATGAATTGAGCATGTAATCACCTAGATACATCTAGTTTTATTCTATGATCAAATCAATCCTTTATTAACTTTGTTTTGAACTTCAAAACCATTTATAATATTCTTACCTTGTCTTTGAAAAATGTACCAAATTATATCCTTCTAACTCACACTAAACTTGAACACAAACTTAATAGCCATCATCGTGGGGTTCATTTTCATCATGACATTCATTGTGATATTAGTTCCTTGTTTAAACCCTCTTCAAACCCTATCTTGAAGTGTACTTAGAATCATATATTAAATATCTCTAATTCCTACAAACCTATGACAAGTCTTACCACCATTTAGTATACCAATAATACAAAGAACATTGCAAAGATCATGTTAAAAACTTCAACAACTTCAATAACACTCCTTGGGTTCATATCACCGACAATAAATCCATTAAAAATTCAAAACACCACCTATAGGCCTAAAGATAACAATGTCATATGAAATGCACACTTCTTTCCATCACAGCTTTAGAAATCCCCTAACTTCTCTTCTTACGAACTTCAATAGGCATATGATCCCTTTTATGCTACTAAGTCATCATTCAAAAGTTAATAACTTCACTGTGGATTCACACAAATCATGACCACATCTAGAGAATTATGGTTCCTTTTGTACAGATTCATGTTTTGGCTTCTCGCAACCCTTTAGATTTTCCTTATATGTCTACTAGACCTACCCTGGGAAATAATAAATTTCTATTTTTGATATGTACACCTTCACAGAGGAGGCTCTCTTGATTTGAGCACCCATATCCCCATATTATCACCTCTAAAAGCCTTGTACCATATCACTTGAGAATATTAACCCAATTTACATGTGACTTCTTGTTTCACCCGATTCTAGAGCATTTCTTTAAATGTTGACCAAGCAGATAAGGGTAAAGGGCTAGGAGGAATACTTCTTGAAATGTTGCTTATAGATTGTTGCGCATGTGTGACTTCTTGATCCATAGCTGATCGTGAGATATTTATTTTTGCTTGGAGGAACTACCTGAAATGGAAAACAAGACCACCAAATCAAGGTTAAACAAGATATGCAATGGATTGCCTAGCGTGTGCTAGATCCGGAAGTGTTATACTTCCTAGATGGCTATCAATCCACTATTTTAAAACAACTTAATGCTAACAATAAAGGAAATCCTATTGTATTTAAAATGATTTAGGTATCTCATTCATCTATAATAAGAAAATTCGTTCACAATAGGCTAAGCTATGACTGAATCCTAAGGTCAAGGTCTATGTCATAGTGAAGGTATTGGTTAGGGTTAGGTTCTGGGCTGTTTTGGGTATTGGGTAGAGAATGGAAACTATGTTCTTGGTTTGTGGTCAAAAACAAAAAGAAAGACGCGTATGACGATGTCGGTTTAGGTTGACTGATGTCGGTTTAGGTTAACTAGTGACGGTTGTAGGTAACCAACATCGGTATGGTTGTGGTATAGGAAACTCAATAAAAACTTGGTGGGGTGACGGATTCGATGTTAGATGGAAATGGAAGGGAAATGAAAGGGATTTTGTGGGTTCCAGTATGGACATGAATGATTAAAATCTAGGTATCCGTAGTTCAAGGGTGTGGATAAAAGGATGGTCAAGTTTTCATGGAGGTAAATGGTGGGGAATGAAATGAGAGTAGAAACTAATGACAGAAGTAAAAGAATCTACCAAATGATAAATGGAAAAATGCTGGTTAACAAAGCACTTACTATTTGTATGAGCTTGATGTTTGGTTGGCAATGGTGGGTGATCAAATGGAATGAACTTGATGTAGTGTTGGTGCTTCCCTGGATGCTCCCGTGAAGGTAGATGGCTCTGTGGGTGCTTCTGATGCTTTGGCTATGGGTGCTTTGATGTGTGTATGAATGCTTGTTCTACTTGCATGCAGCTATGGTTTCATCTCTTGTTCTCAAAAGATGTGTTAATCTCTTAGAAATGTGCCAACCTTGAAATAAGGTTGTTTTGGGGGTTAAATGGTAACCGACAATGGTTCCAAGTTGATCGGTGGTGGTTTAGGGTGACCGGCATCGATTAGGTGGATTTCCTAGGATTACTAAAATGGGCAGATCTCCTTGATTTTATGGGATCTCGTTCATTTTTCTCCACAAATTAGAATGGAAGCTTCCTTTCTAATAGACGGGAATGTTGTTAGAGGGAATATAGGCTCTCATTTTTAGGGTTTAGGTAGGTCTTAGTTAGTTATGGCAACATACTAAGAATAGGTCTTAGGGTGAAGTGGCTAGATGAGGTGTCTAGGTGAGGTGGATATGTAGGCATTATCTCAATTAGGATATTAAAATAATAAATATTGTGAGATAATGAATTAATTTAATTAAATTAATATTAGAGTGGGATGAAAGGGGCCATGGTTAGGTGAATGTGTTCAAGGTGTTTGTTTGACGAGGGACCAAGGGGAGTGTGACCTAATTTTGGTGTCTACATTTTTCCCCTTTTTTTCATGTAGCTTGTATTGGTAAGTGACACTGACAAAAATAAGATGTGGTTGCCCCATGTGTGGGTGAAGGTGATCCCCTAAAACTAGGAACCGATTTAGCGTAAGGAAGAATCGGTGAGTGGTTTGATAAAAGGTGGATGTGATGAAGAGGAAGGTGGGAAACGTGGGTGAAAGTGACCGGCATCGATTGAAGGTTAGTTGATGTCAGGTGTTAGCAGCATAAATATGCATACATATTCGGTATCGGTCATAAAGTAGGTGACCGATGCCGCCAAGGGGGACCAGTGGTCATTTGATCCGTGAATCGGTACCGGTCGTAATTGGGGAAAAGGAGGATAAAAGGTGTCTAAGGTTGGGTGGGTGAGGTAGATAGGGGTGAGAGAAATGGTTTTGGTGAAAAATCATAAAATAGGTAAGGGGTAAAAATAGGTAAGGGTGGAGTTGTTAGGGAAAAATGTATAGATGTGTAGGAAAAAGGTAAGGTGGGGAGTGGGTCAAAATGGAAGTAGGTGAGGGGTCGGGGTGTGTGGTTTAATAGGTGAGGTGATATTAGGTTGGGTAGGGTTAGGGTAGGTAGGTTAGTAGGTTAGGGTTGGGTTGGGTAGCGCAGGAGGTGTGGGTTGGTTTGGGGTGGAGGGTAGGGAATGGGATAAACGAGTAAGTAGGTAGGTGCATGTTGGTTTGGGGTGGAGGGTAGGCCATGGGATAAATGGGTAAGTAAAAAAGTAAAAAAGGTAGGGTAATGCAAATGGGTATGGGTGAATGTAGATATGGTTGTGTTTGAATAATGTGATTGTTTTGTTAGATGCAGGAAAGAGATCAGCTAAGGATGTGAGACAGGTGCCACCCCTACTCATGATAGTTTGAGGAACGATGATAGCCGAGGAGTTGCGGCATGTTGAGGAGGTGGGCCTGATTGGGGTCCGACGCTACCAAAGATTCATTATGACATCCAAGTCTGATGGTCACCCTCATCAATAGATGGGATTCGAGACCAACACATTCCACCTATTGATGGGTGAGATGATAGTCACCCTGGAGGATGTGTACAAGATCCTACGGTTACCTATATTGGGTACACAGGTATATTTGATCTCCTTAGAGGCATTAAAGGAGTTGATGTTGATGGTATTTGGTGAGGGGATGGCAGAGTTGACATTCCATAATGCTATCTTGAGCTACGGAGAAATGTACCTAGCCCATCCAGAGGAGATAAGGCTAGTAGTATTACCGATGGGCAGCGATCTGTTTGGTTTACACTACCGGATGTAGAGGGTGGAAGATTCCCACGATCACTAATGGGAGTGTTACATGACATGATGATGGAGAGGACCCAATTTTCTTGGGCATCGCATTCCTGGTGCAATTATATAGAGAGTTGTGGGCGTATAGGTAGCTCTGTAGGTTCAGCCTATGTTGTACATTCGTTCTTCACTGCTAGGCCTATGAGCACATTGTGTGTGTGCATCCAGTGGGTATGCCTTGAGTAGATGCATTTGAGTCGGGTTTTGTGAAGGTGGGGTATAAGCGATGGGTTCCTCTTATTAGTGAGTAGCGATCAGATAGGGCTATGCATGATGTAGCATATTACTGACGGCTATTGAGGGATTTTCCGAGGTAGACATTATATGGAGACCGTATGTGGGTTATCCCTCATACATACAGATGGCTAAGGAGTTAGCTGGCCTTCAGCTACTTAAATGGATAGAGGGGTGTTGTGTAAGAGAGCACAAGATGATCCCCATTACGGGTCAAATGGTAGTTTAGGCTACCATAGGATATACCTCCACCCTTCCCACAGTACAGAAGAGATGACGTGGAGAGGACATTGCCTCTACCACAGATGAAAGTTCCTACGAGGGCGGGAGGAGCAGCAGTGATAGACCGATGGATTGATGATGATCCAGATGATGCTGCCCATCTTCAAGTAGTACCTCCCGTGCTAAGGCAGCCAGATTTAGCCACCATTACTGTGAGAGACACCTACATGGGTAGGTGGTAACCCTAATTACCCAGTTGGGGATGGTACAGGGGTAGTTAGCAGCTTTGGAGGTGGAGATGGTCGCATTGTATGCACAGGTGGCCATTTTACATGCCTAGATGGCCCAGGGTGGAGATGGAGAGGGTGATGATGAGTAGGTGACTACCCTACAGGCATAGGTTATAGGTTTGTAGGGCCAATTGGCCACTGCACAGCACATGATCGTGCACTACAGGTGCTCGGCACATAGGCACACAGGGTGCGAGGGTCCGATGGCACCTTCATAGGCACTGAGATAGGGTCCTAGTTCACAGGCAGCGGGGGGAGAGGGTCACAGGGGGGGCCGAGGCCGATGGGGACACCATAGACCATACCCATATCTAGGTTATGGGATACCATAGGTGAGTCTAGATTTTATCGATTAGTTGATGGCAGGCGGGATAGATTTTCTATCCTATGGAGAGTACATGGCATGACTAGCCTCGAGTGAGAGGACCAGATCCTAGATTCACAAATGCGTGAGAGCACATAGGGACATCGAGCTCCAAGACAAGATTAGGGTGAGGCCACTAGTTTACGGAGGCCAACTCTAGGTGATGTACCAATAGGGACCCAGCCACGACCCATGCAGGTGGTGAGATGTTATCGAGCCATCGATAGAAGCCAAGGAGAAGACAGATGAGACTGAGATGGAGGATATCTGCCAGGATGATGCCTGATGCACATCCCTTCATGTTGGTTTATTTTAGTCATTTTTGATATATATCGGCCTACATGCGGAAGAAAGTGAGGATCTATGAGATTTTTTTATAGATTTTTATCATATATTGGCCTACGTGCTAAAGATGGTGAGGTTGTATATGAGATTTTTGAGTGATTTTGTTATATACATCAGCCTACGTGCCAAAGATATTTGAGATTATGTATCTAGATACACATGTTTGGATATTTTTATTTATAGAGATGATGATGATTATGGTCATTATGTGTATACATGTTGATATAATTTTCCTTATTATGCATAGATGGATTCATGATAGGTGTGTTAGGCATGATGGAGTCAGGTTGTGGTTTAGGCATGGATCGAGTTAGGTTATAGGCATGGATTGAGTTAGGTTTTAGACATGGATTGAGTCAGGTTGTAGGCATGGATTGAGTCTGGTCATAGGTATGATTGAGTTAGGTTGTAGGCATGGATTGAGTCAGGTCATAGGGCATGTATTGAGTCAGTTATAGTTATGATTGAGTTAGGTTGTAGGCATGGTGGAGTCTAAATTGGTTGAGGTTGTAATTCATTAATTTGTGCAATGAATGATGATATGGGTCATATTTAAGATGTTTTATAATACATGCATGATAGTGGTAAAGAAATGGTAGACATAATGAATGGATGTTGGATGATGATAAAGGTGGAAAACAATTTGTTGTTTGTTGGTTTTTAATTTCCAATTATTGATATAAAAAGAAATCTAACAAGGGTAGATCATGATTTAGGAAAATGAAATGTGAATTGGTTAGGGTTAGAGAGTGGCCGAGCTAACCTCCAAGGGCCCCATGCCCTCGAGTGCTACCTACATAGTCCCAATGAAAAGGGACCTCAAGCCGATGTAGTTCTCCCATAAGCTAGGGAAGAATGTGAGGAGGTATGAGAATGAGTTGGTAGGTTTTAGGCATGATTGAGTCTAGGTCTATTAGGTATGGGTGGATTGTGGGCACATTGGTATGGGTGATTTTGAGTTGATGAAAGAGGAAAAGGTACCCAAAGATAAGCGTCGAGAAGCTAATCCTGTATAAGGTAATCAATATGTAATGAAGTAGTTTAAAAAGATAAGAGGAGGCAAGAAAGCCACCTGATTGGTTAGGATCATAACGAGTAGGTCATACCTGAGATAGGCTGATGAATGTAAGACCCTAAAGACATTGCATGATGGATTATTCGAAAGGTGAAAAGTAGTCACATGACCACCAAATGTCACAGTTCCACGAGGGCCCTTGAGGAAGTAGGGAATGAAAGTGTGAATGGTGAGAGGGTGAAAAAGTGATTAGTTTATATGGTATTTGGTAGCATGCCTTGTGGCAAGAGATCCAGGTCACAATGGGCAAGTCCATGATGAAAAAGTTTTTGTTTTGACTTGTATTTGAGATAGATTGATCGATGTGGGAAGTCTATATGGGATGAGGAAATTAACTCCTTGAGGTCTTTGTGAAGTTGATCGATGCGGGAAGCTTCATTCTTCTTGTCTCTTTTTTTTTTTTTGAAAGAGCTTTACATAGCTGTCCTTCGAGGGAGTAGCCTATTTATAAAGAGAGATTATAGAGAGAAAGATGTCCTTTTAAGGGAGTCATCTTTTTATTGGAAGTTTGACTCAAGGAGTTGGATCCCATGTGAGGGATTTTAAGTCATGGACAAGACTAAGGTGAAGAATAGGATTCTTGTTCAGAAAGTAGGGTGAAACAACCATGGGATCTCATCTAAAAGTAGACAAAAAGTATCCATGAGAATCATGCTATGTGCAACACCATGGTACACATATTCAAGAGAAGATAAAAAGTGATGGGTACACACATGATTCTTGTTTAATCATTGGTGAGGTGTAAGAAGTGGATAGCGCTCAAGGGATGAGAATGGAAAGATACAAAAGATGAGGTAGGACTAAAATTCAATAGTAGAATGGTTGAAGATGTAGGGCATTAAGGGGCTCATGTTTTGGTTTACCATCGAGTGAAGATAAACGATAAGCACCTGATCCATAAGTATGAGTCACAATGTATGGTCCAAGCCAATTAGGAGAAAAATTTTCCCGTTTACTTTTTTCTACTTTGGTTACATGTTGATTTTCTTTCAGAAAAGGTCACCGACTTGGAAGGTTCATTCATGGACATGTTTTTCATAAGCACATTTGATACATTTTTGTAAACTTGAAGGTGGTCAAGAGTGTTAAGACGACATTCGTATAATAACTCAAGTTGTGCTAAATGGTCCTAACAAAATTCATCATCATTGAGCATGTCATGGAGAGAAATGCAGAGTGAGGGAATCTAGACTTTGAGAGGTAGAACAACCTCTGTACCATAGACCAGAGAAAAAGGTGTGGCGGTAGTGGAAGTGTGAATACTAGTGTGGTATGCCCATAGAGTGAAAGGAATGTGTGTATGCTAGTCCTTCCCAGTATTGTTAACCACTTTCATGAGAATTTTGTTTAGGAGGTTTTATTAGTGGATTTGTCTTAGCCATTGGTTTGTGGGTAATAAGGTGATGAGAAACTTAGCTGAATGCCAAAGGCATCGCAAAGTTTTCACAGGGTTTTATTTTTGAATTGTTTTCCATTATCAGTGATGAGGTGATGTGGAACACCAAAGCAACAAATGATGTGATGATTGATGAACTCACATATTTTCTCAGCTTTCATGGAAATGAGAGGTATGGCTTCAACCCATTTTGTGTAGTATTCGGTAGCGGTGATGATCCATTGATGTCGTTGGGAAGAATGGGGATTGATCTCTCCAACAAGATCCAAACCCCATTGAGAGAAGGGCCAAAGGTCACGGGTGACCTGTAAGGCATGACTGGGTGTATGATGAAGGTTGGCATGTTGTTGGAATTTTACACAATGCTTGACATAGTCACAACAATCATGGTTGAGGGTCATCCAATAATAGCCTAGGCGAAGAATACACTTAGCAACATACAAGGCCACTGAAGTGACCTCCACATATGCCATCATGAACTTCCTTAATGGTATAAGGAATTTCAGAACTTGTAAGGCACCGTAAGAGAATACCATTAAAGCCATGCTTATAGAGGAGGCCACCCATGATGATGTAATGAGAGACCTTTTTAAGGAAGGCACATTGTCCATTACGAGTGAGGTCGGGAGGCAAGATGGAGAGGGAAAGATATTTTGAATATTGTTTATACCAAAGGTCACTCGGGTTAAGGGAAGCGGTTCTGATAGAGTAAACTTCACGAGGTAAATAAGAGGGTGATTGGAGTCTTTGTATGGTGACAAATATTTTAGAGTCGGTGGGTGAAGTAGGTATTTGAGAGGCCAAGCAGGCCATGGTATCTACAAATTTGTTGGTTGAATGGGGACATTTAAGGTCATAATGATCAAAGTGGTCAAAATCATGTCCACATGATGTTTATACTTTTGAAGTGTTTCATTATGACATTGGTATATACCATTGACTTGGTTTACGACCAATTGAGAATCACCAAAGATGTTGATGGATTTTACATCCAAGGCATAGTAGCCTGAAGACCCAATACGAGTGCTTCGTATTCAACAATATTGTTTGTATAATCAAAATCAATTTGAAAGACAAAGGCATGGGTTCACCATCAAGAAAATGAGGATAACGCCAGCCCCACCCCCACGCTAACACTTAGAACCATCGAAGAAGAGTGTCATTTGGTAAGCGGGTTCATCCAGGGAAAGGGTAGTAATGGACTCATCTAGAAAGTCAAAGTTAGAGGAGATCTCCCCAGAAATAGGTGTGTCAGCCAATTGGTCGGTGATATCTTGGCCCTTGATGGAATTTTGATGGATAAATTCAGGTCGAGGTCGGCCAAAAGCATAAGCCAGCATGCAGCACGCTTGATTTTGGTAAGGTTTGGCATACATGAAGTGTAAGGGGTCGGTGTTGGTCACAACATAGGTTTTGTGGTTGAGTAGGTAATGGCGGAGTTTTGTGGCAACAAAACTAAGGCTAAGAAAAGTTTTTCAGGCATGGGTGTATCATGTTTCATAGTCTAAAAGAGTATGGCTTATGTAATAAACCACTTACTCCCTATGTTGTTCATCACGATGAGTCGAGCATGGCCCCCAAGGAGTGATCGGTAGTAGAGATGTATAGGTAGAAGGGTTGATCATCTTTAGGTGGAATGAGTACGAGTGGTTGGAGAAGGTATTGTTTTAAGGCCTCAAAAGTTTTGTGGTAGTCCATCATCCCATTTAAAGGAGACATCCTTCTTGAGAAGATGATGAAATGGTTGACACCGATCAGACAATTGTGAAATGAAATGGTGAATAGACTACAACTTACCTTGTAGGCTACAGAGTTGTCTAAGGTTAGTGGGTGGAGGCATTTCAGAATGGCCTTGACTTTAGCAGGGTCAACTTCTATACCACGTAGGAAATGATAAATCCCAGGAGCTTTCCTGAGAGAACCGTGAAGACACACTTCTTGGGCTGAAGGTGACGTAATATTTAATGAGGCGGTCAAAGATGGTTTTTAGGATGGTGAGGTGCTCGAGTGGTGTTTGATTTGGCAAGGAGGTCATCCACATAATCTTCCAATATATGATGCATGATGTCATGGAAGATGTAAGTCATAGCCCACTGATATGTGGCACCAACATTTTTAAGGCCAAAAGGCATGACTCGATAGTAGAAGGTCCCCAAGGGGTGATGAATGTGGTTTTGTGTTGATCCTCTAGGGAAGCAAGATTTGGTTATAACCCGAGAAACCATCCATGAGTGATAGCATCTCATGACCAGCGGTAAGGTCAACCAATTGGTCAATACCAGTAGAGGGGAAAGTCATCTTTTGGTAAGCTAGGTTGAGGTCATGGAAATCTATGTAAATGCGGAGTCCCCCTGTCACCTTAGTGATAGGGACAATGTTAGAAATCCAACAGGATAATCAATGGGTAAGATGAAGGAAACAAAAGGAGAGGCATTGAAGTTCTTCTTTGACAGAAAGGCAATGCGAGGGTGCATTTTCCTCATTTTTTTGATGGGTTTGGCATCGGGAATGGTTATGATATTGTGGACCACTATGGTGGGGTCAATACTGGCATGTCTGCGTAAGACCAAGTGAAAGCATGGTTATGGTTTTTGAGAAAAGAAGTGATGGCTTCCTGTTCAACAACATCTAAAGATTGTCCTATCTTTAGAATGTGCGGGTCATCCTGAGTATGAATGTTGATCTCGATAGTCGATTCATTCAACATGGTTTGCATCTCAGATGGTAATGACCGATGAATATATGAGTCTTCTGCACCAAGGTAGGTGAGTATAGATTCATCATCCTAACATTGAATGACGTTAATCGAAGGTGTATCATCATCATCATTTCAGGATACAGGAAGGGAAGAGAGGAAGGAGCCTCACCCTCGCATTGATAAGTCAAAAGCCCCAAGGAGATGGTGTTTATGAAAAAAAAAAGTTAGAGGAATGGATTCTAGATCCATCGACTCTATTAGTGAAAAGGTGGTGATGGTGGTGAAGAAGGTGGAGAAGGTGGAGAAGGGCTAATGTCCTCAATGAGTTCAATGCGGGCCTTCTTGGTAGGTGGTTCAGCAAAGCCGATACCACTACGGTCATTATGTTTGCAGGGTAGTACATGGAATAACAGTATGGAAGCCTTGCTCATAAAATCCAAAACCAAAACCCTTCCACACACATCGGTGCAGGAAGGTGTGGGTGAAATGGTGATTGGTGAGTGACTGGAGGTCGGTGGAAAATGGGTGGGTTTGTGATGGTGGTTTAGGTGTGTAAGTGGTAGTATCAAGTCCCCCATAGGTGAGATTAGTACGAAGGTGGGGAGGACCATAAAGGAGGCACTCTCCTATATGGTGATCATAGCGAGGGTGTTGGTGAAGACTTCCATACTCTTGTGGAGTAAGGAATGTGTTGACACTATATAGGCTGATACTCCCCAGAGTGAGGCATTGAAAAATTCCTTCCAAGGATCGGTGGTTGGTATGTGGGTAGCTGGAATAGATGATGTGTCGAGGTCGGATCAGGTGGAGCTAATGGATTGGGAGGCCGATGGTTTGGCCATGTGGAGGTTGTGGCAGTGGTAGGAATGGAGGATGTAGGTGTGGTTGAGGTAGCGGGGCACTGGTGAGTGGAGGTGTAGGTGAAGAGGCAGTGGTCATGGAGGTAGATGCTTTAATGGGTATAAGCACGTCATTGGGTCGGTAAAGCATGTTGCAAGTTTTGAAAGGTGATGGGTCAGCTAGAATGGTATAGGTGTGTCCTTCATGCTCAAACTTTACACAATGATGCAAAGTGGAAGGAACACAACCCATGACATGAATCCAGGGTCTACCAAGCAACAAGTTATATTGAAATTCCCCTCCAAGACGTAAAATAACTCTAGAATAATACGGGGGCCCACGCAAACATGGAGGATGATGGTGCCAAGTGTAGAGGTGATAACATCATTGAATGAATGCAACATGATGGGATGTTTATGCATGCAATTTTCAGGTATGCACATTTGAGTGAATGCATGGGAGGAGATGATATTAATGCTAGCACCCCCATCGATCATAACACATCATACACATATATCATCGATGTGGATAGAGATGAAGAGAGCTGGATCTGGGTCATCGGTTTGGTGCGGTGTGATCTCTTCATCTGAGAAGCTAAGGGAGGCTACTTGATGAGTAGGTGGAGGTGTAGATGAAGGTGGGTAATTTGGTGAGAGAGGCTACATGATGGGGTGTAATAATGGAGGCCATGGTGTAGGATCATTGGGTAAAACCTCAATAGATTGAAGGACCTCCATGAGAGCTTGATGATGGGATTTTGAGGTTTGGATGAGGTCATATAGGGACATTTTGAGGGGGGATTGGTGTAATTGTTTGAGCATGGTGCGATGTGTAACCCCATTGAAATAGGATATGTGGGGCCAGATAGTGATTTTAGGTGTGGGTGTAGATGGTATGTTGGGTATAGGATTGGTTGGTGGTCGGTTGCCTTTTCCTTGCCTTTGTCCTTCTAAGCATGGGTAGCAACATGGATCATGTTGATTTGAGGTGGGGAGGTAGGTGAAGTAGGTGAGCCATGAAAAGTATAGCGACAAGAGGGGAAAAAGCCCAAGTGGTGGGAAGGAACCTTGTGAGATGAGTTGAGCACACCAACATTTGGGTGGAGGTTTGGCGAGTTCTCTGATGTGAACCATGTTAATTTCAAATCTTGGGGTGGCTCTAGAGTTGTGGGGGTGAAGGTCTTGGTCATTTGAGTAGGTAATGAGGGAAGAACTGTGGGAATGGGTGTTGGTGAAATGGGGTCCTCATCGAGAAGGTCATCATCATCAAAGTTTCCTTCAGAGGACACAACTAGATAAGAATGGTTTTCAAAGCCTTACAGTTCTCCACATCGTGCCCTAGCACACGATGGTAGGCACAAATTTTGGTGTCATCAAACCCTTTTGGTTTGGGTTTGAGAGGGTCATAAGGTCTGAGAGGTGGTAATGTGATGACAAAATTTTCAAGGAGGTTGGTTAAGATTTTGGCATAGGATCCCGCTAGTGGATCACAATGGGAAGTGAAAGTGGGTTTGGGTGTAGGTGTGTGGCTAATTTGTAGAGGAATGGTCTTTGCATGAGGGGGAGTAGGTCGAGCCATGGTTTTAGGTGTTGGTGTGGTCTTAGGTGTTGGTCATGTTTTTTTGGGCATGGGTATGGTAGATGAACTAGCAAGAGAATGTGTGGTTGGTTTGACTATCTTATTGGAGGGTAGCAGATTTTTGTTTTTAGGTTGCACCTTCTTGGGTAAAGGTGATATGGGCATACGAGATCTAGAGGGAAAAGTAGATGGGGAAGAGGGCGAGTTACCCATGGGGATAACTAAGGTGTTGTGAAGGTAGATGGTGCAGGTCATACAGGGGTGTGAGGGAAAGAGACTAAAGTGTAGTGGGTAGTGAAGAAGTTACCGATGGTATTGGAGGAATGGGTGGTAAAGATGTTGTAGGTGTGGGCGTAAGTCATGTCGTGGGCGCTTGGGTGTTAGAGGTTTGCGAGGGAGGAATGGGCTGTTGTGTTTTTGGTTTACCGGCATGGGTGGAGGTTTCTTAACCATGGTGGAGGGGCGAGGTCCTAAGATGGACAAGAGGGTGAAGGTGATGAAGGTGTGATCGGTGAGGTTGGAGTATGAGTTCTATGGGATTGGTTCTTCTGTTTGGGTGTGGATTAAGCTTGGTGTTGGTTTTGGAGGATGTAGCTAAATCTAATTTGATGGGTGGATGAGTAAGGCTAGCGGTTGGGATGACCCCTAAGGTAGTAATAGGTTTAGGAAAGGAAGATGATGTAGGTGTGGGTTTGGATTTAGATGCATGTTGGGTTATGGGTAGGGGTGTGAGTTGAGCCATGAGTGGTATCGTGGAATAATTTGTGATAGTTTTGGTTGTGTTTGGTTTGATTGGCTGAAATATTTTTGGGTAGATAGTGGAAGTGTCAGCAAGTGACATCTACATTTGTGTTGAGACATGGAAGCAGAAGATGCCCCCAAAGTAAGGCTCTATCCACATAATCTAGGTGATCGGCTAAGTGAGAAAGGATCATGGTGTAGGTGAGGTTGATGAGGATCCAATGGAAATTCCCATAAAATGTGTCTTAGAAATGGGGAATTTTCTAGCTTCAACTTCTGTGGGTAAGAGAGCCAAAAGTAAGTCCATAGGATCTTGGGTAACTGATGGAGAGTGGTCACCTAAAGGTAAAGAGCATTTTACTAGATTTTTGATAGGTGGAGGAGATGATGGGTGCTCCTCTGTGGGTGGAGGAGATGATGGGTGATCCTCTGTGGGTGGAGGAGATAAACAAGCCTCTTCCGTGGTGGGTGGAGATGTACACGTCATGATAGATCTCTAGGTGGAGAAGACAAAGGTGAAATGATCTCGATGTTAACAAGAGGCTCCTTCATAGGTGAGGAAGGGGATGAAGGGTGTTCCTCTATGGGTGGAGGAATAGGTGAGGTGGGTTCAAGTGTAGGTGGAGGACTTTGGGCTAGGATTTCCTCTATGGAAGGAATATGAGGTAATTGGGAAGCAATGGGTGCATTGCTGAAAATAGCATGGACCTCGCGGGTATGGCTATCATGAGTTGAGGTCTCTCCGGTTTGATCAAAAAGAAGGGAATGATTAGGAAATGGTTTCTTGAAGATGTGTAGGTTTTGATTGGTAGGTGCATTAGGATTATCCAAGGTTAACTCACCTTTCTCGAGCATTTCTTGGACAATGTTTTTGAAAGTGATGCAATTGCCATCACTATGACCCTTTACTCGATGATAGTTGTAGAAGTCATGCTCTTTATACCATGTGGGTGTGGGGTGAGCAAGGTCAAAACCAGTGTGTGGTTTTATGGGAGGAAGGGTGATGGCCCCATCTTTAATGAGATTTTCTAAGATAAAAGAATAAGGTTCCCCAATTGGGGTGTATTTCCATTGTTGTTCCCATCTGAATTGAAAAGTTCTCTAATAGGTGAGAGATTAGATGAGGGGCCTAGCCTATTTGATGGATGAGTATGCCGGCTTTTAGTACCACTACGTTAGCGGTTCCTTTGGCTTTTGAATAATTGTTTTGTGGTTTTGAAGAAGAAGAGGTATCATTTGGCTTAAATGCTAAGTTTTTATTGTGTAGTTGGATTTTCTTTTCTTCATGGCCCGAATCTCTAGCTTTCATGCCATGGTGAATGCTTCATCAAAGGTTCAAAAGGTTTGACCTGCAGGGTCGGTGAGATATGTCTAGCACAAGCCCGCATGAAGAGCTCGATGAGTTCGGTTTGTGGTAGTTGGAATGTGAGTTGATTGATCAAGCTACGCCAACGAGCAACAAAATCTACGATAGATTCATCATCATACTAATGCATAGAGTAGAGGTCAGTCATGGTAACCTTCTTAACAAATTAATGGAGAAGTGATCCAAGAAGGCTTGGGCTACCTGATTAAATGAGAATATAGAGTGTCTAGGTAACCCACTATACCAATCTAATGCAGGTCCAGTCAGAGACATGGGAAAGGTCCTCAGAGCAAAGCATCATCATGGGTGATCAGATAACACCCATGTTTGAAAGACTACAAATGTTGTTGTGGGTCTTCTTTTCTATTGAAATGGTTGAATTTAGGAATTTCCCAATGCATGGGATATGGACGGATAGGAATGGATGGGTGTATAGGCTCATTACAAATCTCATCGTAGGTGAGAGTGTTGTGGGAGCCAGAAACCGATGCCTCTAATGTCTACATCTTGTCCATCATTAACTTGATTAGGTCGGTGGTAGGTTGTGATGTATGGGTACCTCCTGTAGTGAAAGGTGGTTGGTGTTGGGCATATGATGGAGGTGGAATTCTAGTATATGGTGCTACCATATAGGTAGATTGAGAAGGAGGAAGTGAAATAGGGGTACGTACCCAGAATGAATGATAGATGAAAAAGGGAGGCTGCTAATAGTATGTATATGGAGGTGGAAGGGTCGGTGACCCTAGTGGCAATGGGGGCTAAGGATTGTGGAATAGAAAGAACAATGTTTTGAAAAGGGGTAGGGGTCACCAACACCGGGGGTGGTTGTGTAGCTATGGGTATATGTGAGACAATAGGTGTGGATGAGGTTATGTTTTGGGTGGTTGGAAAAGGTATAGTGGATGTAGTGGGTGTAATAGATGTGGCAAACATGGTGGTCATAAAGAGGTATATAGGGCCCAACTACAAAATGACTGGGGGCAAGGTAGATGCAGGGCAATGCGAGAGCTAGAGAGTAGAGGTTGTAGTAGAAGTAGGAGCAAGTGTCGGGGGGATAGATACGGGCATGTCGTATATCAACTGACCCAGGCATCTCGAGTGGATGAATGGGAAAGATAAAACTATAAGGCAAAGGGGTTTTGATCAAGGAGATGTGAATTCCTCATCTCTAGGTAGCATAGATATAGGTTGAGTAGGATCCATGGGTGATAAAATAGAAGGTGGTGAAGGACTAGGTGGGAGTGGTTGACAACTGGAGTGGAATATGAGGGTTTTCTTGGCTTCGGGTCAACACCATGTGAACAAGTACTAACATGTGGTAGGACTGCTTTCTATAAATGACACAAAAATATAGTAAAAATAGGAAAAAAAAAACAAGTGGTGGTAGGTGGATTGGGGTTAAAATGTCAGCTGAAAAATTACATAGGATAATCGATCATGGTTAGGGTAAATCAACACCGGTCACAAGTTAACCATGGTTGTCGGTCACTATGGAGAATGGACAGTTTGTCAAAACAAGGTAAAAGGCCAATAATTTTCCAAGTATGCAAGCTACTGATGGAATTTACTAGGAAAATGAATATGATAAGAGTGATAGAGACTCTAAATAGCAAAGAAGGTGAAACAAGTGTCCTTTTGGGTAGGTTAACCAAAAGAACAGTAAACCAATGCCATTGGTTGGGTGAAACCAATGATGGTCAAAGGATAACCGATGATGGTCACTAGACCGACACTGGTTACTATGAAATTGAAACAACGATGAAGAAAATGTGGTTGTGAGTTAAAATTAAATGTGGAATCAAACCCAAAATTCTAAGAATGATGAGAATATGGTCCAGAACACTCAGATGAAGCTGGAATACACCAACTATGATGAGGAGCGTGTAAGGGGAAATAAGAAAAATGAAGAATGAAATCCTCTCACCTCAAAATGCAAGCCAAGCAAAAACACTAAGAAAAATATGATCCTAAGAGTGCTTTTTATATTATGTTTTTTTAGCTTACTTTATATTTAAGGAATACTCATGAACTTTAGAATAGAATTTTTGGTGAGGATGGCTTCCTACAAAGAAGGATATCTATAAGGAGAGGTTTCAGGTATGTTATGGTGGGGGCGGGCTTTTCTCTAAAGTATGACTTGATAGAAATAACAAGTTGGGTGCCCACTGTGTACTATGATCATGTGATCACCTACAACTTCTTCCAGGAAATATGTTGTTTAAGAATGTGTGTATTTTTAATTTTTGATGTTTGGATAAGACTCGGAGAGAGAGAAAGAGAAAGAAAGTGCTTTCTATGATTCATTTTTCAACCATCAGCTGGGAATGACTTCCAACGTATAGGTTTCCCTCAATTAATGTGAGCTAATGTAGAAAGTAGAATGAAATGAAATGATTTTTAAACCCAAATTGAAATGTTGAATTTGATGAAACAAAAAGATGAACATGAGAAGGGATTCTCTTTCACTAATGTGATACTAATGAAAGGGAAGAAATGTTCATTTTAAAGCACCAAAATATGATTATTTTTAGACAATAAAAGAAGAGAAGGTTCTAGGGAGAAATTTTAATGTAAGAACCTTTTATAAAGGAAAAAACATGCAAATTTTCACCTAGAAATGAAAGAATGCAAAGAACCCCGAATGGGTCCCACCGGGTGTGCCAAAATGTTTCACCTGATTCTAGAGTATTTCTTCTGAATGTTGACGAAATAGATAAGGGTAAAGGGCTAGGAGGAATACATGTCGAAATGTTGGTTGTAGGTTGTTGTGCATGTATGACTTCTTGATCCACAGCTGATCGTGAGAGATTCCTTTTTCTTGGAGGAACTACCTAAATGGAAAACAAGACCACCAAATGAAATTTAAATAGTATATGCAGTGGACTGCCTAGCGTATGCTAGATCCGGGAAGTGTGATACTTCCTAGATGGTTGTCAATCCACTATTTTAAAACAACTTAATGCTAACAATAAAGGAAATCCTATTGTAGTTAAAATGATTTAGGTATCTCATTCATCTATAATAAGAAAATTCATTCACAACAAGCTAAGCTATGATGAATTTGAAGGTCAAGGTCTCTGTCAGAGTGCAGGTATTGGTTGGTCAGGGTCAGGTTCTGGGCTGTTTTGGGTATTGGGTAGAGAATGGAAGCTTTGTTCTTGGTTTCTAGTCAAAAACATAGAGACCGATGTCGGTTTGGTATGACCGATGTCGGTTTAGGTTAACCGGCGATGGTTGTAGGTAACTAGGCATCGTGTGATGGTCGTGGTATAGGAAACTCAATAAAACTTGGTGGGGTGATAGATCTAAGGCTAGATGGAAATGGAAGGGCAATGGCAAGGCTCGTGTGGGTCCTAGGTATGCACAAGAATGATTAAAATCTGGGTATGGGTAGTTCAAGGGTGTGGATAAAAGGATGGTCAAGTTTTCATGGAGGTAAATGGTGGGGGAATGAAATGAGGAGCAAAAAACTAATGACAGAAGTAAAAGAATCTACCAAATGATAAATGGACAAATGTTGGTTAAAAAAACTTACTATTTGTATGAGCTTGATGTCTGGTTGGAGATATGGTGGGTGATCAAATGGAATGAACTTGATGTGGTGTTGGCACTTCTCGAATGCTCCCGTGAATGCAGATGGCTCTATGGGTTGCTTCGATGTTGGCTATGGGCACTCGATGCGTGTATGAATGCTTAGTTCCTTGCATGCATGCGCTCTGGTTTCGTCTCTTGTTCTCAAAAGATGTGTTAATCTCTTAGAAATGTTCCAACCTCGAAATAAGGTTGTTTTTGGGGTTAAATGTTAACCGACGATGGTTCTAGGTTGACCAGTGATGGTTTAGGTGACCGGTGTTGGTTAGGGTGGGATTTCCTAGGTTTACTAAACTAGGCAGATCCCCTTGATTTTCTGGGATCTCATTCGTTTTGATCCATGGATTAGAATGGAAGATTCCTTTCTAACAAATGGGAATGTGGTTAGAGGGAATATAGGCTTTGATTTTTAGGGTTTAGGTAGGTCTTAGTTAGTTATGGCTACTAAGAATAGGTCTTAGGTGAGGTGGCTAGGTGAGGTGGATATGTAAGCATTATCTCAATTAGGATATTAAAATAATAAATATTGTGAGATAATGAATTAATTAAATTAAATTAATATTAGAGTGGGATGAAAGGGGCCATGGTTAGGTGAATGTGTTCAAGGTGTTTCCGAGACGGGTAATAATTTGAGTGACTAAAAAAGTCAATATTACCTATAACTTTCAAATATGTCTCCTCATCATATCAAGCACAAATGGTGAAAATATTACAAGATTTCAATAATTTTACTTCCTTTTACAACTATTTCTTCATAAACCCTAGGTGATGGTTTTTATAGTTCCCTGAAAACACCCAAAATCTTATAATTTCTTTGCTAGATGATTTCAAAGTTCCAAAATTCATACCCAAGTCTGTTTTGTTAGGTAAATTATGAGAATGTATAATTAATGAATTATAAATCCAAATTGTAATTTTTGAAGATTATAGATTATGATGTGTAGTTAAATTAATCCTATATTTATATATTTCATATTACGAATGTAATAACAATATATGAAAGTAAATAAAAATAGAGTAAATGAGACAGAACACACTGAATTTATGATGGGGAAACCTGAAGGAAAAAAACCCACTACAATAAAGCACTACCTTTATTAATAATTTCTCAAATAGCTTTAACCCAACACTTCCACTTCACTCCTTGGTCTTATATAAAATAATTGCAGACTGTGTCTCATATTTTTACACTTCACATACATAGAATATCTTGATCATTCACACTTAGTATGTATTTTTTCAATACCAATCTCGTGAGGGATCATCTTATATATATAGGATGGGTGAATGGTCATACCGTTTCACTCTTAAAGTTGTGGAAGACTGACATAATAAAGTTTATTAAATAAAATTTAAAATAACATGGGGCGGAAGTGGTGGTCCACCTAAATGGTATCCCCACTTGACATTATCACCCCAACACTCCCCTTAATGTTAAGTGGGAAGAAAAATCAAAATATTCCAAATTACCTTTTTCTACAAAAGGATTTACAGATCCATAAATCATCAACGATGATTTAGGCTAAAATGTAAACAAGGGAATTCGTGATGCATCTTCCCATACAATTTTTTTTAGGACAAGTTCTCTATATATGAAGACTTATATTAGATTATGGAGCCTTTTATGAAACAATGCATACCCATAACTAATGTTTTTCTTGGATGTACAAGTAAATTCACATAGTGTGAAACATTTACTTATCAAAAAATGGAGGAAGTATTAGAAGTTTACAATAGCCATTAAGAGGTGGCATTTATAAAAATTGGATCAGACTTGCAAAGGAATAACACAAACAATAATTATATTATCTCTTTGTATTGCTTTGACGTTAAACATATGTAAATACAAAAATATATAAAAATATGCAACTCCTAAAAATTAGGAAGTTTCTCTAACAATAATCATATTTAATTGTGACTATTACTCACGTAACAATACACAACTCAAATCATTCAAGTTGTTAAAACAAATCCAGCTAATATATTATTTTTATATAAAAATGATATAACTAACTAATTATTATTTACCTTTCAATAAATATGCCACTATAATGTAAACATTATATTTCCTAAAACTCCCCCTTAATGTTTACATGGTAGTAAAATAATTTTCACACTTCCTCTACAACCCACCATCTCTGCGCACTCATGATCTTGGCACGTGCTTGAACTGAAGGTAGAAGAAGGAACACATCAACTTCTTATCAATCATGCACTTTTCGGAACACATCTCGACTAACAAAGATGGGAACATGCTTAGGAATCATATGATTATCAACCAGTCACTCTAGGGAACACATCTTACCTAATAGTGTGGGAACTCAAGCAGGAACACATCTAAGTAGCCTTCAATAGTTTTCCAAAGCCTAACCACAAACCTAGGTCTAAACAGAACACATCTGACTATTCAACCCCATCAAGACTCATGATGTTGCATTTCATTGTGTTATTTTATCTTCACTATGTTTTTACATAGGGGAAATAGGAATAACCACATACTAGTGAATAAGAATGAACTTCTATTCTTATTTTTCAATTCACATTAAAAACCACACCAAACTAAAATGTTGAAATCAAACACGCTGCACGCCAAAATAAGGCACACCACTCCAAAGCAAAAACACACTTGTTCCAAAGCAAATTAGCAAAGTGGCCCCGTTATTGTTGGTGACTTAAAAGAGGTCGTTATATGTAATAGAGAAAATCTTCATCAATTTGATTTTCTATATGAGCATTATTTCTTTCCTCTTCATTTTCTCCTTATTCATCAAAGGCCAGCCATGGCATTATCTTACAATTTCCCATCAAGTAGGTCTTGTTTTATTTTCTTACAATTTTAGGACAAGTGACCAGATTTTCTATAATAATAACATGTAAGCTAATTCTCTAAATATTTATAAGATGATCCAGGAATGAAAGAAGATTTAGATCTTCTTTTATCTTGTTTCTTACCATACATTGATTTTTCCTCTGGTTCCGCAATCATGATTCTCTTTTCTTCATCTAGCAAAGAAGAAATAAGTTCTTCTAAACTTGGATTTATTTTACTCAATGTAAAGACCATGTTAGAATAGCATGGAGGCATGCTATTGAGTAATACTACTTTAGCATCGTCATCAGGAACATCTAAATTTATTCCCGCTAGTTGATTTCAAATAGAAAAAAACTTACTAATATGTTCCACCATGTTGTCACCTTCTTCCATCTTGAGGTTGAACAATCTCTGCTTTAAAGATATTGTTGCACTTCTAGCTTGTGATCCAAACAATTTTTTCAATGTCTCTCAAATTGTGTGAGAGTAATTTTTAAGTCTATAAGATGCAAATAAGAATTTTATAGAGCCCAATCTAATAATCATTGTAGCCTTTCGATCTCTGCTTGCCCATTTTGCTGCTTCATCTGCATTTGTTGGTTTCTTCTCTTTTCCATCAAAAATATCCCACAAATATTTTTTGATTAGGAACAACTAGGTTCGTACATGCCAGATATGAAAATCTTTACCTTAAAATTTTTCAATGTGACTCAACTTATCCATTATGAATCTTCACAAATTTTTAAAAAAAAGGTGTCCGCTAAAACAAAAATGCACCTTTTTACAAACAAATAGACACTAATGAATATAAAATTGATTTGTAATGGACAATTACAAATCCATTAATTCTAATATACATGAACGATAAAAAGTAATTAATGATTACTTTTTTATACAATTAAAAAATACAAACTATTGACTTTTCACGATAAATGATTTCTAATAAAATTAGACATTGGAAAAAATTGATATCTATGTGACACAAAAATGATATGCAACATAATTAAATGTGTGTTTATGGTGAAATATCTCTTTTACTAGTGAAATGAAATCATCCAATAGTTGAGTTTAACAATTGAGTGGTGTTGTTAGAAGCATCATGGAAGTGAAGAATGACATATTCAAGGCTGGAGAATGCAATGGAAACAAATGAGATGAAGAGACGTGGGTTTTGAGAACCAATTTTGATCTAATATTCTTCTTTTAGGGGAAAAAATCACATAGAAATATAGAAGCCAATGTCTTCTTTCAAACAGGAGCTCAGATCAAAACTAGACACATAGAATATCAGCTGAGAGCACAATTTCTATTTTTAGACTTGGCTATACATGGTCTGTCACCATAAGAAACTGTCCCGTCTAAACATAAATACACTGATTTAATACTTTCTAATCAAAAAAAAAACAACGGAAGAGATATTAGAAATGCAGGAGACTACAAAATAAAATATGGCACTGTCAATTAAAAATATAACTGAAGTAGAACTTGAACACCAAGTAGAATCATTGGAATTTATTTGTTGTGAATCTATGTAGATGCCAAGATAGGAGTTTTTTTTTAAAATATACTAATGCAAACCTCCAGAAAACGTTGTGTGAATTGGACTGCAATGGATTTAACAATCAATGCATATTGTTAATCACCAGGTCTGCGACCGATTGATGGACTACATTTTTCAATGAGAAATGAATCTCATTTGGGCACAACCTCAGACATCTAATCACTCTGATACCAAATATAAAATTTGGATCAAACTTGTATAGGACTAACAAAAAGAATAATTATATTATCACTCTATATTTCTTCAACGTTAAACATACAAAGATACAAAAATATATAGAAATATGAAATTGCTAAAAATTATGAAGTTTCTCTAATAATAATCCTATTTAGTTGTGATATTTACTTACGTAACAATACACAACTCAAATCATAATAGTTGTTAAAACAAATCAAACTAATATATTATTGTTTATAAAAACAATATAACTAACTAATTATTATTTACCTTTTGGTAAATATCCCACTATAATGTAAACATTATATTTCCTAATAGCATTGTCATGCACATTCCCCTTAATGGAAAATATGATTAGCTCAACAAGGCATGAAACTTGCAAAACTTCACAAAGACACAATGGATTGGTGAAGATATCTACAACTTGATCTTCAGTCGAACAAAACTTGAGATCAATATCACCATTCAGGACTTTCTCTCGAATAAAGTGCATATGAAATTCAATATGATTTTTCCTTTGATGTTGAACTGGATTGTTTGCAAGAGCAATGCAACTCGGTTGTCACATAGAAGAGTAGTGCTTCCTTTGACGCCCATATGTAGTTCATCCAATAGTATTTTTAGCCACATAGTTTCCTTTTCTTCAATAGAAGATATATACATTGTTGGTTGTTTTTGGCTACTCCAAGTGATGACACCTACACCCAAATTGAAATTTTTTCCAGAAGTATATTTTCTATCTATAACATCACCAGCATGGTAAGAATCACAATATCCAAATAACTTTGTATCATCACAAGAAGAATAAAATAGGCCATAATTAAATGTTCCTTTAACATATTAGAGAGTTCTTTTTCCATTTTCCAATGATCCTCATAAGGATCCTAGATAAATATTGAAACAAATCCTACTGCATATGAAATATATGGTCTAGTAATAGTCAAATAAATTAAACTACCAACTAGTTGTCTATACAGAGTAGGATCAAATTTAGCACATGCAATTTTAGGATCTAATTTAACAACTTCAATAGGAATGGAAACAGGCTTATAGTCAATCATGTTAAATATTCTAAGTAAATTAGTAGCATATTGAGATTGAGATGCAATGATATATTTATGATCTTGAAATATAACCATGCCTAGAAAATGATTTAGGGAACCTAAATTAGTTATTTCAAAACATTGTTTTAATCTTTCTTTGATCTTAACAATTAAACTTTTATCACTGATAGTAATCAAAATATCATCAACATAAATAACAATAATGATAATATGATTATTTTCAAACTTAACAAATAAATCATTATCAAAATAGTAGTTAGAGAAACCAAGATCCTGAAAGAAACTATTAATTTTAGCATACCGAACTCTAGAATCTTACTTAAGACCATATCAATATTTTTTGAGTTTGAAAACATATAGTTCCTTACTAGGTTCTTCAAACCCTTTTGGTTGAGACATGCAGATTTCTTCTTTAAGATCACCATTAAGAAATGCATTTTTAACATCCATTTGGTGAATTTCCTACCATATTGGGTAGCCAAAGAAAGAAGAATTCTAACAGTGCTCATCTTAGCTACAAGAGAAAAAGTCTCAACATAGTCAAGACTAGGTTTCTGAGTGAAACCACAAGCTACCAACCTTTCCTTGAATTTTTAATTTCTCCTATAGAGTTATATTTGATCTTATACAACCACCTAGATCCTACAATGCTTCTCTTAGAAGGAGGAGGGACTAGTTCCCAAGTGTTATTTTTAATCAAAGCATTATATTCATCTTTCATAGCCTAAATCCATCTATCATCTTGACAAGATTCTTTAAAAGATTTTGGTTTAACCTCATAGAGGGTCATCAAGGCATGATAAGTATGCTAACTACAAGTTACCTTTCTAAGAATGAAATCATTATAATCCTTAAAAATATTTTGAGCCTGTTAGTGATAAATCACAACACCCCAAAAATGACCTATAGATATGCTTTTCTAAGGCAATGTCATTTGGTGTGAATGCACAACATTTATCTTTCCCAAAGTTTGGGACCTTTACAAATGGGGAAAGCTCTCTAGAGAAGGTTGGTTACTCTTCCTAAACTACCTACCACAAGTTATTCCAGATTCGGATAACAAATCTAATCCTAAACTAACTTCTATGGAGACAAGGAGAGAAAGAAAAATGGAAAAAATAGAGCCTACACTAAAACAGTGATACACCGGAGAAGGAAAATCTTGATCATCTACCAAAACTACCATGGAACAAGAAGATGTGAGCAATGGAAGGATGGACAAGTGCATCGCAGACTGTTGGTCGTCGATAGGACTTTTAGAAGAGCAACAGTCAGGGGACAAGAAGTCCCTCCTCTTTAATGGGAGAGGTTCCCTTATTCTGAAACGAACTTATTTACAAATGTACAGAACATTGTTTTATGGTTAAACTTGGATATTACGAAAGTGCTTTCCACAAGGATCATCAGTTACACAAGGACTGAGGAAAGGGAATAAGAAGATGAGCAGAATAGCAACCTTCAGAATTATAGATAGCAGAATAATTCTTCGTGTATGCGAAGCTTCAAAGGATTTAAGACAAGATCATTTGCGTTGGCTGAATGAGATTAAATTCAAAGACACAAAGTTCCCTAAATAACCTTCTTCAGATTTATTAATCAAGGACACAAAGTTCCTTCTTGGTTATACAAGATCAATGTATTGGCAAAACTGAACAGTATGCAATCAGAGAGACTAACGAGTTAAGAACAAAATGATCTTCACAATATTAAAGGAAAACACAGAGATAACGAGAATCAGATAGACAAAGAATGAAAAGCCCTTTTGTATTGATTTCTTTAAGATCTATTTACACTTTCAGCAAATATTCCAAGTTCTTCCTCCTCTTTCAAAATGGCGTGGAAAGGCCATTATATAGCTTACAAGTCAGTTACTCTTCGTAACCGTTTCTTTTAACTAAAGAATAGTTAAGGACCGCCGGTTACAATACCTTAACTGATTACAAAGAATACGAAAAGAAAGGGAAGAAGAGGAAAGAAAGGAGAAGGAGACAGGTGGCCGGTTACTGGGAGGGACCCACTGTCTTCAGAATCCGCTGCCTGAATTTCTTCAATGACTCAGCTATATCTCTGCCACGAGGGACTGACGTGTTGGCTGCAGACTGAGTCCAAAATCCCAGACATTTCTCCATCTCTTTATCAAACTCGACGTGAGTATGATAATCTTTGTTTGCTTCTTCAATGGCAGACTGAAGAGAACAAATTTCCTTCATCTTTTCCTTAGAGATGGAGCTTTCCTTGAATAGATGATCTTTGACAAAAGCTCTGAACTGAGCTTTGATTTCTTGCAAGGACAAGGAAGCACCAGAGTTTTCATCTTGAAGATGACAATGCATATCTTTGAAAGCAGCAGCTGCCAGTGTCTTGAAAGCTTCTCCCTTCTGCCAACTGTTCTTCATTTCTCCCACAGCTTCCTCCAGGACTTTGATTTTCCACTCTACGCTGTAGACCCAGGATTTTGATAGATTATCTTTGGCATCATCGAAAATCTTATTCGCCAGTAAGACGTTCTCGTCTGTCTGTCCCATGAGGCGAAGGTCTACAATGCAACTGCTCCAGAGTTTAAGTTCTTTATCCATAACCCCAATAGTAGAGGATAGCTTCTGTTGCAAATTGTCTACCTTTCCATGTAGTTTAAAAGCTTCATCGATGAAGTTTAGCCCAGCAACAAGCATGTCATCCACCATGGCTTCAATAGCTCTGCCATAGACAGAATACTTGTGCATATCTTTAATACTTTGCACTTCATCTTGGCTTAGAATTACAGGAGGCGGTAGAGCAGTCAAGGGGGTAGGGTCCAAAACTTTGTCCTTAGACAAGAGTGACTTGATAAAACTTGTGAGAACTTGGGCTTGTTCTTCCAGCTGTTCAATAGTCTGCTGCCCTTTCTCTACCCTTCCAATGACTCTTGTGACTGTTTCCTGGAGGTTGTGAATTTCACCTTCAGGAGTAGACTCTCCCATAGGGATCCTTGAGAGCTCCAAGTCAGATGTTAGCAAGTCTGATTCTGATTTGTCTACTGTAGGCTTAGCAATCTCCAAGAATTGCTGACCTTGAGCATCAGACACAATTCTGGAGGTGGTTCTGGCTTTCTTGGCACGAGAAGGAGTGGTGCCCAACAAGGCTGCTACAGCATCAAAATTTGGTCCCAAGCTTTGAGAGGAGGATTTCCTCTTCCTTTTGTCAACCAGAGGTTGCACCCAAGCAAAAGAGGAAGAAGAATCTGCAGGAGAAGCAAGGGGACCCAGAGACAGGGAGCTCATGACACTCAGGGTCTGCGCAGCTGTTGACTCAAGCTGAGACGTAAGTAGAGCACTGGAGGCAATGGCAGTAGAAGAATCAATGGCACCCGGAAGTTCAGTGCTCTGGACCTCTTTGTCCTTATCTACTGGATCTTCAGGAACATTTGCAGGAGTTGGCATCTCGCTTTCTTCACTTTCACTGAGAACAATGATGTTCTCTGGCCCTATAGGCAACTCTGCCTGTTTTCTTGGAGGATCATTCTCTGCAGGTTCCTTCTTTACCTCTTTGAGTTTCTTCCTGTATACCTGGGTAGATGGAGAAGGAGTAGATTCTACAGGTCCCTGAGCTGTTGAGGCAGGAGGGGTTTTCACTGGTGTTCCAGACTCTGGAACTGATGTCTCTCTTATGGGTGTCGAATCATCCTTGGAGCTAGATTCTCCTGAGTGCCTCTTGAATTCTCGGATCTTCTTACTGAACCAGACCCTAGTCCTGATTAAGACTGGAGCAAGAATCTCAGCCAGATCATCTCTCTCTTTCTTGTTCCAATCCAGGTCCTCCAGAGGGGTGTGCTTAATCACATTTTCATACTCATAAGAGTATAGATCAGAATTGTCATCCTGGAGACCTTCAGGAACTTGAGTACGAGGCGAGTTCTTGGATCAATTACAGGAGAACACCGCCACAATGCCTTCTTACTCGCTTCAAAATCATCTTGCAGATCGGCCCGGTAGTCTTACTCAGTATCTGCCCTATGATGATAGACTATCTTGATGTTCTGTTCAATGAACTTCTTCAAGTCAAAACAGGTTCTTGGCTTGAAGAAATGAACAGTGATAGGGACCAGGGCTCTTTCTATGTTCTGAGCATCCAGAGCTGTTTTGCATGTGTAATTTCCCAGAGAGATGGGAAAGTGCAAGCCAGAAATCTTCTTGTCTCTGCAAGTTCTGTGCAACTTGTCTAGTTGCCTGCATATTTCAATCAAAGCCATTTTGTCATTGCAGAACATGGGAAGCCGCAGAGGAGTGCTTTCATAGCCAGCAAGCCTGATATAGGAAAATTTCCTGAATTGAATGAAATAGGCTCCATACTGCGATATCAGGTTCATGGCTTCATCTGAAAACCTTCTAGCAGTATCACCTTCGAGCAATCTGACCACGTACATGGTGAAAGCATCATTGACCCTTCTGAAATTGCGGTTGCTGGTCTCCAAGGTGAACTGCGGGCAATAGGCATACACTGGATCATCTTTGTGTGCATCTATATAGGAGAAACCAAACCACTGCCTGGATGCTGCTAGGGTATACATCAGATATGAAGTCATATAGAACTTCTTTGTTTGCTGGACGTTGGATAGCTGCTCAGCCAAATTCATACTGATGATCTCTGCCCAGTTGATATTTTGTGTTCCCTGGCACACCATGCTGATGAGCGGGCACATCCAGAAATGAAACTCATTGGTGGAGGGCAAACCCATAACTCGAGCCAGCAGGATTATGAAGTCTGACAGTTCTTTGTTGAAATCTGCTCGGAAGAGGGTTTTGGTTAGGCGAGAAGTGCCTTTCTTAGGGTTCTTCAACCAAGACTTCGCCACTCGCGCCTTGTATTTGTCACTGTCTTGGTCGAACATAGCTTGCTTGATCTCGGAGACGACTATAGCATTGTCCATCTCCGGAATCCTCGAGAAACGCCTTGATGGCGGCAGCGTCCGGCAATGAGTTCCCCATGTACATTTGTCAATTCGCTCGAATCGGGGTCGAAGTGAGCTCCACATGAAAGTATTGTATCAGCACACTGTACTGAGATTGGGAATCCTCCGGCAAAAGCTAAACCACTATCATTAATCATCTGTGCCATTGGTGTAGGGTTTGCATCTGTCATTCTTGCCCAAAAATCACCGAAGTCGAGATGACGAGCTTCGCTGTCCCCTATATTGCTAACAGCAGATTCAAGCGGAGAAATTTGCTCCTGTCCCTGGAACTTGATCTTCATATTGATAGTCTCGGAGCTGCAACCTAGACTTCTGGAAGGAATTTGCAAATGGAGGGAAATTGCGCAGGTTTTCAAATTGCAAGGGTTTGAGCGAAAGATAGCATGGAAGCAATGCGAAAAATGCGAAGGGGGATGCTCGTTATATAGCCGTTTGGAGAGAGAAATGACTTTAATGCGCATTGAATACCCAACCACCAATTTGAAAAAGCATCATACTCGGAGTGAGCGGGAAAAACTAAGTGTGAATGATACTAGGTACGCTTGGGACAGGTGAGACGCGAATGCGCGAAACACGCGGCTCGGCCGGTTCGGGCGAAACAGGGAGAGGACGCACAAATGCATTTGGGACAAATGGGACGAAAATGTGTGAAGTACGCGATTCGGGTGTTTCGGCTGAAATTGGAACAAAGGGCCCGTTTGGACTTGGGACATTCGGGACAAAAAGTTTCGAAGTACGCGACTTGACCGGCTCGGCCGAAATTGGGAAAGCTCGCACTTTTTCAAATGGGGCAGTTGGGACAAAATTGCGCGAAGGACGCGGTTCGGGCAAATCGGCCGAAAATGGAAAGCTCGCACTTTTTAACTTTGGGACATTTGGGACAGGAAAGTGCAAAGTACGCGGGAAGGATGATTCAACCAAATTGGAACAACACGCAAAATAAGTTTTGGGACACTTGGGACAAAATTTTCCGATGGGCCCAAAATGGGACGGCTTCCCCTTTCTGGGGATTTCGGTGATCGGGGAACAGAGTGCATTTTCGTACTTGGGACAGATGGGACAAAAAGTTCTGACAGGCCCGAAAATCACACAAAATGACCCAAAACACAGATTTTTTCAATTTCACGACTTAGGCATTTCAGAGAGAAACACTTAAACTCAAAATTTTGAAATTTTACTCTTATCAGAGCGGGAAATTTTGAGTAGAAAACAAGACCAAAGATGAATTTCACACAAGAAAGAGTTCCAAAACTCCATGAACACAACTCCAAAACCTGAAATGAACATCCAAACATGAAAAAATACCTATAATGAAGAGAGGCAAGAAGAAAACAACCAAAAAATGAGCAAGGATGGACAAATGCATCACAAAACATGTTTTTTATTGCTCCAAAAGTTTACACAAAATCATCATTTCATGGGTAAGAGGGAAAAATGCCATTACAAAGCAAGGGAGGAGGTTTAAACTCCATTTTCAACCCTAGGGAAGAAAATAAGGGAGAGGCAGAGAAGAATGATGAACAACTTTTACAAAATGAGCCAAAACTGGCTTTTATCGCTTGAACAGAATGAAAGAAATGAGAAAACGTGGGTAAATCGATTTGAAACTTCAACCACTAACAAGATCCATTTAATTGGCCTATAAAATGATGGGTTTCCATGAAAAATCCCATACTTTGAAGTACATTGCTTCGCAGAGCGAGAAAGAGGCCCATACTTCATTAATTTTGGTTGTTGGGGTCATTTTCTGTAACTTTTCCATGCCAGAGACGTTTTCTCAATTTTCTCCCACCAAAATCCATCAAAATTTGAAATTGAAGGGTCCATCATGTGGATAATTTCACCATATTTCCAATGATACCAAAATCATGAAAATCGAGCTCTGGTGTGAAAGATATGCCCCTCTGAAGATTTAGGGAAAAATGGTGAAATTAGGGAAAAATTAGGTTCGCAGGCCAAAATTTGAACTTTTTCCCTCTTTTTTCAAATTGGGAAAATTTCCCAAAAATTCTCTATGCCCCACTCCTCCGATGACATGTGGTGCCCTCTGGTTGATCCGTGGCTTCAAAACAACATTTTTCCCCTTTGCGCAAAATTGGGAAATTTTCCCAAAATTCTCTGCGGCCTCGCTACTCGAGACACGTGGCATCTTCTCATCTGCTGCGGATATGTGGTTCCATTTTTACCTTTGCACTTTCACCACTTTGGTAAAATTTCCTAAATCCTCTTGGTGCCCTAACTCTCACCGATGAATGGACACGTGGCATATTTTTCTTAGCTCGATAGGGATGTGCTCCTATTTTTGCCTTTGACACATTTTGACCAAACGCCAAAAACTTGAAGTCCTTCTACCCCCACCACTCCACCCTGACACGTGGCACATCCTGACTAGGTGCGGGCCTCAAAAAATATATTTTCCTCTACGGGATTTCAGGCTGAGATTTTACCTTTGAGTTTTTAGCCAAAAGGCTAAGTGCCAAAATTTTCCCGTGGGTCCGCCTTGGCAAATTTTCCCTCCAAACTCCGTCGAGCCATAACTAAAAAATACAAGGAGTTAGGAGGACTTCTTTACCTTTCTGGAAAGGGGAAGAAAAATCCTATCTGATGAAGCCATTTCCATAATCCTTTGAGTTCTTAAAATGTGTGAAAATTGAAGTTGAAGCACAAGGAAGGAAAGAATGAAGGTAAGTTAGCCAAAATAAGTAGGGGCTCATTTTGGATAACAATTTGGTGACTCAGAGGGGTCATCTGCCTGCTAGATGAATGATTAGTGGCCTTTGTTGCATCCATTGGGCATGGAGTCAAGCTTGATAACCAACTCTGATCTGAACTATGAAAATCTGACCTCTGAGCCACTTGGAAACCCACTAAAACTTGAAATTGATCTTCACCAAAATGCCACTGAAATGCACTGTGCAAGAGCAACCAAAACAGCACCAAACAACTATGTATAAAACTAAAAATCATACATGCTCCAAATGGAACATACAGAGTGTGCACAAGCACTTATTCTATTGAAAACAAACCTACCTACTCTACTCTAACCAAGAGAAAAGGTAAGCTAAACAAACCTACTCGCAACTCGTTGCAAAATATCTTCCTTTCTTCAAAATTGGAAGCCATGCATTTGATTTGTCACTAAACATGGCTGGTTGGATGAGTGGAAAATCAACAAGAATTTGTTATTCTACCCAAATCATCAAGGTATCAACAGGAAACAAATCAAATACATCTTTTAGTTGCTCTACATTTGGATTGAAGAGGCATTGCAATTGATCCTTGGTACCTTGCATAACATCCTCATGCTTAGAAGCAAGCATGACTAGTTGTGGCTTCTCCTTTGGCTCTAATGAAGCAAATTCCTTATTGGGCAAGGTCCAATCTATTTGATATGCCCATTTCTCTAAAATTCAACTCCAAAAATGGAGTCTTCTTGTGGACCTTCTTGGGTGGATGGTGTGGAAGAGGTGATGGAATCCTCATGCTCTTTTCCTTCCTTCATGGCAGTATGGAACTCTTCTATAATATGCAGCTCATCATTATTGATTGCAACATCCAATGAAGTTGCTTTTGCATTATTGTAACCTGTTGCAATACATTGTTGGCTTTGGAGTTCCTCCATTGTAGCTTTTGGAAGATCAAATTCTTCCAACTTTGATTCAAGAGGCATGTTGCAAACTGCAAGCTGCTATCCTTGAATCCTCTCCTCCATGGCAACAGGTTCTTGTGGTTGAAGAATGAATGATGAAGAAAGAAAAGTTGCATTTTCTACAGGCTCCTTCTCATCAAAACATTCTTCTAAGTTTGATGGAAAATCAAACTCTTCAATGTCCTGCTACAACAAGGTCTCTCCCTTTTGTATGGTGACCTTCAAATCTACATTTTTTTCACCATGTGGAGCTTCATCTTCAAACATGAAGCTTGTCAGCTTGAACTCATCCAAAAATCAGATTTTTGGAGAGATGAAGTGGGAGAGAAATCTGTAACTTCTTGTGCAACCTACTCATGATTCAGTGCCTCTAAATTTTTTTGGTCACCTCCATGATGGATTCATCAATCAAATCAGGCCCTTCAAATGAAAGCAAAAAATCTTCAATAATGCTTCCTTCATCTAGTTCCAATTCTGATTTGATTTCTTCCAGTTGCTCCTCTTCAATGGGACTTGGAGCTGATTGTTCTTCCTCCTTGTTGACTGGTTTTGCAGCTTGGATTAGATCAACATTTTCTTCAAATAAAGTGCCAACATGGACACTACACTTAGAACAAACAGACTGCTGGTCTTCTTGCCCCACTGCTGCTATAAAATCAGCCTTGGCCACCACTGGCTCTTCAACTTTAATCTCCTCTGAAGGCTTAACCATCAAGGGGATCTTTGTTATCCCAAATTTGAGAGCCAAGCTTACCAAACTTCTGATTTTTTCTTCTTTGTTTGGCTCTTCTTCTGCTGCAAACTTGGCCTCAGCCACCACTTGGTTCTTCAACCTTGACCTCCTCCATTGGTTTGACCATCAAGGGGATCTTTGTTATCCCAAATTTGGCAGCCCAACTCTTCAGATTGTCTGTCATTTCTTTTTCTGTTGGGCTCCTCTTCTTGTTGTCCTTGACTAGCATTCTGATTTTTATCTTCCCAACATGGATTTGGGAATGCAAGAGGAGGGGTGGGTTGTGACTCAACTAGTTTTACAATTATTTGTGGTGGTGGAGGAGGTAGAACTTCTTGTTTCTTTGGAGGGGATGACTGTTTGGAAGGGAAAAGGATAGAAGAATTGAGATGAGGTGGAAGACTAGGGAATGGAGAAATGAAATCAACACTTGGGGTAGCATGGGTTGGATTTGGAATTTGGCATTCAAAATGAGATGGTGTTGCTTGTGGAATGGAGAGAGAAAAACTAGATGATGGTGTAAAACTTACCCATTGACAAGGTTGCTCAACACCAAATTTATAGGCCTCTATCTCCACTTTCCATTGGCCAAGTTGGGGCAGCGTCTCAACCATGAAGTCTAGCTTCTCCTGAGGGTTGAAGTGTCTTGGAAAAGGGCCAACCCATGGACAAGGTTCCCTGTAACCAATTCTAAAATCCTCCATTTGAGCTTGAGCCCTAGATTGCACCATGTCAATCTCCATTTTTGGATCTTCTCCAACAAATATACATTTTCTTCTTGACTTCCCTCACAATCTGCATACCCTTGTGCTTGATATGCTTCATATCCAAACTAATTTTGGCATTGCTCATATGGATATGCATATTGGTTTTGAATTTGATCAAAATGCTGATTTGAAGGAGTTGTAAAGCATGTTGGAGGTGGAATATATTGCTGTTGTAAATGTAAATTCCATGATGGAAATGAAGTCATGATTGCACAACTTCATGGAATGGAAAAGAGTGAAAGGGATGGAAAAAATAATGGATGAAAAATGAATGAAAATGAATGGAAAGAAGGTCTGCAACTTCAGATATGGGTTGTTGATCAGATGGAGTCGCCAGATGTGTTTGAAAGTGCCTCCAAAGGCTAAAATTTTCACAAGAACACATCAACCTACAAAAAATGAAGTGGAAGACCTCTAAGGTCCCACTTGGCATGCCAAAACAATTAGTGTAAAATCACAAAGACCCCCAAAATGACCTATGGATATTCTTTTCAAAGGAAATGTCATTTGGTGTGAATGCACAACATTGAGCTTTCCCAAAGTGTGGGACCTTTGCAAGTGGGGAAATCTCTCCAGAGAAGGTTTGTTCCTCTTCCTAAACTACATGCCACAAGATATTATAGTGTAGAAAAACTAATCTAATCCTAATCTAACTTCCAGGAGACAGGGAGAGAAAGAAAAATAGAAAAAGCAGGCCTACACTAAAACGGTGAGACACCGAGAGAAGGAAAATGTTGATCATCTACCAAAACTACCATGGAATAAGAAGAGGTGAGAAATGGAAGGATGGACAACTACATCATAGACCAAAGATGGATTTCACACAAGAAAAATTTCCAAAAATCCATGAAGACAGCTCCAAAACCTGCAATGAAGAGAGGTAAGAAGAAAACAACCAAAAAACGAGCAAGGATAGACAAATGCATCACAAAACACGTTTTTATTGCTCCAAAAGTTTGCACAGAATCATCATTTCATAGGTAAGAGGAAAAAAATTTCATTACAGAATAGGGAGGAGGTTCAAACTTCATTTTTGACCCTAGGGAAGAAAAGAAGGGAGAGGCAGAGAAGAATGATGAACAACTTTTACAAAATGAGCCAAAATTGGCTTTTATCACTCGAACAGAATGAAAGAAATGAGAAAACACGGGAAAATTGATTTGAAACTTCAACCACCAACAAGATCCATTTAATTGGCCTGCAAAATGATGGGTTTCCATGAAAAATCCCATACTTTGAAGTACATTGCTTCAGCAGAGTGAGAAAGAGGCCCATACTTCATTAATTTTGGTTGTTGGGGTCATTTTCTGCAACTTTTCCATGCCGAGAGATGTTTTCTCAATTTTCTCCCACCAAAATCCATCAAAATTATAATTTTAAGGGTTGATCATTTAGATAATTTCACCAAATTTCCAATGATACCAAAATCATGAAAATCTGAGCTCTGGTGTGAAAGATATGCCCCTCTGAAGATTTAGGGCAAAAATGGTGAAATTAGGGCAAAAATTGGGTTCGCGGGCTGAAATTTGAAAATTTTCCCTCTTTTTTCAAATTGGGAAAATTTCCAAAAATTTCTCCACACCTCACTCCTCCGATGACACATGGCACCCTCTAGTTGATCCATGGCTTCAAAACAACATTTTTCCCCTTTGCACAAAATTGGGAAATTTTCCCAAAATTCTCCGTGGCCCCACTGCTCCGAGACACGTGGCATCTTCTGATCTGCTACGGAGATGCGGTTCCATTTTTTACCTTTGCACTTTCACCACTTTTGCAAAAAAATTTAAATCCTCCTAGTGCCCTGACTCTTGCCAATGAATGGACACGTGGAATATTTTTCTTAGCTTAATGGGGATGCACTCCTATTTTTCCTTTGACACATTTTGACCAAACGCCAAAAACTTGAAGTCCTTCCATCCCCGCCACTCCGCCCTAACACATGGCACATCCTGACTAGGTGCGGGCCTAAAACAATATATTTTCCTCTGTGGGCTTTTGGGCCAAGATTTTACCTTTGAGTTTTTAGCCAAAAGGCTAAGTGCCAAAAAAATTTCCTGCGGGTCCGCCTTGGCAAATTTTCCCTCCAAACTCCATCGAGCCATAACTCAAAATATACAAGGAGTTAGGAGGACTTATTTACCTTTCTGGAAAGGGGAAGAAAAATTATATCTGATGAAGCCATTTCCAAAATCCTTTGAGTGCCTGAAATGTGTGAAAATTGAAGTTGAATCATAGGGAAGGAAAGAATGAAGGCAAGTTAGCCAAAATAAGCAGGGGCTCATTTTGGATAACAGAGCCCATTTAGGAATCATGGAATGCAAAACATTTTGAGATTACCCCTCCTAAATATCCATCATATATATATTATGATAATCATCCTCTTAAACTTCTATTTTCATATTGTTAGGATAAGGATTATCGGGATTTTTTTCAAAAGAAATAGAGGGTTTATAAGAAGCATCATAGTGTGTCTTTTATAAGACATAAAAATTCATGTTTTCAACTATGTCATACTTGAAAGGGTCATAAACTCTTAAAAATTTAGTTCTACAGCCATATCCAACAAAAATATAAGAATAGGAGGTTGGATCAACCTTCTTCCTTTTATCTTTTGGAATGAAGATAGAAGCAGGGCTACCAAATATTCTAAAGTGGGAGATATTTTGTTTTTCTTTGTCCATAATTCACAAGGAGTAGTTTGAAGAAGATATTTAATAGAACTCTATTAAGGATATAGATTTTAGCATTCATAACTTTTTCCCACAAAAATTTAGGCACATTCGATGCATGAATCATAGTTCTATCCATTTTTAAGATAACCCTATTTTTCCTTTCTGCAATGCCATTTTACTATGGGGAATATGGAGTAGTCAACTTTCTCTTTGAATCCCATATGACACATAGAACTCATCAAATGTGTTTATAACATACTCACCTCCATTATCAATTATAATTATTTTTATTTTCATATTATAAGCATTTTTAACTAAAGCTTTAAATTCTTAAAACTTAGACAAGACATCAAAATTTTTATTAATAAAATAAGATCAGGTCATCCTAGAGAAATCATCAATAAAACATACATCATACAAATCTCCATTGAGAGAAGGAACTTCAAGTGGACCTCTCACATCATTGTGAATCAAATCTAATAATTGAGAGGAATTTGGATCATGATGTTTTTGAAATGGTTCAACATGTTGCTTACCACACAAGAAACTTTCACATGTTTCATGATCATATTTCATCTTAGGAGACCAATTACAAGATTTAGGAGAGACATTTCATAAACACTTATTAAATTCACATGACCTAACATTTTATGTGAAATTTTAATATCATTCCTATAAGAAGAAGAAAAGCAATATGCAGACACAAATCCATCAAAAAGATATAATTCATTTTTCTAAATACTAGAAATAATAAGATTGCCAATTTTATCTTTTACTTGCCATTTATCTTGAAATAAAACAACTTTACAGTTTTCTTTTGTTATCTTTGAGTAATATAAAACATATTTTTCAACCGAGGAACATACAAGACATTCCTAATTAATCCATTTGATGGTTTAACATTAACACAACTTTCAGATCTAATGATGGAATCATCTCCTAGATATATATATTTTCCTACATTCAACAACATCCGAGAGACGATATAAGAAATACGGGTCATGTGCCTAGAGGTGCCACTATCTAGGATCCATTCATTGTCATTTGAGGTTGAGAGAGAAGTATACAAGGTAATAGACTACTCAACAATATTTTCATGATTTTTCTTTGGATCTTTCTTTTGACTATTAGGCTTACTATTTCTAGTATTGCTTTATTATTCTTATTTTGAGTAGACTTATGATTATGAGAGAACAATTCCTAAGAGGCAGTCTCTTTTGAATCAAAATTCACCATAACTCGTTCTTATTGAATTAACAGAGAATACTAAGTATCCATATCAGGAAGATCATTCTCATTCTGATATTTAGAGTTAAGAATGGGGATATACTTCCTAAATTTTTCATGAATATTTATTTGAATAGGAAATACATAATCTTATCTTATAATAGTTCACAATTAAAACCATCCAATTGAGCTTTAATGTTCTTAATTTTAGCCAGATAATTAACTATTTTTTCATCCCCTCCATAGGAATTGTAAAAATTCTAAAATTAGCTTGATTATCTTGGACAAATGATTACTTCCGTGCATCAACAGGGAGAATCCATATGACTTATATGCATTTAAAATTCATGTTTTAAGCTTTGTAATATGATTGACAAATCTTCCTATGATCTTTGAGAGAAGGAGCTAAGATTTTCAGGATTTGCATGTCTTCCAATGGGTCATTTTTCCACACCACTTACAAGATCCCATATCTTTCTAGCCATGAAACATGATTTTATCCCTACTCTCCAAATACATCGTAGTCGTTCCATTTAATAATTGTGATTTATCCATAGAAAAATAACATTACCAGCCATTTTTATTTTAAAAACACAAAAAAATAACTTATAAAATAGATTAAATTAATAAAATGAGTAGAGGAATAGGCGCTTTCAACTTGACATAAATCAAAATGCTAAGAGAGACACACATCACTATTATGACATTCTCCAAACAATATTTCCCTGGTGGAATTGAAGCACCCGAAATAAACCATAGTTAATAAACTTCCAGATTTGGAGTGATGGTAGGACGAGTGACAAAGGATTAACTCCACAAGCTATTAAACAACTCAAAGAAATTACTTGCAAGATTGATCTCATAAATGAGCTAACCAAGCTTGAATGAGCTACAAAACAACAACCAAATAAAACAAAAACAAACTTTATCAAAGAAGGAGGTAACACGTGTTGAAAATCAAAGAAATCAACAAAACACATGTCACTTTCTAGAAAATTATAAAGTAGATCCCTCAAGCAGATGTGAAGTCCCCATAATTTAATCAAATTGAATAGATTATCGGGTCCATAATAAGGTTGAAAATTAAGCCAAATATGTAACAAACAAACAAAGGAACACATGACAAAAGATAAAAAATATGACACAACAAATAAACAAAAGACACACGTCGCTTTGCTATTATATCGCACTTTGTAGTGCAACAAACAAGTTCGAAGAAAATTAATAGTAAAAATAAACTATTAAACCATGCACACGTATCGATAACTTATTGGATCAGTTTTTTTCGTACTTTGAAAAAGTTATAACAAAGGATAGAAAAAATGTGAAAGAACATGCACACGTTCTATTTGTTCTTAACTATCAAATATTGACAAAGCAAAAAAATAAATACATGTAGAGTTTTTATATTTGTTGGAATTTTGTAGTGTAACCTAAATTACCAAAGGAAAATAGAAAACACGTGGAGCCTTCTTAATGGCTCACTTTTTCACAATTCATACAAAGACTCAAAGATACAAAAACATTGGCTTAATCTTATCGGTTAACCACCGACACAATTAAAAATATTGACTGTGAAATATGAAAATACTTAGAGCTTTTCTATTGGATCTGATTTTGTAACCACATAAGAAGCTAACAAAATACTCATAATGAAAATGCATAAAGACTTGGAGCTTTTCTATTGGATCAAAGTTTTCATGAGTCGAAAAAAAATAAAGGATTGCAATTGAAATGAGTGTGGAACAACCTTATTAGTTCTTACTTCCCAACTAAAAAAGAATTCAATTAAAATTATGACATGAAAAAGCTACATGGATCTTTATGATTGGATCAAACTTTTCAAAGAAAAAAGGACTATTAAAAATATAACACAACGAAGCTATATGGAGCTTAATGATTGGCTCAAGCTTCACAAAAATGAAAATATCTACAAAAAGTGAAAATCGTGAAGCTACCTAGATATTAATGATTGGATTGAGCTTCATAAAAAAAAACTAGCAAAAATAAAGATTTTTAATGTTGGGGGGATTTAGAACTATGGAATTAGTTGTATTCCAAATTTTTTTTTTGGGACCGCTTTGCTCAATCAAATAAAATGAAAGAACGTGGTACAAATTCCATGAGTTAGTGAGGAAAGGTGTCACAATTCCATCACTTTTCCAAGGAAAAGTAGATTACAGACCTAAAACTTGCAGAATAAACCAAAAACAAAGAAATTTGAAGTCCTCCCTACAAAAATAAATACTCCTAAAAGAAAACAAAATAAAAGAACTTATTTTAAATAAGACCCATAGCTATAACGGCTATATAAAATAGGTGAGAAATATTTGAAATAGATGTAGATGGATACAAAGAGAAAGAATAGGGAACTAAGTTCGAAAAAAATATAGATCTATACATACAAAATGCACAAACAAGATCTAAACAACCAATTAACCAATATTTCAAAACTATTCAGAAATATTTGGAAGTTTTCACCCAATTAGATTGAATTTAATGACGAACAACTATGGTTTCACATATTTGAAAAACATCAAGTTCTTTACTCCTTCAAAATAGAAAAATCTGATATAGCTATGCCTGACAAGCATAGCCACCAGCTTCCCGATACCTTGATAGGGAAATTATAGGAATGTATAATTAACTAATTATAAATCCAATCAGTAATTGCCAAGATTTTATATTATTATGTGCGATTAAATTAACCATAGATTTAGATGTTTATATATTGTAGATTACATAATGTAATAAAAAACATTGAAAGAAAATAATAATAGAGTAAATGAGATAGAAGACATCGATTTTATAGTGGTGAAACCCGAAGGAAGAAACCTAGTGAAATAAAGTAATGACTTTATTAAGAATTTCTCAATAGATTTAACCCAAGACTTCCACTTCACTCCTTGGTTTCATAGAAAACAATTGTAGACTTGTGTCTTGCAGCTTTTGAGTTCACATATATAAAATAGCTTGAGCATTCGCACTTAGTATGTATCTTTTTTCAATACTAATCCCATGACCGATCATCCTATATATATATATATAGGATGGGTGATCAGATCGTACCATTTCACTCTTAAAGTTGTGGAAGACTGACATTATAAATTTTATTAAATAAACTTAAAAATAAGATGGAGCAGAAATGATGGTCCACCTAAATGATATCCCCTCTTGAAATTATCACTCCAACATTTTTTTACATTCTCTAAACTCCTTAGCCATCATTCATTGACAACTATCACTATAAGCTTACTTATAACCACAAAGGACATGAGCTAAAATGTAGAAATAAAGAAGCATGAAATTTTACTTCATGATATCAATATAGATCATCTTCCTCAACCTATTCAAACCTTGAACCATTATCATTGATTAAGGATAGTATAACTCTCACTTTCTTTATCCTAGGGAACAAGATACATCTTATTTTACAACTTACTTTGTGACACTACATATACCTTTGGGAAGAAATAAACCAAATTTAACTATTTTCATGACACTATCAAAGGTACACATACTTCAATCTTGATTTTATACACTTATGGACCTTACAGGGTTCTTTGAAAAACATCAAACATAAATAGCTAATAGAGCTTACTTTACAGTGACTCCATCATTAATGTATCGTAATATCGTAGATATTGATTCAATATACTCCTTTTCCACACACAACCATGACTTGTTATAACCTATGACTGTGAACCTTTCAATTAACTTTTGAGATAATTTCACAACTTCACACACTTCAACACACTTCAACATGCATGATATGAGAAATAGAACTTATGAAAAAATCAAGATACAATAAAATTTGACTCAAGACAGACATTCCAAGGTGAGATAAACAATTATACTTCCATTAGATTTCAACATAAATCCTAATGGTGAAAAAACTCTTTACTTGAATGTCATTACTTAATGGACCCTTTTGAGACAACACCATGATCCGTACCCTAACTCAGTAATTGTAAATATAAAATACATCATGACATATTAGACATAACCTTAAGAACACAAACATACACTTCTGAGACACTAGGACCATTTTCACTCTTGAATCAAATAAATAGAGCAACAAAACTTACATAAAAACCTAAGACAACATACCTTGACACCTTTGAGGAATGACACACAGACCTAAACTATTTCCCCTCGCTCCAATGCTTCATATGAAATGATAAACCTCTAAGAAGCATAGTAGAGGCATATGAATACCATGGATACCTAAAAGAAGGTATCGAAGAGGTATCAATATCTCTTAGACACATAGAAGACTCCTTCTTCTTCTCTCTTATGATCTCGACCCCCAGTCATACCTTGTTTTACATCAACACTTGTTATTGAATTCAAATTGGCACTTGGTGAACCAAAATTGGTCCTTATAGATTCCAATGACATGAATTTATTTTTATCCTACACATTAGGAATTTGATACCTTCTTTCTTGTCTTATAGGCCCATAACATACCTGCAATATGTCCGTACATGTTGCATCTAAATCATACTACCATACTTCTTCCATTGTAATCACCATTACTCCAATTTTTTATTGAAGGATTATAAAAACAAAACTTAGCTGCATGATCTCTTTCACGTGAGTTATAGCACACCACACTCTTTGATTGCATACTTCTATGATATTTCCAAGGATGATCATCTCTAGGAAACCTCTTACACTCTTTATCCCTATGACAAAAAGCATTACATTATAAACAATTACCATTGAATGATTTTTCATACCTTGAGGCATTAGGTTTCCTAATGTAATTTGGTCTCATCTTGTCTTTGGTGGAATTGTCCTTATTTTCATCCTCGTTCCATGGTTCATTATATTTTTATTGAAATATTGTTGTAGTGCATCTTCTCCTTTCCTTTCGAGTCATCACTAAACCCAAAAAATCCTTTGTCACCTTTTAAACTTTGTTTGCTAAGAAGATCATCAATATCTTTGGCACTTTTTGCAAATTTCTTAAAAGACACTAACTTCTTACCACTTTAAGATATTTTCCTTAGAAACTCAACATATTATTTCATTTAGAGCACATACTCTCTTTATATTTCACACTTGAAACTAAAAACTTTACCTTTTCTTCTAGCAATCTGATTGACTCCTTTAGCTTGTTAGTTTCATACTTATTCTCCTTTTCTAGATCATGAACCTTATTTTCATAATCCTTGACCTGAGAACTTAGCATCTAATTTTTATTTTCAACACGCTTTTATTCATTTTGGATAATTTCTAGATCATCTTTAACATCCTCTTCATATTCATCAGAGTAGCTACAATAACCTGATATGAAATCACCTAACAATGAAGATTCATCACTAGTAGATCTCATGCCATCTTTAGTCATAAAAATTCATCGTTTTCAATATCATCATAATTATATTAAGACCCAATATTTGAAACACCACTACTAGCATCAGACAAGTAATCATCTTCCTTTGAATAAAAACTCATTTTTCCCTTCTTCTTATAGTCAAACCTCTTAAATATTTTCTTTCTCTTATCATACTTGTACTTATTTTCATGATCACTATGAAGCTCATGTTCGTCATGATCTTCCTTCTTATTATTATGAGGAAAATTATCAATAAAATTTGCTACTTACTGCATTTAAAACATTTATAAGAAAGCTTACCTTTTTATTTTCAAGATCCAACCTTAAATATTCGATCCATTATTGCAAAGAGTTATTCATCATTAATTTCAGGACCAACATCCTCTTTGTCCTTCTTACATTCGTTCTTCATTTCAGATTTTAAATCAACCTTTCTCTTGGCTGGTTTGGAATCACCTATTCTCATCTCATAAGCCGTCAAAGTACCATGTAACTCATCCATATTCAGAGTAGTTAGATCATTTTCCTCTTCAATAACAAATACTTTAGAATTAATCCTAGGAGTTAGTGATCTCAAAACCTTTTGAATAGCTTACTTCTTCTTTCACATCCTCTCCTAACCATTTTATGGAGTTGAAAAACTTGTCAACTCTAAGAAAATATCTAGCAATAGAATCATTATCATTCACCTTAAGACACTCGGATATATTTCTAAAATTTTGAGGCTTAGGAATTCTTACGTTTGAGTCATCTTTGTACAAAACTCAAAGTTTATACCATGCCTCTTTTTTTGAGTTGTATTGCATTACATTTTCCATCTCAGATTCACTAAGACCACATATGATGACACTAAAATCCTTTGAGTTATCACTACATGCCTTATTTTCTACATCGGTAGTTGGAGTAGTGAAAAGAGGTGTATATTCATTCTCCATAGCTTCTCAAACATCAAACCCTAGAGATATAATATGATTCTTCATCCTTAAGCTTCAAAATCATAATTCACACCAACATTCTCCACTCTTTTGGCTCGCCATTTTTGTGCTTGAAAAGATCTCCTTTCAAGTGATAAAACTTCTCCAAAAGGACCTGCTTTGATACCAATTGTTGGAATAACAATGGACTAGGAGGGGGGTGAATTAATCATTTAAATTTAATTATAATTTCAGATCACTCACATAAACCATTTATAAATTATTCATTCATTAGTATGTGCACAACAACATACAACATTCATTCAAATAAGCATGAGAAAGAGAAGCAAAATATGACACAAGACATAAGTGGGAAACCCTCAAGGGAAGAAAACCCACTGAAAAATTTGTTTATATTAAAATAAAAAAAGACTCAAGTGAATATTACACAACACAAGAGATTTTTTTAGTAAGGCACCAACCCCACAAGGAACACTAACCCCTAAACCCTTATTGATATTACTCATAACAAGAAACTCCTATGAATATGACTCAGAATAAGATATTTTGTAGAGAATATCACTAATAAAATTATACAACAACTTAGTTGATGGTGATCAAAAATTTCAGCTCCAAACACCTTCAAACCCTTCCTCAAACCTAGGTCTTCAACCCGGCACAAACTTACAACTTATTCACTTCTCAAATCTTAAATCCATTACACACACATTTGATGTCATTATTAAACCTATCATAAACTTTATCAGCTCTCAAATCACCCTCACATACCTGCAAATAAATCAAACCTAGGTCATACTTTTCATACTCACATAACTAGCTCACAAAAGCACCCAAAACATCACTTTTATAAGCTCTCCTTCATTAAAATTAAAAATAGGTCAGTTTCCCTCATTTTATTTGACCACATTATCTTTAAAAATACCATATGAATCACTACAATAGTCACAAGTTACCCAAGTAGGATGGCCTATCCAAAACCACTCATCGTGCACCAAAAATCCTCAAAATCCCATCACTAGGATGAGAAAAATCTCCCCATGCCAAAAATATTTTTATTCAAGATCTAAAAATCACCAAATATGATTAATATGACATTTAAACATCATCCATGGTTGTAATTTACATGAACCAATCAAATTATTTCATTTAATGGGCCCCGGCTCATTACTTTCAAAAACATTTGTTTCCAGCATTCTCTCTTCACCTTTGGGCCTAAAGATCACCCAAGAGTACCTCAACTATGATATGTGACCACTCAATGGAAATATCAGAACATGTAGAACACTTCTAATAAATTTAGACATTATGGAACATTGATGTATTCAAACCACAACTACCTTTTCCTTTACTAAAACAAACTACATAAAAAGTAGTTTTACAAATGCAATCGCTAACACCCTTCCTGAAACTTTCAAGACTTAAAATGGATTCAATGGATGAAAAATGCATCTTTCATCACTTTCTAGGTGATATTAAGAATAACATAATCCATTTCATGCACTAACCAACTCAATCTTTCAACAAATATTGTCCTATCTTGAAAATAAAGAAACCTTCTTACTCACAAATTGACCTAAACACCACATCAAATCAACTCATCAAAGAGAAAAAAATATATCATTGTAAATATATCTGAATTAAATTTCCCAAATACATTTTAACTCCTTCTAGATCCAAGTGGAAGGACTTCAACCAAGCACATCTCTAGAACCGCTCAAACTTCCCCAAAATGTCCTTTGACAAGTCAACCCAAATGAAGCATTCTTGACAAATTATTTACATCACCATGACACAAAACATCATGTATTCAATAAAAATCACATAAATCACATAATGATAACTTATTTTACACTTCTTTTGATAACCTTTTCCCAAACTAAACTTCTTCATAAATTGACATGTTTGAGAGGGGTCCACTCATCACCTCAAGATATAGCATACCTTCCCGGAAACATGAAGGATTCATATACACCATTCAATCATCATCCAAGCACTAGAAATCAATTTTGTTCATTTAGAAAAATTCTCTCCTACCACATTTGAGCTAGGGTTTCAAATTCATAAAAACTATTTACCTTTTTAACATTCATTCATAAAATATTGATGATTAAATGACCTAATTATTTTTGTGAAACCTTATAGAATCAATTTATAAACATCCATGAAATCCATAATGTATCATGCAAAGCACACAATTCAGGGTGAGTATCATAAAATCAAATTTGAGATGGAAATGACCTTGTTCTTGACCCTGTTCACAAAACCTGACATAACATGCAAAATACTCATCTTGGAAACCTTAATTTTTTCCCACATTACCATAACACACCCTACATACATCTCTAATCATCACCATGTCAAAAATATCTCTCCATATCTTCGTATTATCTTATTGATATAGCCAACCCTTAGGGTTTTACACTTTATAAAATGAGGGTCAAATGAAACAACATCATAACACCTCATAAAAACAATAAAAATTCCCTAAAATACCTGGTACATCATGAATCAACTGTATACATGCATCCATGAGCTCACATGGCTCCACAACTCATCCTCATGCCTTATAACAACCATACCTTATCTAAATGAACACCTGTTACTTGGTCCCTAACTTGTATTTGTACCCTCTAACTCATGTGAATGCCTATAATCTCCACAAACATGCTCTCTATCATGAAAATATGCTTCTCAATCCACCAATAAGCTCTAATCTCCATGCAGCTTTCACATAGGCTAGCTAGATCACCTGATTAGACTTGTTAGAACAAGAAATTGTCACTGAAACACTAGATATCACCATGAACACCTATAAATATTCATTTCATCTTCATCCTCAACATGCTCTGACCCTACTCCATCATCCACTCTGTCATTAATGGGGTTTTACATTAATGACAACACCTAAACAACACCATGCCAACAATCTCCCCCTTTATCATTGATGGAAAACCACCTAAACTTATCTCCCTTTTTAAATTAATTAAAAATGAATACATGTACCTAAATATTATTCATCTCCCTTAGTTTTATAATATCACCTCTTGGTTGGAAACATCATCAAAAGACTTCATTTTTCTCGACAAACATGAGGTTCTTCACAAAACCAGATTTTTAGCGATTTTCCAAAGATACAAATATGAGCTTTCCACGGGAATAGCATATAAACATCCTAATCATACAATTAATCATGAAGGAAAAAAAAATTTACCTCTTCCTTGAGCTATAAAAAATTCATCCACCTTCTAGTAATGAAAAAATTGTCATTTCACCGCAAACTTTGTTTTTGCCTTCAAGAGACCACTCAAACTAGACCTATACCTAAAGGTAACAACTCATGAAAATGTCAACAATGCTAAATGAGAGACAAAATTACTATATTCTTAGCTTCATTCTTTGATGAAATTATCTTTAGAATGCACAAAAATGTGTCTAGACACATGCTTCTTGTCAATTCCTTACCTTCAAAACAGAGATACCTAAACAAACTTTTCAAAGTGCCATTTAACCAAACTTTGACGAGCTCTAGAAACACAACAATGAAAAGACACATCAACTCATAAATCCACTTGGATTCAAGACGTCCTTCTCCCTAGGAGAACATAAAAATTTATTTCATACTTTGATTTCTTGACTTAGAGGAGGCCTCATCATTTTACACATCCTAAAACTTTTTAGTCCTTGTAGTCACATTTGATTGAGATATTGCAGGTTTATACCTAACAAACTTGTCCTTGAAGGAAACCATAAAAACATACCTCATATGCCTTGAAGACCTCTAGAGTGCCTTTTGAACTTGATTCAAAGTTAATATTTGATCTTCTTACCAGTAACTCATTCTCATTCCTTCAACACTATTCACATACCTATACCTTGTAGCCTTCACACCTTTACTACCTAAAACCAGATCATATAGACTTATACTATGCTTCTTAAATGAAAAAATACACTCCACTTACCTTTCAAGACTATCACAGTCCTAAGAAAGTCACTAACATACCTTCCTAGGATTATCACTTATTACACATTATATCCGAGAAGTACAAAAATGCTCTTCCATTGTACTTTGGATAAGAATATTGTAATATACCATTTCATGATTCACTTGAACACAAAATAAGATGCATATTGCAAAAAAATTCTCTCCTTGACATAATAGATTCAAAAATACCTATTCTTATCATGTGAAGATGCTCAATCACCCCTACGAATTTTTGTATCATATCACTTAATGTTTCATCCATCTCTTGAATTTGTACAAGCAAGCTTTATTAGTGACTTGAGCATGTAATCACTAGAGACATATGTTTTTCTTCTATTATCAACTCAATCCTTTCTTAACATTTTTTGAACTTCAAAGACCATCTAGAAGACGCTTACCTTATCTTTGACACCCGTAGCGGCTTATATCCTTCTAACTCATTTAATAAACATGAACACATACTTAATAGCCATCTCGAGGTTCTTTGTCTTCATGATGTTCACTATGATCTTATTTCCTTCTTTAAACCCTCTTTAAACCTTATCTTGAAGTGTACACTACCTACAAACTTTATAATCATATATCAAATAGCTCTAATTCCTTCAATTTCAATCAAGTACATATAGATCTATGTATCCCTTACCTACACTCACTTTTGAAAAGTCTTACCACCATTTAACATACCATTAGTAAAAATATCATTGCAAAGGTCGCGTTGAAAATTTGAATATCTTCTAGATCACTCCTTTAGTTCATATCACTGATAAGAAATCCATTATAAATACACAAGACCACCTACAGGATCAAGATAACATTGTCATATGAAATGCACACTTCTTTCCATCATAGTTTAGAAATCCACCGACTTATCCTCTTACCAATTTAAATAGGCATATGATCCCTTTAATCCTACTAAGTCAGCATTTACTATTTAAGAACTCCATCCATGGATTCACAAAAATCATGATCACACCTAGAGAATTCTGATTTGTTTTACATAGATTCATGTTTTGGATTCTTGTAACCATGCAGATTTTCCTTATACTTGTACTAGCCCTAACTGGGAAGAAATAACTTTCTAGTTTTTGATATGGACACCTTCACAAAGGAGAATCACTTGATTTGAGCACCCATTTCCCTGTAGTCATAAAATCATGCACTTTAGACATAATTTAGTCCCGATCTCATACTATTATTCATATGGTTTTTGACCGAACAAAGTACCAATTAACCCCCATCTTTTGGCCATTTTACTTTGCTTTCTTTATGGACACCTTCACAAAGGAGAATCACTTGATTTGAGCACCCATTTCCTGTAGTCATAAAATCATGCACTTTAGACATAATTTAGTCCCGATCTCATACTATTATTCATATGGTTTTTGACTAAAGAAAGTACCAATTAACCCCAATCTTTTGGCCATTTTACTTTGCTTTCTTTATGGACACCTTCACAAAGGAGAATCACTTGATTTGAGCACCCATTTCCTCGTAGTCATAAAATCATGCACTTTAGACATAATTTAGTCCCGATCTCATACTATTATTCATATGGTTTTTTAGTGAAGAAAGTACTAATCAACCCCATCTTTTGGCCATTTTACTTTGCTTTCTGTCATTACTTCCGACCTCTCACACATGCATGCCCAGTCTATTTTTTTCATTATGTGCTCTTTTACATTTAATCGGGACATCCAGGATAGTTTTGGGGTACCAACAGACACCTGGTCCCGGTTGGGGTACAGTGATCCTCTTTCCACTTTCCCTCCATTTTTGGACATTTTATAGTAATTTGAACATTTTATATTTCTTGTGGTCGATATTTTTAGGATTAATTACGAAATTAGAACAAGAGAACCATATAAATATAAAGTTATGAAACCATAATGAGGGACCAAGCAATAGTCACTAATATCACTACATAGGGTTACATCCATCTAGCTTCATCATAAGGCATAAGGTTTGTTCATCTAAATCACACAAGAATAGGAGGGAATTTTATTCTATTCCATCCACAATTCTATTACATTTTCTACACATAGTTATCACTCACTACTTTCAAAAGTGTGACTAGCACAAGAGCACCTAGGACATGATTTCACACACTTGTGCATAGAACTACATCAGGTCCGAGATTTAGTGCAAGGTGCTCACTAATAAGTCCTCCATTGTGGTAGATGAGGTTAGTCCGACCCCTTCATATGCAACTTTATTTTTTAGGGTTTGATGTTTGTCTTGGGGTTTTTCAAGTTTGCTCTTCATTATTTATTACCAATAACATATAGTGCAATGCATAATAGTTAGTGTGACAGGGGTTGAAGGCTTCGATCATATAACAACCTTGCAAATCTTTTTTTTAGACATTTTTCACGTACTAAGGCACCCAAATCGTAGAATAGGGCACCCATAGGCACCCTGGTAATCTTCCAAGCACCCTAGTCCACTTAGATTGCCTGGATCTGCAAGTTTTTAGACCTTGGCATAGTCATTGCCTCCTCCTATTTCTCTAGTCAATTTGTCACACATTCCAAAAGAAGTTCACCAAATCGAGATAAGCTCATTCCAACCCTTCTTTGCATATTAGGGTTTTTTATTTTCATTAGTGTAGTTGCTTAGGCCACTTTCTATATTTATTCATTGCATTTACTTATTGTTATTTACTATTGTTCCTAGTTAGATTATCTATCATTCATCCACATTTTAGTTAATCATTTTAGTGAACCCCATGTTCAAATCCACTTTCTGCCTAGGTTTTAGTCTCCTTCGCCATGGCTCAATCTAATGAAGCTTTACTCAAGCTCATCTTAAGGATTAATGAACATATTTATGAACATATAGAAGATTAAGATTTACTTTTACATGTTGCTTATGAGGAAACTACTAATTTTGCAGAGCTCACTTCTTATGCAGCCATACCCACCTTTGTTGCTACTCAATCACTTTCTTCTACTCTTCTCGGATATTTCCACCATTCCCATTTTAGTCACTACTCATACCAATCACTTTACATCATCTTTAGTTTCTCATACACGACAAGTATCACCCGTTAGAACTAAAGACTTAACTACTCTTTATCGGGAACTTTAAGATCAAATTTGTAAGTTACAACAAGCCACTTCACATGTGTTTCCAACTTTAGATTCCACCTTTTTATTACATACTCCATTTTCATCCGCCATCTCCACTTATCCACTTCCTCCTAGTTTTTTCACCCCTAAGCTTCCCATTTTCAATGGGCATGGTGACCCACAAGAACATCTTAGAGCATTTCATGTCACTTGTCTTGATTTTTTTGATGATCATGTTCTTTTGGCTAAAATATTTCCCCATAGTCTCCTTGATTATACGATGCGTTGGTTTTACAACCTACATGTTCTCTTAGTAACTTCATTTATGCATCTGGTCGATGATTTTATTACTCATTTTTCTATCAATATCAGCTCCAAGATATCTTATGCTCAATTAGCACAACTGAAATAGGGACCCAATGAACACCTAGCCAACTATGTTTTGAGATACAAAAATAATTTAGCTAAGATGTCTAATGTGTTAGTGGACTCCAAACTTCAAGATTTGTTTATTCAGAGTCTTTTTCCACCGCTTTAGGAAAGTGTTCTCTTTAAAACCTATCCTTCATTTGATCAGTTTTGTCACATTCTCAAGCTTTGTAAAACTAAACTCTTGTCCATAGGAAAAATTAAGTATTAGGAGAAAGCTTCCACGTCCACTCATTTTCAAAATAAGGCACCATTAAAAACATCTGCAACTAAGCCTAGTTATGCCAAAGTTATTGTCAATGTAGTTACTACTCCTAAAGTAGCTCAATCACAACCACCTAGGTGAATGTTTACTAACTTTCCTATGGATCAACATCTCATACTGTAATAACTTCTCATGCTCCCTCCACCACTCGAATTAGATTCATCGTGACTAAAAGGTAGGAATTATGATGAAATATTTTGATGTGATTATTATAGATGTGCGGGACATTCTACAAATTGATTTTTCAATCTCCACACACTCATCCAAGATCTTATTGGTAATAACAATCTTGAATTCCCGTAACCCACAAACTTCTACACCATTCAATAACAAGGGTAAACTTAAATTATTTAATAATCAATCCCAACAGCACAACAATAAATCATTTAACTCTTTTGCTAATCATACATATCATGCAGTGCCTCCTCGTGCATTAGGGGATCTTAATTTTTAGTTACACATATTGACGCTTCACCACCAATCATATCTTTCTATAACCATGATTATCATGTAAATTTCACATCTAATCACTTACACATTAAAGCATCTGTCGATTCGGTCCATATCAATAACAATAAGGTTGACCAATAATGTCCCATTAATGCATGTTACATGCCACTCCTTAAGGCTATCGATTATCCTCTATCAAAAATTAAATGCCCTATAAACAAACTCTTTGCTTTTGTCTAACTACATGTTATGGTTGGTCCTCATACTATGTTTGTGCCTTTCCTTGTTAGAAACATAGTTGATGGTCATGACATGCTTCTTGGTTTCAATTGGAATTTTGGTCTCAGTCTATTCTCTCTATAAATCATTTGCAACTTAAATTCATACATAAAAAATAAGGTTATTTCTATTGATGGTGCCCCTCCATCTATTTCATGATCATCATCTCCTCATACATCAGTTAACACACCACCTACATCATCTATCATATCACACTCTATGTTACTCAAAGTGTAATCTACTCCTAGTTCACCTACTCGCACATTATCTACATGACCTCACCACTCCACTAGTCCTACACATAGGTATCGGCCCATTCCTAGGACCATTACGCATCTCGATGTAGATCACCACCTTGGTTTATTCCACGTGGGTGTCCATCACCTTCACTCTTGTAATTATGTATATCCCCATCACTAATACATTTCTTTCCACCACAATATTCATCATATATTCACTCATCGCATGAACATAGACTTCATTCACCAACATTGCATCTCGTCTCATATACTACCAATCTTAGAGCATGTTCATAATATTTTGGCACCACATGCATTAGATGGAGGAAATTCATCCTTCACTGTCATTGGATAGTTCATTCATTTGTGCACACTTGGGGGCATAGTATCGAACACATCCCCCAACCTAGTAGAATCGTTCATGACAACATAACATACTTATAACATACACATATCGTATTCACGCACATTAACATAAGAATATTTATCTTATTTGAATTATCATACATTACTTTCATAGCATAAGCACATTCATCTACACACTTTATGACCATTACCCGATGACACACTCTTGTGCTTCGATTCACCATTGAATGATGAGGGTTACTTACTACACATGAACCCCATACACTGCACAATAGGCATTACACACTACATCTCTTCACACATCTAGTGTCATATGTATTACATATGACATCATACACTCTACATTTAGTCTACATCATTTGTGCATCTACACATCATACATCATACTAGTCATCATTATACATGTATCACACTTTTAGGGTCTACACTATATGCTCCTCATCTTACATACCACATAGCACACACTTTACACTTTTAGTCTACATACACATCTTGCATTGTGCACTTATACATCATACATTGTCTACACACCATACTAGTATTCATCATGCATGTGTCACACTCCTATTGTCTACGATTCTAGCACCACATACTAATCATCTTACATACAAAATTGCACACATTATCACATTATTAGTCTATCTTTCATTACACACTATACATTGAATTTTACACATCATATGGTCATCTATTATCATCATACTACACATCTTCTTTTACACACTGCACTCACTACCCTATGACGCACTTTAGTTCCTCAGTCCATACTCAACTATTGAGGGTTTAAAAATAAAATGGACCTTATCATACGTACACATTCATTAATTGACCCTCTATCAATTGACATTATTAGGTTAATGGCATACGTTATAGGCTAACTAGTCACATATTCCTTCATTGTGTAGTGATATACGCTTTAGGCTACATTATCACTCTTTCGATCATCTTGTCATCATACACAATTCAGATATAGGGTTGGTGACACATCATTTTTAGGTTGTATCTCATTAATACACATACACATTCATCACAACGCATTTGACACAAAACATATTTTAACCATTTCTTGATGAGGCACTCTCATTTATGGTTCATTCTTGACTACTGAGGGGGCACACCAAATGAACCTCATTGCATATAAATCCATCCACTCAGGGGGCACATGGCTCCTATCATCCATCTTGAATTCCATTCCATCCATCCACAACATATTTCATATCATGGTTTCTTTTACTCTTTCTTAAATTTTCTTATATATGGTCTCTTTATTACATGTACTAGTTAAATCTCTTTTATTTCATTTATCTAAACCATACACGCATGCGCATTCATGCCTTTTTTTAGTTGTGATCACATATACAGTTTTTTGCATGCAACACAAATGCTCACCTTTTGCCCATCCTTTATTATTTGCTTTGGGGGAATCCACATTCATCCCTCATAGGTGATATTATTTATTTTTGTACTTAGCACTTTACATTAGTTTCTTATATATCCTTTTGACATATGAGTTATTTTTCTAACATGTTAATGGGGGCTTCATGTGTAAGATTTATTTTTCAGGATTACTTGCTACCATGGTTATCTATTGTTTGTACTTGTTTTTCAACCGATTGTTATTATATGTGGCCTAGCCCTTTGTTTGGTGTGTACACTTGTTTTTTTTTATCCGACATGATGGCCTTGTGTGTCTTGCAACATCATGAGTGATGTCCCATGTTTGCATCCCACTTTGTGTGGCTTAATTGTTCTTCTTCTTTATTTACATTACTACATTACTTGGTATCTTACACACTTTTTTGTGTAGCTTACACATGGTCTTATATATGCATGTTTATTCATACTAACACTTTTATTTGGCTATCCTTCTTGTTTTTTTGTACCTTTATTTCTACCAAGTGAATTCATTTCTTCGTACAAGGATATTTATAGAGTTCATGTGGTTAGTCCTCTTTTAGGGCTGTATTATCCTATTAACATCACATGCACCCCAAAAGAGGGGGGCATCATTTGGGGTTTACATACCATATAACACTTCTACACTAGTTTAGTTCAATTCAGTTTCCACCCTTGGCATTGTGGGTTATACAATGAGTGGGTTCAGATGAGTATTCAAATCCTATACATTGTACATTTTACAGACATGGTTGTCATTTACATTCTAGGGATCATTCTACAAGTTAGAGGATACAACATAATTCCTCTCTACGTTACTTCACCCACTAGCCTTAGATCACCCAAAAACTAGGAAGTACAAAGATCTCTTCACACATATTCAAGGAAGCAATATAGGTTAGAGGATACAATGGAATTCCTCCCTACAATTCTTAGACCTATGATATCGATCACCCAAAAAACCCAAGATAGGATATTCCTTTCTATATCCTTTCTCTCATCACAGATTAGGTGCACATGTTCCTTTTAAACTTTTCATTACATATACATAAGTCTTTTACATGCATTTTTGACATATATACATGTGTATTTGAATTCTTAGATTGTTTTCTCCTTGCAGTTCGAATATATGAGAAGCAATTAGTCAACAATAACAACTAAAACAATGGGGACAACAAAAACAACATTTTTCAGAAGCACACACCATATTAACCATGCAGGTACATTACACACATCAGCAACTATACATACATTTCCTCCCTAGGTTCACTCTAATCTATTTTTTCTTGAACTTTTACATCTTTAGTTTCCACGATCTATCATCTTTTTATCAATCCACACTTTTTCTAGTCCATCATCACGCTTCTACATCACTCTACATGGATTATCAGGTAAACATCTCTATCTACTTTATGTTACCGAGATTTCTTCTCAAAGAACATAAATTGGGGGAAAGTGTAGTCACAAAATCATGCACTTTAGACATTCTTTAGTCCCAAAGTGTCATACTACTATTCATATGGTTCTTGAGTGAAGGAAGTACTAATTAATCCTCATCTTTTGGACATTTTAATTTGCTTTTTGTCATTACACCAACCTTTCACACATGCATGCCTAGTCTATTTCTACCATTTTATTTTATTTTACTTTTGACCGAGGCACCCAGTGCTAGTATCTTGGGGCATTAACAAGTGCCCTAGTCTCGGTCGGGGAACCCTAATCCTCTTTCCACTTTCCCGCCACTTTTTGGGCACTTTCTATCCATTTGAACATTTCATATTTCTCATGGTCTACCTTTTCAGGGTTAATTATAAAATTAGAACAAGAGAACCATATAAATATAAAGTTATGAAACCATAATGAGGGACCAAACACTAGTCACCACTATCATCACCTAAGCTTGCATCCATCAAAGGATCCATTTACATCCATCTAGCTTAATCACAAGGCACAAGGTTGGTTCATCTCGCATCACAAAAGTCTAGGGAGGAAGTTTATTCTATTCCATCCATGATTTTATTATTTGGTATGAGATGTAGTGCAACACTCAGTTAGTAAGTCCACCATTGTGGCAGCTAAGGTTAGTATGACCCCTTCATATTCATGTTTCTTTTTTAGGGTTTGATGCTTATCTTGGGGTTTTATAGGTCTATTATTCATTATTGATTACCAACGCATATAACACAATGCAATGAAGTTAGTGCAATAGGTGAAAAATGATTCATATCATATAATGACCCGTGAAAATATATTTTTTAGACCTCTTTCATAAACCGTGGTTCCTAACGTATACTAAGGTTCCCACAAGTGCCCCGATACTCTCCCAAGTGCCACACTCTACTCGATTTCCCGGATCTGCAAGTTTCTAGACCTAGGCATAGTTGTTTCCTCCCTTGTTTCTCCAATCATTTTTATGACACTTTCCAACAAGTTTTCCAAATCATGTAATCTCATTCCAACCCTTCTTTACATATCGGGGTTTTTATTTTCATTAGTTTAGTTGCTTGGGTCACTTTCTATATTTATTCATTACATTTATTTATTGTTATTTACTATTTTTCCTAGTTATATTAACTATCATTCATCTAAATTTTATTTAATGAATCCACATATTATCACCTCCTAAAGCCTTACAGCTTGTCACTTGAGAAGATTAACCTAGTTTTCATGGGACTTCTATCAATTAGGTTTCTAAACACCATGACCTGTGATCGGTAATAATTTGAGTAATCGAACATAGTAAATATTCCCTACAAATTTCAAATATATATCCTCATCATATTAGACACAAATGGTGAAAAAATTATGAGATTTCAATCATTTTAGCTCCTTTTACAACTATTTCTTCATAAACCATAGGTGAGGGTTTTCACAGTACCCAAGAACACCCAAAAGCATATAATCTCATTTCTAGATGATTTCAAAGTTCCAAACTTCATTGCCAAGTCTGTTTTTATATTCTACAAATTCCCGAGCCATCATTCATTGAAAACTATCATTATAACCTCACTTAGATATGAAAAAGTGTTGAGATAATATATAGAAATAAGAGAGTATGAACTTTTACTTCATGATCTCTCTCTCTCTCTCTCTCTCTCTCTCTCTCTCTCTCTCTCTCTCTCTCTCTCTCTCTCTCTCTCTCTCTCTCTCTCTATATATATATATATATATATATATATATATATATATATATATATATATATATATATATCACGTTCCTCATCCTATTCAAACCTTGAACCATTATCACTAATCAATGATAGGATATCTCTCACTTTCTTTTCCTAGGGAATAAGATACATCTCCTTTTACAACTACTTTTGGCACTACATAGACCTCTGGGAAGCACTAAGCCACATTTCACTATTTTCATGACACTATCAAAGCTACACATACTTCAATATCAAAGCTAGACACTTATGGACCTTATAGGGTTATATGAAAAACTTAAAACAAAAACAACTATTAGATCTTACTTTAGAGCGACTCCTTCATCATCCATGTATCATAATATGATAGATATTGATTCAATACACTCCTTTGACACAAACAACCATGAATTTTCATTACCTATGATAGTTAACCTTCCAATGACCTTTTGAGACAATTTCATAGCCTCATACACTTTAAAACACTTGGACATGCATGATATGAGCAATAGAACTTATGACAAACTCATGATACAATTTTGTTTGACTCAAGACAAACCTTCTATGATGAGATATACCATTATATTTATACCAACTTTGAGAACAGATCCTAATAGTAAAAACACTCTTTACTTAAATTTCATGACCTATATACCCATTTTGAGACAACACAATGATCCTTACACTCATTAAGTCATTGTAAATAAACAATACATCATGAAAGGTTAGAAAAAACCTTGAGAACGTAGACATACACTTCTTGAGACACTAGGAATATCTTCACTCCTTGATCAAACAAATAGAGCAACAACACTTTTATAGAGATCTAAGATAACATACGTTGACAAATTATAAGATTCACACACAAACTTTAGTATCCCCTCTCACTCGAATGTGTGATGCCCGTTAAAACAACCTAGGATTAGTCAAGAAAATTATGGAATAATTTTTTTAATTAGAAGTGTCCACAACCAGGCTGCAAGACAATAGTTGACACTATCAGGTTCGAACAAGTCTAATATTACTAGAACATACTTTACATTTATTAACAATTATCAGAGGTCACAAGGTCCAAATTTTATGGTTAGAAGTTTCAGTTAGGTTCAGGGGGTAAAATATCACCATACCCATTCTCTAACATGCTTAGAGTTTCAACTTGATTTTTCTCACACTTAATGCATTTAAAATTTTCCTAAATCATTCCCATTGGATAGTAAATTTTCTCACCTTTCCATTGATATAAATAAGTCCTCTTAACTACTTGTAGAACTCCATTTATGGACAAAGGACCTTAGCGGTAAAATTTTCCCCGAGGGGACACGTGTCGAGCAGGGAAGAAAAGCAATTTTTGGGTTGGCAGGTCACAGGGTGGTGTTGGAAAATTTTCCCCACATGGATGAAAATTCACAATATCTCCCACACCTCCATAGGTCCTCCAGGGACATGTGGCAGCCTCTGAGTCATCGCCAAGAGAAAGGGAGAAAGAGGGCAAAGCAGCGGGGAGACTTAGCGAATTTTGCCAAAGGGAGGGGAGAATCCACTAGGCGACCACGTGCCCGTGGGTCTACTAGGGACACAAGGTTCTCATCCAAAAATGCAGAGAGGAAAGAGGGAAGGGCACAGTGGTGGGAAAGTTCTAGGAAGTTTCACCTTGGTGGAGACAAAGGGAAGAAGGCACGCGGGGTTTATGCGCCCGCGGGAACAACACCAAGGCGAGGGCGGGAGTGCGAGGCCATGGGGAATAAAGAAAAAAATCCAAAACAAAAATTTCAAAAAATAAAAGGGTACGAGGGTTCTTCCCCCTCCGCTATCACCCCATGCTACCACGTCGTAACTTGTGATTGGTCGTGGGCCGGCGGGGAGAAATATAAAAATTTTCCCAAAACTTTAAAAAGCCCAAGGGTAAAAAGGATGTCGTGCCTCCGTTGTTTCCCTCGTGATGACACGTAACAACATCTAATTGGCTCTGATTGGTGGAGAAAAGTTCAAAAATTTTCCTAAGAAATTTTTCAAAATAAATTGTAAAGATAATTCGACGGGAAATTTTTCGGGCCGCGGGCCCACTAGGGAAAATTTTCCCAAATTTTCCCAAGGTGGGAAAACTTCAGAGGGCCATAACTTGAGCTAGAAATCTTGGTTTTGGAAAATAAGGACTTTCTATAAATATCTCGATGCTCTCTTTGCACATGAATCATAAATTTTACATTTTGATAAATCTTAAGGGGTCAATTTTGCAAAAACAATATGTAGGCTTTTAAATAGCAAACTGGTAATTTTGAATTATAATTTTTGTTCAATTTGATCTCCTTCTTCACTCAACATGCCAAACAGACATGGAGGATTATTCTAGGAAGGATTTAGAATGGTTTAGGAAGGTAAATTTGCTCAATTGATTCCAATTTGAATTTTGTCCAACAATTGACAGAAAACGACTGTGAAAGGGATTGGGTTCGATTTTGCAATGGATAAATTGTTTTCTTAAGTGTTCTTTGTCAATTTGAGTTCATTGATAATACAGCATGCCAAATTTTAATGTTTCCAAGTTGATTATAATGTGCAGGCCCGAACTCTACATTTTGAATAAATTTAATTGCTAGTTTTAAATTTTATAACAGAGATCCATTTCTAGGAAGATCTGTGTATCAATTTTATCATTCAAGCATGGAATTTCATTTCTAAACTAATCCATTACATTTAAATTACTTAAATCAAACTATTCTAAATTCAGAATACAACTCGATTTCAATTTTGTATATTTCAAAGAGGCAATTTATCGTATTTTCCTTATATACGTTTCTTTCTTCTTCTTTTTTAAAACAGAAATTTAATTTTCTCTTTTACCATATAATTTAACTTTGAATTCAATCCAACCATGCATATGGGAGAATATATTGCAAATTATTTATTGACGTCAATAATAAAACTATACATCTTCCAATGTTTGAATGCAAATGACAAAATTTTGTTTTTCTTTCTAGTAATGTGTAACGTAATATAAACATCCTTCACAACTTGAATATATATTCACTTTCATAATCAAATAAATACATCTTTCCTTCACAAAATAAATCACAATTTCATCCACATTGAGTGAGAAAGGATTACAATTGAATTTGTTTCACAAGGACTTTAAAACCGTATTTCCCTTTGTTCTACAAACATGCAAGCTTCTTTTTTTTCTTCAATTTGATCACAACAAAAGTGGGGGAAAGGCAACACTCTCCACCCAACCAAGACATCCAATGAAAGGAGAAGCCTTCCTTCATCATTGGCCCCCTAGCCAAAACCAAAATACAATAAGAGGTGTGATTAAACCCATAGAAACAACTGGCTTCCACAAACACACAACATTATTTCAACATGCATAATTCATCATAAAACATAGTCCACATAAAAACAGCAGTTTACAACTACAATTGAAACAATCAAAACAAAACTCAGGATTGATCATGCAAGCCAAAGGAGAAAGGACTATGGGGAAGCTACTTATGCCTCCCAATGGGAATTAGGCATCCACCAGTAACAAACTACCAATAAATTTCACCACACATATCCTTATGCCCCCACAGATTTCCTTATGCCCCCACAAAGTAAGAAATGCAAGCTATTTCTTTTCCATGGTGGATCCCAAACCCAAACTCCCTCCACAAAATTCTAATGCCAATGGCATTCCCTTATGCCCCCACATGGATTCCCATAGCCTTCTCCTACACCATCCCTATGGTAGTCTACCCAACCAACCAACAAATAAATTAAAACATGCACCATTCACACATCACAACAAGAAAATAAACTCATAAAATAAGAGTTAAACTCCTACCTCTCCATAGTAACTTTTGTTTCCAAACAGCAAGCTTCAAATCCCAAAATATAGTCCCCAAATAGCAATCTCCAAGCATGCAAAGTTACTCCAAACTCCTTCCAAAATCAAGAGATCCAAATAGAAGAAAAATGCACCCCAATGAAGTTTGAAAAATGTTTCAACAACCTGAAACAAGCAAAGAGTTTGAATTATATAGAAGAGGGAAGAGAAGAGGATGATGTGGATCCATGTAGGATGCCACCTCACACATCCTCAACTCCAACACAAAAGATAAAAAATTTTATTCTCCCAAGCACAATAAAGAGGTGGGTGAAAATATGACAAGTTACTTGCACACTCCAAAAGCCCACACCCCAAAGGACTGCAAATTAAATAAATGTAAGAGAGTGCAATCAAAACTTGCAACATGATTAATAAAATACATTATAAAAGCCTAAAATCACCTCTCCAACCATAATTATGGTTGGTAAATTAAATTGAGAGGTATGGGACAAGTTTTACTTGTCCCACAAGCCTCCAAAAACATCCCCCAAGGACAAATTCGAGTTTCCATGGAGGTGGAGTGTTTCATACTCCAAAATCAGACTTACACACACTTGCACATCACTAACATATTAAATACAAAGGGGCCAACAACTTCCATAATTACTTTCCCATATCCCAATTTGACTTATTTAAATTTTAACCATATGATTTCTCACATTAATCTACCAAATTTTAATTAATTAAAAGAAAGGGACACATCACTAATAAAATACATACAACAATAATAAAAAGGAAACACATTAATAAAATACACAAACCCATGGTCACATATCAAGGAAATCCCCCATGGAAATCCCTAACAAAATATAACACACACACTCAAGACATGTTTTCATGGTGACCTTGTCAAAATCACCTAGAATTCCATTGTGGTTGTTCTTCGATCCCCGATGTTTGTTGTGATTTTTAACCTATAAAAATACAAACACCTCCTTCACCTCGTGGCCATATCAGAACATCCAACATGATATAAGTATAATCTCAAAATCATCTAAATATGTGAATCACAACAATATCATGGCAATTTAACATTATCACATACAATTTATATCAACAACTATATCATCATCATATAATATCCATTTTCTAGATCTAATCATAATATCTAAAATCACATGTCCGAACAACATCCATAAAACATCCATGTCAAATAGTATATCATCATCCACATATGAGTGTCTCTAATAATCATCATGCATCATAACCAAATCAAGATCAACAATAATCCATGATCAAATGTCTAACATCATACTAATCAAAACATAGTAATTTCCATCATGTAATCAACCATATTAAAAAAGTATCAACAGGTGTCAAAGGGAAGTGGGCACTGCTGAATGCTTCATGTGAGCTAACATACCTCTAAAAATCATAACAAAGGCATATGAATACTATATATACCTAAAAGGAGGTCATGAGGAGGTCTCAAGCTCTCTTAGAAACCTAGAGAACTCCTTATTCTTCTCTCTTATGATATGACCCCCGAAGTCATACCTTATTTTCCATCAACACCTGCTCTTGAATTCAAATTGGCTCTTGGTGAACCATAATTGGTCCTTCTAGGTTCCCATGACTTGAATTTCCTTCTAGCCTATAAATTAGGGAATTTGATAGCTTCTTTTTTGTCTTTTTAGACCATAACAACCCCTAACAACTTGTCCATACATGTTACATCTAAAGCATACTACCATACTTCTTCCCTTGTAATCACCATGAATCTAATTTTATCTTCAAGTTTCATACAAAAAAACTAGTTGCATGACCTCTTTCATGGAAGTTATAACACACGACACTATTTGATTAAATACTTCTATCATATTTCCAAGGATGATCATCTCTATAAAAATATTACACTCCTTAGCCCTATGAAAAAGCATTACATGAGAAACAATGACCACTCGAATGATTTTTCATACATTGAGGCATTAGATTACCTAATGGACTTTGCTCTCATCTTTTCTTTGGTGGAATTATCCTTATTTTCATCCTCTTTGCATGGTTCATCATATTTTTATAGAAATAATATCATCTTGCATCTTCTTCTTACTCTTGAGGTCATTACCTAAACCCCAAATATGCTTTGTTACTTGCTGATCTCTGTTTTCCAAGAAGATCATCAAGATCTTTGACACTTTTCTCAAATTTATGAAAATACATCTTCTTCTTACCAACATCTAAGATATATTCGTTTAGAAACTTAACATCTTCATCTAATTTGGATCAGATACTATTTTTATCTTGTTCACTTGAAACTAAAAACCTTACCTTTTCTTCTATCAATCTTATTGACTTCTTAAGCTTGTTAGTTTTAGAATTATGCTCCTTTTCTAGATCATGAACCTTATTTTCATGACCCTTGACCTAAGAATTCAGATTTTTATTCTTCTTTTCAACATGCTTTAACTCCTTTTGGATACTCTCTAGATCATCTTTATCATCCTCTTCATATTCATCAGAGTAGCTACAATAACATGATATGAAATCACCTAACAATGAAGATTCATCAATAGTAGATCTCATACCATATTTAGTCATAAAAATGCCTCATTTCAAATATATTTATAATTGGATTCAGAATCATAATATGAAACACCACTACTAGCATTAGACAAGTAATCATCTTCCTTTGATTAAAAACTCCTTTTCCCCTTCTTCTTATAGTCAAACCTCTTAAAGATTTTATTGCTCTTATCATACTTATTGTACTTCTTGTCATGATCACTATCAAGCTCATGTTCATCATGATATTCCTTCTTGTGTTTATGAGGATAATTTTCCTACCTTACCACATTTGAAACATTTATAAGGAATATTACCTTTGTATTTTCCAAATCCAACCTTCAATATTTTATCCATCATTGCAAAGAGGTCTTAATCATCAATTTCAGGAGCAACATCCTCTTTTTCCTTCTTGCATTTATTCTTCATTTCAGATTTGAAAGAAACCTCTCTCTTGGCTGGTTTAGAATCACCTATTCTCATCTCATAAGTAATCAAAGTACCATGTAACTCATCCACTTCAGAGTAGTTAGATCATTTTCCTCTTCAATAGAAGATACTTTAGAATCAAACCTAGGAGTTAGTGATCTCAAAACCTTTTGAACAATTACTTCTTCCTTCACATCCTCTCCTAACCCTTTCATGGAGTTGACAACCTTGTCAACTCTAAGAAAATATGTAACAATAGAATCATTATCATTCATCTTGAGACACTCAAACTAATTTCTAAAAGTTTTAAGCTTAGCAATTCTTACCTTTGAGTCACCTTCATACAATACTTGAAGTTTGTCCCATGCCTCTTTTGTTGACTTACAATACATTACCTTTCCCATATCAGATTCACCAAGACCACATATGATGGCACTAAAATCCTTTGAGTTATCACTACATGCCTTATTTTCTACATCATTAGTTGAAGTAGTGTCGGGGGAATATATCCATTCTCCACAACTTTTAAACATAAAACCCTATATACATAATATGAGTCATCATCCTTAAAATCCAAAATCATAATTCACACCATCAAACAAATGTGCCTTACTGGTTGAGAACCCAATCGATAGATCACCAATGTGTGTTCAAAGTAAATCCTTTCAAGTGATCTAACTTCTCCAAAAAGACCTGCTATGATACCAATTGTTAGAATAAAGATGGACTGAGAGGGGGGGTGAATTAGTCCTTACATATTAATTACAATTTCATATCACTCACATAAACCATTTATCAATTATCCATCCATAAGTGTGTGCACAACAACATACAACATTCATTCAAATAACCATGAGTAAGAGAATAAACACTATGACACAATATATAAGTGGCGAACCATCATGGGGAAGAAAACCCACTAAAACCTTTATTTATATTACACATAAAAAATACTAAAGTGAATATTACACAGCACAAGATATTTATTTAGTGAGGCACCAACCCCAGAAGGAGCACCAAGCCCTAAACCCTTGTTGATATTAATAACAACAAGATACTCCTATTAATATCATTGATTAAATTATGCAACAACTCAAATAATGATGATCACAAGATTCATCTCCAAACACCTTCAAACCCTTGTTCAAACTTAGGTCTTCAACCTTTCACAAATTTGTACCTTCTTGACTTCTCAAATATTAAAACCATTGAACACACACTTTATTTAATTATTAAACCTATAAAACACTTTATAATCTATCAAATCATTCTCAAAATCCTACAAATAAATCACACCTAGGTCACACTTTTCATATTGCTCACAAAAGCACCCAAAACATCACTTTTATAAGCTCTCCTTGATTAAAATTCAAAATAGGTCAGTTTCCCTCCTTTATTTAAAAAAATAATCTTAAAAACATCCCATATGAATCACCACAATAGTCACATTTGACCCAAGTAGGTCAGCCTAGCCCAAAACCACTCATCACACACCAACAATCCTCAAACTCCCATCACTGGGATGAGAAAAATATCCCCATTCTAAAAATAGTTTTAGTAAAGCTCTAAAAATAACCACACAAGTGTAATATAATATTTAAACATCATTAATTGTCACAATTTACATGAACCAATCAAATTATTTTATTTAATGGGCCCACTAGCTCATTACCTTCACAAATCACATGTTTCAAAGACTTAGCTCACCTTTGGACCTCAAGATCACCCAAAGACACCTCAAATATGGAATGTTACAACTAAATGGAAATAACATAACCTATATAAAACTTATAAAAAAGTTATACATCATGAAACATCCATGTATTCAAACCATAACTACTTTTGCCTTCACCAAAACAAGTTTCCCAAAAAGTAGTTTTACAAATGCAATTGGTTAAAACCCTTCCTGACACTTTCAAGAACTCTAAATGGATTAAATAGTTGTAAAATTCATCCTAATTCACTGTAAAGGTAACATAAAACATCACATAATCCATTTCATGCACTAACCAACTCAATCTTTCAACAAATATTGTCGTATCCTCAAAAAAATGAAACCTTCTTACTCAAAAATTTACTTGAAACCAAATAACATATAATAATAATGAGAAAAAATGTATACCATTATAAATAGATCTAAATTATCTTTCCATAACATAGTGGAACCCCTTCTAAATCCAAGTGTAAGGCCTTCAACCAAGGTCATCTCTTCAAACTACTCAAAACTATCCCAAAACTACCCTTTGACCAATCATCCCAAATGAAGTATACTTGACCAATTAACTGAATTAACAAGACAAAAATAATAATGTAAATCAAGAAAAAATCACATACATCACATAATTATCATTTAGTTTGCAAACCTTGTCCCAAAATAATCTTCTTCTTAAACTGACACATTTGAGTGGGGTCCACTTGTTATCACAAGCTCTACCTTACCTTCCTAGAAACCTAGATGAGTCCTCTACACCATAAAATCATCATCTAACCACTATAAATCAATTATGATCACTTATAAGAATTTTCTCTCCTATCACTTTTGAGCTAGGGTTTCAAACTCATAAAAAGTTATTTACCTTTTTAACATTCGTTCATAAAATATTGGCTATGAAATTACCTCATTAATTTTGTTAAACCTTATAGACTCAATGTATAAACATCCATTAAATCCAAAAGGTCCCATTTAAATAATACAATTTAGCGTGAGCATCGAAGATCCATTTTGAGCTGGAAATGACCTTATTCTTGATCCTATTTCACAAAAATTGACATAACATGCAAAATACTCATCTTGAAACATGATTTTTTCACACAAGTACCATGACATGTAGTACATACATCTCCAATCATCACCATGTCACAAATATCTCTCCATATCTCCATCCTATCTCATTTTTATAGCTATCCCTTAGGGTTTTGCACTATAAAGGCTAGGGTCAATTGAAACAACATCATAACACCTCATAGAAACGCTCCAAAAGTCCCTAACATACCTAGTACATCATGAATCAGCTATATACATACATCCATGAGCTCACATGGCTCCATAACTCATCCTTATGCCTTCTAACAACCATACCTGGTCCAAATGAGCACTTGAAACTTGGTCTTCAACTTGTATATGTACCCTACAACTCATGTGAGTGCCTAGACACACTACCAAAACATTCTCTTCATCATTCAAATATTATTCTCAAGCCACCAATAAGCTCCAACCTCCATGTATTATCACCTAGGCTAGCTAGGTCACCTGAATAGGCTTGCTAAAACAAGAAATTCTCACTGAAACACCTGATATCACCATGAACACCTCTAAATCTGCATGTCATCATCATACTCAACATGCTTTGACCCTACTCCATCATCCACTTTGTCATTAATGAAGTTTTGCATCAATGACAACACCTAAACAACAACATGTGAATGTTTTACCTTTTCATTAATGTCAAAAGGGGGAGAAGTATCTAATGGAATGTGTATTTGTTAGGGGAGTTTGAGCTTTGTGTATTTTTCCATCAATGACAAAAGGGGAGATTTTTGGCAAAATGTTTTCATTGATGTCAATATTTTATGTTTTCGAGTCATCATTGATTATCATTGATGTTAAAATGTATTTGGAATACAAGGTTTATTGGTAGCATTTAATGTCTTATTGGGAAGTGCTTGGATTTAGTGATGGTGCATGGTGTATTGAGTCAATTTTGTGGCTTGTAGAGGAAATGCAAGGTATGGATGATGTTTTTAGGATTTCATGGAGTGTGATGAAGGTCATTTCTTGTTGGCATGTGATTTTTAGTTTTCATTGATGTAAAAGATACACTAATGATAAAGAAGGAGCTAGAGGGAGCTTGGAATGAGGCTGATAAGGTAGGACATGACCAAGGTCGTGAAAATAACTATTTGAGACTTAGTTTCTTGAGAAACTAATAATTGGTACATATAAGGTGATGATGTGATAGCATACTAGGATGATTTCATATATATTCTAACATGTATATGATGTGGAAACCAGGTCGAAGGATGAATACAAGAGTGCATGAGTTGAATTGATCAAACTAGCTCAATTTAACAATCCTAATCCCTACACCTAGGTAGAAGAGTTGCCTAAATTGGTGGATTGAAGGCATGATGTAGATCTTTAATCATGGTAGAGGCATTATGCACCTAATAGGACATGTTTAAGGGGATACAAGGTAAAGACAAAGACAGACATGATGAGCTATAGTGTAAATTAGCTCAATTTGGCCTAATTCAAGCACCTAGAATGAGGGTATGAAGAAAAAATATATAAAGAAAATAAAATCATGGTAAATGTGTAGGGACATTTCCGAGAGTCGTCACATAAAGCAACAAGTCATAAATCAATAGTTAGAGGCATTTTTAGGGTCATTGGTATGATTTCCCTTTAGGACAAGCAAGTTTAACATGCACAAATGAGATTGGTCAAGAAGGTACAGGTACATTTATGATAAAGTATCCATTGGAGATCATGGAGGAGGTATTCATGGAGTGGAAAAAATTTGAAGACCTGAGGAGTTTTGTGCAAGAAATTGCAATTTTACCAAAACCAAGTTAAGTAAGGTATGCTAAAATAGTGCCTTGACTTCTTAGCATTCAATCTAAATTGTGGATCCTCCTTCAGGCAAATCATAATAATTGTTTTAAGATCGTAGAGATAAAAATATTTTTCCAAAATTCTAAGGCCAAAAAGATAATAAATAAGAAATTTCTATTCATTTTTGTGGAGCTGACTTAAACCCTCCTAAATGTCAGTTTATAGTGGTATGAACAAATTTGTTTGGTTAAGCCTCAAAATGGAAATTTTTTTCTTGTAAAATGGATTGATCTTGTACATAATTCCTCAGAGCATATTTCCATGGTGATTTGATCTCTTGACACATAGTGGGCCCCTCAAGAAATCGATTGTTTTGTGAATAATTTAGTGTACACACTACATGCTACACTTACATAGTAATTGATGATAAAATATTTTTGGAAGGATGGTATAGATATGTTATTTATGTTCATGAAGTTATCTAGACCAATCATATGGAGAAATTTTATGATACAGGTGCATTTTCAGTCCTACCACTTTAGAATGATAAACAAGGTAAAAACCACCCCTTGTGTCCAAATGTAAATACGTTTTTCTCCATAAAATCCTTGCATAAATTGTTTGAAATTTAAATACATTTATTTGGATAGTGTTTCATGAATTATTGAGCATGAAATTTCAATTGAACTGTTTAAAGCCATACAAATCAAGACTATTTTTTCATGTTTTTAAACCAATTTTGTATTTCTTTGAAATGCAAGATTATTTAACCCTATATAGATTGAGATGAAGCTTGATGTTAATATGATGATCTGAATAAGGATTAGTACCTATCATAAATTTTTATTATTATTCATGAAGGATTGTTTTATTGTATGATAAAGCCTACTTTTTGAGGTAAAAATTCTGATTTTGAAAATCTATTTGTCCTTTTCAAATATCAGTGCCTCATTATATGAATGGAGGATATTGAAGTGTTGCATTGGCCTTGAAGATGAACCTCATGTACTACATCATTTGTTCCAAGTGTTATAATGGTTTGAATTTGTATACAATAATGGAAAATCAAGATACATCATGACATCTCGCTTGAAAAATCAAGATTATGTGCTCTGTGTTGGTACCCATATTTGTCTGCCTTGTTTTAAGTGCTATTATAACTAAGTATGTTCTTATCTCCATATGGATGTGCACTAGGTGCTGATTTTTCAAGAATATCTATCCTATGTAGTTACTCTTCTCGAATGGGAGGTTAATTATTCTCTTGGTCACATGTTGTTATCAAGGTTTTGATATTTTTACTGAGTTAAAACTATGAGGTAAGGTGTGTTTCAATGAATGGTCGGGACTTCAAGATGTTTATGAAAAATATGAATGTTGTGCATATGTGACAGCTTTCTTCTTGTTCCTGAAGCCTAGGTATTTTTGACACCACGAGACCAACTTAAGGGAATACCCTATTTTTCTCTAGAGTTCATCAGAGTTCGGTCTGAGTTCCTAGCCCCATGTTGATAAAAAAGGAACGTGTTGTATCATATTATGGTCTATGCTCAGGAATGTTTGAGGTGGTAGTCTATCCTCGATGTTTGAGGGGATGTATTTTTCTGTCTTATTAAATAACCAAATTTTTGTAGCCCAGGGTATGGTTTATTTTCTACCTTATTTTGAAGTGGGTCGAATGCTTGTTATGAGCCCGAGCATTTAATTGATAAAAGGTATATGTTGGTACATGTTTGTGATTTCTCTAGCATGCATAGAAAAGGATGAAAATAACTGGTATTTTTAGTGTGAAAGAGGTTGGGAGAATTTAAGTATCAAATTTCATTTTTTCTCTCTAAGGGTGATATGCGCTTCACGTGGAATTCTTCAAATCTAGTGGTGAATGTTTTATGGGCTGATTTGTTTTCTAGGTTTTATTCACTGCTCAAGATAGGGAAAAGGAAAACAAGGAAATACATGATATGTTTGAGATTTTACAATAGAAGAATGAAACACATATCATGCATTAGTGAAGGAGAAATATGATTCACAACAATAGTTAACATGAGAAAAATGGGGTTCTATTGTAGGGGGCTGCCATTTAAAATATATACATACATATATGGAATAACAAAAACATAACATAATTCATTGAATTCATTGTAGATACAATGGTCATTCCTCTAAAATAACAACTTCACATTGGAGGAATGACACACATTTTAGTAAATGGTCCCCTGTGTTGAATGAACTCCTCATGAGCCACAACACTGAAGACAAATTGGATGTCCCCCACTAGGCCTTGTTACATACTCTTTTCCAGCAAGTCTTGAACTCCCATCTGTGGTCCATTCAAAATCTAGGTAAGATATGATCTCTTCTTGAGTGAGTTCACCCATTCAGAAAGGGAGATCCCTCCTCTTACGTACACCTTGTTCTTCCTTCCGTAAGAGAGTTGGGTCATAGGAAAATGAGTTTCTCTATTAGAAGAGCCTCGCCATCATAACTTTTATTTTCTTTAGAAGAAGGTTTTGGGACCATATCTCAGAAAAGTTCTTTCAAGAGCTGAAAACCCCTCTTTGTTTCACTTTCAGAAAATTTGGGGTTTCCTTTTTTCTTTTGGGTAGGAAGTGAGTATGGTGCTGGAAGATCTACCTTTAGTAGGGTAGGATGATAATATGCTTGGTTCATATGCAACTGGTTGTCATGGAAAAATGTATAGTGGTCGAGCTAGTGGTGCTTCGGATGTACGTGTTCAAGTGGTATTCGGTGAATTAGATGAAAATGGAGAATCTGGAAGAGAGGAAATGAGGCACATATCTCGAAAAATGGTTCAGAAAATGACATTACACTATCTAGGGAAAAAAAATTGGAGGAGCGAATTTGACATTTTGAACCCTAAAAAATGTGCCAAATGAATGCTTAATTTGGGCTTGCTAGTTGAAAACACTCACCAAAATCGGTTATTTATTCACTAAAAGGATGTGATTTTAGGGGTGAGAAAACCATTGGAAGAAAGTTTATTGATGGAAACATGACAAACACAACTCAATGGTATTTGGATGGTGAATTTTTGGCCCATAGTGCCATGCTTAAATAGGCATACCCACATGGCTAATGTGTTTGGGAAAAATCATGTTTCCATAAATGATATAATTCAGCCTGGATCGATAAGAACAAGCGGGAGTTGAATTGAGAGTAATTACTTATGTGAAGAGTATCATCGAGAGATCATGTAGGTGCCAACATATTTAAGGAATGTATTGTCAATATTAAATCTTTGGCCATGTCACATATACATTCATATGGAAGATTTGGTATTAAATCAAAATGACATGGAAAATACTTTACTTTATTATGGTAGCATGATGATGATAAGTTGGAGGAAGGAAGGGTTAAATCTTGTTATAGAAAATTATTCCCTCATATTCTTTGGAATCTCTAAAAGGTGACCTGAATATGGATTGGCTAGAATCTAGGTGAATATTCTCTTAAACCCTAATATGGATAATGATATATATAAGGGTTTAAGGTTTTACAGAGGGGAGAGGTTGAAAAAATTCCCCCGATGGGCCCGCTAAGATTGATGGATATTATTGTAATGCGGGGATTTTGTTTTGAATGAGATACTTCAAAAAAAATTCTCTCAAGGATCTAGTGTCAAGGTGGTTGCAGTGTACAACCATTGAAAGACATTGAGAGCATTGGTTTTTATTCCCTTGCCAAGAACTTGGGGATCTAAATGAGATGTATATTCTTATGAATATAGCTTTTGCATTCTGATTTTTGTACTTTAGAATTTAATTAATGGGTTACATTTGTTGTTGTAATCTTTTGTTCATGTCTTCTCTTAATTACACTAGAGCTATCTTTAGTGGTTGTATTTGGGAAGTTTGGAAAATATTGTGTTGAGATAATTTTCTTTACAATATTGTGCATGATTTTAAATTTTTCATTGTAAAAATTTCATTAAAGAGATATATGTTAGCCTCTTAGTGAATCCCAAGCATAAGAGAATGGAATCCATGAACACTTCATTATGACATTTACACCATGCTTTGTGTTTATTATCTTATAAGTTATATGGGATCCAACATTAATCGAGTATCAATGAATCCAAATCATCTTTCCAAAATAATTGTCTCAAATTAATTAAATATGTTTTACCGTCGAGGATTGAATATTATCTTTGTTAGTTTAAAACTTTTGTTGAAGAAAGATCCTGCAATGTGGAATCTCCCACCCCTATAAAATGTCAATCTTCTACAAATATCATCGTATTATTATAATAACTCCATATCATTATGTTTCTCTACTTATAAAATACCTTTGAAGGGGAATTTTTATTTTATATTCCCTATCAAAAATACACCGAGCATTTAGAATCACACTATCTTCAATAACCTATGTCCGTAAGATAAACATATGCATCAATTTGTGTGAAAACTTGTGAGAGTAAATTATTGTATCCATGGCCATGTTCATCCCGAGAAGGACATATAAATTTGAATAAATTAAGGAACAAAGGACCCCATATCCCATCTATACTCAAGCTCGTTGTGGGTCCTCTTATCCTTGTTAAAGGAAAGACCAAAAGTAACAAGGAAAGGCCATCCCCTTTGTATGTGTCACTCAATTACCCCAAATCCTTTTCCCAGATATTTTGTTAGACATGTCCCCAGCCACAAACGACTCATACCACAAAGTCTATCACACTCAAATCATCCCAAACCCTTGAATATGCTTCCAGGACCCAATAGGGTGGAAGATTGAGTACCAACATGCTTCTAGCACCATTACTGGGACTTATGAATCCATTGATCATTTTGATTTTTGTTTGAGTTTCTTATCCTATTTTATGGGATCTTTTCTTCATTTGTTATGTTGTAATTTGATTTTTGGATTGTATTTGGACTTCTAATCTGGTCATATCATTATGCCCCACTTACTTGGGACTATCTATTTATTTGTAAGATTAGATCTTGTGAACATATCCATGGATACCTGTGATGATAGTATGGTGTGTTTTCCCTAAAGTCCCTCTCGATGAAATGATTTCAAGCCTATAAATTTTGGGGAATACTTGGATAATCGCATCTAATCCTTGATAGAATAAAGCTCACATTTCCTATGTTTCATGGGTATCGAAGAACTTATGCGAACAACATCTCAGTTTGTTTGAAGAAGTGATGCATGAATATGAGGTAAAATACAAGGAAGTCATCATGAATCTATTTGTGCATACACTACAAGAGGATGCTAGGGATTGGTTTAATTATTTACCTCACACCGCATTACATTCATGGAATCAAATGATGGTGATGTTTAGGGATCAATTTAGTGATGATTTTGGTTTTTTACTTCATGGGCATGGTACCAACACTATGGGCATGGTTGAAGAAAGAAGGATCATGGGTTTTAAGACTGAAGAAGATTTTGTATTTCATGACCAAACAAATTATAATGTTGGTATATCTTCTACTGAAATTTTACGTTCACAATAGAAAATGATTTATGGGATGTCCTCGTTGGAATATGTCACTCTCTTATAGAAGGTATTGGCATAACTAGATTAAATTTAGGGTATGTTTCCCTCAATTTTGGCTGTATTTGATTAATTTTTGAAATTATTACTAGGTATGGTAGGGGTATTCCCTCGACCAATGATAGATACATGTTTCTTAATGCAAAGAGGGAGTAGGGGAATATGTTTATCACTATTATATCTACCTTCTTAGTATTGCTTCTTAGTTAATGCAATACTTAATACTAAGAACATACTTAGTATTTCTTTTGGTGTTCTTTGTCTACCCTCTTTTCAATGCTATTATCACTAAGCATTCTCTTGGTCTCATGTTGTTATCAAGGTTTCGTGATTTTTATAGAGTTTAAATTATGAGGAAAGGTTTGTTTTGATGTATGATCAAGACTTCGAGATGTTTATGCAAAGTATGAACATTGTGCAAATGTGTTGGTTTCTTCTTAGTGCCCAAAGCCTAGGTATTTTTGAGACTACATGAATAACTTAAGGTAATACCATATTTTTCTCTAGAGTTTGGTTCAAGTTCCCATCCCTATGTTGATAAAGAAGTAATGGGCATTATCAAATTATGGGCCATGCCCAAGAACTTTAGAGGTGGTAGTCTATCCCCGAGGCCTAAGGGGATGTATTTATCCAGCTTATAAAATAACTAAATTTTCATAGCTCTGGTCCAGTTTCTTGTTTGCCTTACTTTGAAGTTGCTCAAATTCTTGTTATTATCCTGTGTGTTTGATTAGATAAAAGGAATATGTTAGTACATGTTTACGAATGATTTGACATGCCTAGAAAAGGATGAAAAGACTTGGTCTTTTCAGTTTGAAAGAGGTTGGGATAAATTAAGTATCAAATGTCAATTTTTCTCTATTAGGGTGATGTGCACTTGTGTGGACTGCTTGGAATATAGTGGTGAATGTTTTATGGGATGATTTATTTTCTAGGTTTTGTTCATAGTGCAGTACATGGAAAAGGAAAACAAGGAAATAAATGATATGTTTGAGTGTTTACAGTAGAAGAATGAAACACATACCATGCATTAGTGAAGGAAAAAGATTATTCAAATCAATAATTAATGTGACAAAAATGGGGTTCTATTATAGGGGCCCCTACCCTTGAAAATATATACATACATATATGGAATAACAAAAACATAAACTAATTCAATACATATACAAAGGGTCATTCCTTTGAAATCACAACTTTACCCTAGAAGATTGCGCACGTTTATGTAGATGGTCCCTACATTGAATGAACTCCTCATGAGTCATAACACTAAATAAAAATTGGATGTTTCCAACCAGGCCTCATGACCTACCCTTTTACAAGAACTCTTGAACTCATATTCATGGTCCATTCAAAATCTGGGTAAGATCTTCTTTCTTCTCAAGTGAATTCACCCACTCAGAAAGGGAGATCCCTCCTCTTACGTACGCCTTGGTTTTCCTTCCAGAAGAGAGTCAGGTTGTAGGAAAATTATTTACTCTACTAGAAAGGCCTTCTATCATAACTTTTATTTTCTTCAGAGGAAGGGCTTGGGCACCCACCGCAAACCGTATCTCAACAAGAGTGGTTTTGAGAACCGACAACCACCTCTTTCTATCACTTTTAGGTAGATTTTGGGGTTGTTCCTTTTATTTTCGGGTGACAAGTGAGTATATTGCTGGAATACCCACAATGATCGATGTAAGGGTAGCATGATAGTATTTTTGGTTCATATGCCACCGGGTTTTCATGGGGAAATGGGTAGTGGTGGAGCCGGTTGTGTTTTAAATGTATGATGCTAAAGTGTTATTCTAGGTGAATTAGATGAAAATGGAGAATCTTAAAGAGAGGAAATGAGGCACATATCTCACACAAACAGTTCAAGAAAGATGAAATTAAACTATCTAGGGACAAATTTTATAGAGAAGTGATGTAACATTTGGCACCCTCAAAATATTCTAGATGAACACTTCATTTAAGCCTATTAGTTGAAAAAAATCACTCAAATGGGTCAGTTCTTCACTAAAAGGATGTGATTGTAGGGATGAGGAAGCCATTGAAAGAAAGGTTATTAATGAAAATAGGATGAACATAGCTCAGTGCTATTTGTGTGGTGAATTTTTGGCCCATAGTGCCACACTTAAATAGGCATGCCCCCATGGCTAACGTGTCTTCATTGTGATGAATGATATAATCCATCTTGAATGGGTAAGCACAAGTGGGAGTTGAATTGAGAATAATTACTTATGTGAAGTGTGTCATTGAAGATCATGTATATGCATGCATATTTAAATAATGTATTATAAGGATTAAATATTTGGCCACATCACATTTACATGCTTATGGAATATTTGGTATTAAATCAAAAATGACATGGAAAATACTTTACTTTATTATGGTAACATGATGATGACAAGATAACGGTGGGGTGGTTAAATGCTACATGTGGACAATTGTTCCCTCATATTATTTGGAATTTCCAAGAGGTGACCTAAATATGGATTGGTTATAATCTAGGTGAAAATTATCTTAAACCCTAATATGGATAAGGATATATACAAGGTTTTAAGGTTTTACAAATGGAGAGAGGGCGGAAACATTTCCCCCGATGGGATTGATAAGATTTATGGGTACTATTGTAACACGAGGATGTTGTTTTGAATGAGGTACATCAAAAAAAAATTCTCTAAGGGATCTAGTGTCAAGGTGGTTGTTGTGTACAACCATTGAAATACATTGAGAGCATTGGTTTTGTGTTCCCTTATCAAGAAATTGGGGATTTAAATGAGATTAATATTCTTATGAATATAGTTTTTACATTCTAAGTTATGTACTTTGGAATTTACTTAATGAGTTACATTTCTTGTTACAATATTTTTTTCATGTCTTCTCTTAATTACACTAGATTTGTCCTTAGTGACTGTATTTGGGAAGTTGGGCCAATATTGTGTTGAGAGAATTTTCTTTACAATATTGTGCATGATTTTAAATTCCTCATTATAACCATTTTTTTGAAGATATTTTTGTTAGCCTCTGAGTGAATCCCAGTGTGTAAAATATCGATTCCATGAAAAATTCATTAGGACATTGACACGAGCCTTTGTGTTTAGTATCTTAAAGGTTGTATGGAATCCTGCATTCACTGAGTATCAATGAATGTAAATCTTCTTTCCAAAAGAACTATCTCTAATTAATTGAATGTTCTTTACTTTCCAGGATGGCATATTGTCTTTGTTAGTTTAAAACTTGTGTTACGAAAGATTCTCGCAATGTATAATCTCCCACCCCTATAAAATATCAATCTACTACAATTCTCATCATATTATTATAATCACTTCATATCATTTTTTTTCTCTTCTTATAAAATACCTATGAAGGGGCATTTTGATTTTATCTCCCCTATCAAAAATATACCAAATCATATAGAATCACATTATCTTCAATAACCTATGTCCGGAAATATAAACATATGCATCAGTTTGTGTGACAACACGTGAGAGTAAATTTTTGTATCCATGGCCTTACACATCCTGACGACCTATAAATTTGAAGAATCCAGAACAAAAGACCCCATCTCCCCTATGTACTCAGTTACCCCGTGGTTCCTCTCACCTTGGTTAAAGGTAGGACCAAAAGTACCAAGGAAATGCCATCCCCTTTGTACATGTCACTAAATTACCCCAAATATTGGTCCCAGAGAATTTTTAGAAATGTCCATGGATGCAAAAAACCCATACCAAAAATTCTATCACACTAGAAGCATCTCAATCCCTTGGATATGTTGTTCAAATCTGGTAGGGTGTAAGATTGATTACCAACATTCTTTTGAAATGAGAAGATTGTATAAAGAAACATTATCCAAAATATGACCTTCCAAGTCCATATTGATTCCAGATTCCCATTGAAGAGTCCCCTATCTTGAAATTGATTGCATGACCTGATTTGAATGGTTGATCCATACACCATTGTTCAAGTATATATTTTTGAAGCAAGTGTTCCTCGTTGCAAAAATGAGTCCATTAGAGTCATTTTCTTGAAATTTAGAGTTATGGAGAAGGTATGAGACAAAAGGAAAGATATGAAATAAATGTGCATGTGGAGGATAGTTGGTGTTGATTCTATCAAGATTTATATGAAAAGTCTTCTCTCCAAAAGAATTCATATATGTCATAACAATTGCATGTCGAGTTAGTATAGAGGTCATATATGTCATAGATAAAAAAGGAGATAAAAATTTGTTCATTAATCTTCCTATGCTCAAGTTCTTTCATGTATGGTGAAAAGAAGTCATTTTATGAAATTGACACAAATCTTGATGTCAATTTCAGATGCAATCATGATAGATAATAGTTTACATGAAGGTATTTTCCTCTCCTTTCACGAGTTGTAAAGGCAGCTAGAAGTAGAGTTATTTGAATATGAAGTGTAAAATTATCTTGGGTGAGTCTCTCTTTAGAATAAAAATGTATTTTTGTGTTTAAAAACATGTTGTCAAAGGAATTGAGTTTTTTTATGATGAGAGAGAGCAATAATGTATGTAGACTAGCTTGTTAAGAGCTTGTAGAAGTAACATGAACCTATGAGAGTGTGATTGACTGAGAGGGTGGATAAAAAGAGATTATCTTGAAGAGAATGAGAGTGTGAAAGTAGCAATGTCTGAAAAATATTTGTAGTATAGGAATCAAGATGAGAATGAGGGTGAAAAGAGAAGAAGAATGAGATGATTTAGTGGTCACAATCTGTTGTGTGAGACAACCAATTCAGAGTGATCAAAACATTGCAGAAGACTAAGTGGTGGCTTAAAAATCAAGGAGTTGAAGCTTCCTTGTAAGTTGCAGCTTATAGAAGATGAAGTTGAAGCTTGATTACATTTTGGGAGTTATAGCTTCCAAGAAGGAAGAGGCTTGCATAAGATCAAGTGGTAACTTGATTAAATTTTGGAGTTCTAGCTCCATGTTGAGTGGATGCTCAAAAGTGAAATAATTATAACATTCACATGACATTTTTCCAAGTTATTTATTTGGTTTTAGTGACTTTTTCTCCCTTGAATGGTTTCCAACATTAAATTTTCTCATTGTGTGTGATCTCATGTTTATTTCTTATGAATGATGGTATGACTTCATCATCACTAAGTTAATTGAATTGAATTATCTATAAAATTTATAGTAAGTACTAATTAATCCCCCTCTTAGTGCTTATAATTTCCAATAATTGAAGGTGTGAAATGTTTCCAAGGTGATGAGGAGGTTAGATTTGGTGAAACAAGAATGTTTTAGGTGCTTGTTTGTGATGCCTACACATGTAGAGAATGAGGTAAGTCATGATGAAGTGAAGCATATAGAAGATATGTGAGAATGGTAAGATCATGAGAAGCATGTGGATAATGTGTAGGGACACTCACAAGTGTCTCATAGTGCACGTACAAGGTGTAGACATGGTTTTTAGGTCTGTCATAGACTAAATCCTTCATAAAACCTTCCTAAATGAGATGATCTAATCATATTTTGAGATAATAATTAAAAGGTGAGTATTGGATAATGTTTATGAGGTTGATAAAAAGGTGTAGACCAAATTTTAGGTCCTGGAATGTATATTTTGCAAGATATGTGAATGATTTGTCCTACCAAGTTCACAATGGTGAGATTTTGAGCTTAAATTTGAATTCAAATGCTCGTTATAGATTTTTACTTTGCATGGAATCTAAAGATATGGGGATATTTTAATAGGTATATCACAAATATTTTCTAAGTGGAATGAGATCATTTGATTATTAGAGTTTTATGAATAATCGTTAAGAAGGTAAATTGCTTTTGAACCATCTCAAAACCCTAGCTTGGTAGTGAATTGAGAAAAAATTTATGTACAAGACAAAAATTGATTTTTTGAGAAAACATGGTGATTATATGTTGTATAGGATACCTCCATATTTCTCTAGGTGTGATTTATAGGTTTTGACATTATGTGGGCTCAACTTAAAAATCTAGTTTCTAGAAAATTTTAGTTCATCCGAAGTTGTCCACTGTACATATTGACTAAATTGGAATTTATTAAATTATATGATTTTTCCATGATGTTTTCATATCATGGTTGTGTTATTAGGAGATCAAGTGTGCCCTATATTAGAGGACTAGTTTTTAGGAAGTTTTTGGTAGTTTGGAGTAGTCTGAGTGGAAGGATGTATTGGAGGTGATATAAGTATATTTATAACAAGAAATGAGTTTAGTGATGACCCTTAGGTCATGATATTTCCATTGGTATATAACACTTGAGTTTTTTATCAGATTTGATCAAGTTATGGTTTGTTTTCTAACGACTAGTTTTGAGGGTGCTTATTTGTGCATGCTCTTAAGTGGCTTCATGAGGTGAGATAATGACTCTAAGTTGTTTCATGGTTACTAGATATTTTTAAGGATTATAAAATTTTTCTAAGTGTGTTAAATTATTTTGTGAATTTGGTTTTGGTCTCAAACATTCCTTTATGGTGAGTTGTCTTGTTTTGGTGTTTTAAGGCTTCTTGAGTCCTAATGGAGGCTATAAGGCTCTAGGTGATGGTGGAGACTTACATGGTCCCATGAGTGATGTTTATATCATTCTATTATGAGGTTTTTATTATATTTTCCATATTATGTCCGACCTACATGTATTATGATCATGAGAAGGGTATAAAGGCAAGTTAAAAGGCTCGTTTGAGGTGGTTGTGAGAGTGGGAGAAGATTCGGACCTAGATGGCTGTTTGAAGGTGGTTAAGAAGGTCATTATGACTTGTTGAGAGAGAAATAATTTTATGTTTTTTTATAAATATATAATAGGTATGGGCGAGCTAGGGAATATGGTGAAATCAACATGAAAGAAAAAAATTTTGGGTATGGAAGCTAGAGAGGTGTTTTAAGGAAGATAAAGGAGAAGAGTGAGTTTCATTGAGTCATCATTAGTTTTGTAAGAAACATTTATGATATCAACTACAATTCAGATTGATTTTTTTGGAATCGAGTCATCTAGGTATTTTTTCCTCTATTAGGGTTGGTACTCTACTAAACTAAGGGTTAGTACTCCTTGTAGGGTTAGTACTCTACTAAACTAGGGTTGAAGCTCCTTGTTTTTTTCGTGCTCAACTAAATTTTAAACATGGCTATATATTTTTTTGTTTTAGTGGGTTTTCTTCCCTATGAGGGTTTCCCACTTATATCTTATGTCCATGTGTTGTGTTCTCATTTTCTCATCTGAATGGTTATGTTTCTTAAGTATGCATGCTTAAATATTAAGTTGAATTTTATGGTTGATGGGTTTGAATGTTAAATTGAATGTAATTTTTATTGCACAATGATTCACTCTCTAGTGGCTTTACTTCCAACACAATATATATAAAGTTATATCTTTGATTTCTAATAGATCTTGTATGTTTTAATTGATATTTTTCTACATTATTATTGAAGGATCCTATAAATTAACTTTAAATTTTTAATATAGAAAATATATGTGATACTAAATAACATGCATCACATATTACTTTATGAAGAAGTAGATTTCCTAAAAATGAAAATAGAATTGTTCATCTTCCTAATTTCCACAAAGCAAAGATCAACAATTCAATGAACCTACATGAAAAAGAACTACATTTCCATCAAAAATTCTTATCTAATGGTTGGTAGTGATTATCTAAACCCTAATGGAAGGAACCCTTTAAATCCACTTGATATGAATTCAACTCAACCCTTCTAATATAAAACACTACAATCTACTCCCTCTTGTGAAAGTACTAACAAAGCTAAAAATGAATACTAAAGAACAAATTACCTCAAACTCTATATTTGAGATCTTTTTATGGCAGAGAATTGAATTATATTAAACATGGTAGGCCATCAATTATCACTTTATGGAAACTCATAAAACTCTATTAAATATGGTAATTAATCAAAATCCACTCAACATGGCATGTCATCAGCCTCCCTTCATGGTAGGACATCAAACTCCATTCAACATGGTAGGCCATCAACCTCCCTTCATGGTAGGACATAAAACTCCATTCAACATGGTAGGCCATCAACCTAACTTCATGGTAAGACATAACAATCTATTCAACATAGCAGAGCCATTAAACTCCCACCATGATAGGTCATCAAAATTCAATGAACATGGTAGGACATCAAACTTCCTTATAGTAGGTTTTCTAACTACAAACATGGGTGGTCCTCTACATCAAGTTAGATGTCAACTTATTTTTAGAAAAGATGATGATAGAGATAATATTTTTGCACATTTAGATGTAACAATTGAAGGTGGTGAATCTAATGTTAGAAGTGATAAAAAAAATTACTGTAGGTAACTGAAGGATATAAAACTTGTTGAAGCTCAAAATTATACCCTGAAACAAATCATGGCAGATCAAGAAATTTTAGTAAACATGGGTATGTATCCAAGTGTGTGACTTGTGGATTGAGACATGCCTCAAGAGAAGGATGACTTCCTTAGTTTAACAGATTAGTATAATCCACATAACACAAGTTATTTCTAATTCTAAGCCTATTCTACTACTTACAAAGAACTAGGGAGAGAGAAAAGAAAAGAGATGCAAAATAAAATCATAGGATAAAGGGGGTGGTGATAGAACCAGAAAATAATGAAGATCACTCTCCAAAAGGGGAAGAAAAGGGAGAAAATGTGGGAGGAGAGGGTAGAGAAAATTATAAATACCAAAGTTGTGTAAACTAACCCATTCTACATATTAACAACAACAAAAATGGAAAAAACCCTCGAGTGTGACACACACAACATACCTAATGTGAACATAGAGGTAAAAACATAATAAACATGAGAATAGGGTAGAGAATAACCACAAACACTTGATTTCATTGCTTCAATTATGCACATTTGGTTACAACAATGAAAAAAGGTGAAACACATTGTAGAGACCAAGTTCAAGGTCTGAAACTCGTGGAAAGTTGGTCACCATTTTGGCATGGCATCATTATAAAAAAGAGGGATCTCTCTTTTATATTCATCCATAATTTATAAATTTAAATAAAAAGAGAATAAGAAGAGAGAAGGAGAGAGGTGATCTAATGGAGGAGAGATTCAACCACCAATGACTAATCACCAAATATGTTTATAAGAAAGTGTGAGCACCCATACTTCATTAAATTATGGTCATGGTGGAGTGGTTGGACATTTATTTTCAAATTAGTTACATCTGTTATATGGAATCCGTGGACTTTAGATGGTCTTCATAGTTTCTCGTGACTCTACCTTCCTCATCCATAGAGCTTATTTGTAATGCGGCTTTAAAGAAGTTTTGTGACTTTTTATTTACTCCTTCGCAGACCTTCGTGTCTTCTTCTCCTTTGATTTGATGAACTAGAAAACCACTTGAAACACCCATGGAGGTCTAATTATGTAACATACAAGCTTATTGTATATACATTGACAGAGTGAAATTGATAATACTTGTCTAAGTTATTGGATGTTGATTTGATTGCATTATAACTAATCATATTCCTAGGAGATCCTTAGTGATGTATTAAGTTAGTAACAAATATATATACGTGGATATATGTTTGGAAATGATCTATTTAACTAATAATATTTATACACACACACACAAATATTATAAATATATAAGTAATGTTTAACAAAAATCTAAATAACTAATTATATGTATGTATGTATGTATGTATGTATGTATGTATGTATGTATGTATATGTATGTATGTATATGTATGTATGTATGTATGTATGTATGTATGTATGTATGTATGTATGTATGTATGTGGATATTTATATATGTGATTGTTTTAAATGGGTCGTATGACCACCAATTGGCTAATATTGTGAAACATGGTCATAAAATACTAAGACATTATAATTAAGTACGGTTCATGGCATTGTGAAGCCGCAATGCAAGTTATGGAATTTATGAAGTTTTAAATAAACTTAAGCTTAACTTGAGTTAGTTAGAAAAAATAGATGAAGGTTTATGGTTATGGCGGTAGTTTGGGTGGCCACGACATGGCATGAACATTGAATGAGGAGTTAATGGAAGCTAGGTTCCTTGGGAACCATAAGCTTTACCAAGAAGCTAAGCATGCAAGTCGACTCCACCCTTCATTGCATTGTTTGTATTTGGATTTTTTTAGAGCTCGACATGGAGCTGGGCAATGAGATTTTGTGGAAAGTTTGTTTGTCTTACATGGTGAATTTATGAACTACTATTATCACCATTTGGGATGGCATTTTTGGTATTTAAATATGTTGTTGGAATGTTTGATGGGTTTTGGAGGAATTCGCCTTGACGGTATTAAAGAATTTGAGGAAAATAAAGGAAGATACGGGAATGGGTTTCTTTCTTACATTTTTTATCATGTTAATATTATGAAATATCATAAATACATTTTAGTTTGATGAATTTGATTTCAAGATGGAAATGAAATACATTAGATTATGTGGGAATTTGTTGAAATATATTTATTTTATTAGAGGATTTTTTTGTTATTATTTGAAAAATATGGGAGAAGAAAACGTTTCGCTAAAAACAGAGAAACGAAGAACAACTACTTGCATTTGGTTTTCTCGGGATTTCTATTTGATATCTATTTTCATTTCTTTGGAATTTGATGGAAAAATTGGAAAATATTTCAGGAAAGGGTTGAATATGAAATGGGTAAATGATTTTTATAAAAAATTATTTAACCAAATACCTTAAAAAATTATTATTGAGATCTAGAATCTGGGTTCGAATTGGAATATTTGGGTTTGTTTAAAGTTTGAAAATTTAATACAGCTCATTTCAAACTCACCATTTTTGTTATTTTTAGATTGTTTGGAAGCCTTGATGATTTTGTTATTTTATAATATCTTATGGAGATATGTAGTTATTATTGTTTGGTTTCGATCATATTTAGTATCACGATAACAATTTTCTACTCATCTCTTAAATCATTGTTTACTAACCTCTTCTAGAGCATAAAATTTATTGATCTCTCTATTTGAGCACATTTTGATTTTTGTAATAATTATGTACTTGAATTTAAATAAATTTTGGATTATTTTGAATATCTAGAGTTTTTATAAAAATAAATACATCCCTTATAGAGCTTTGTTGATTTTGTGAGAAATCAGCTCATCTCCAAATTTGATCAAGTATTATCATTACTTCTAGCTCTTAATGAGCATGATTGTTTTAACTCGTCTACAAACATGATTTGCATTTTGGTTCATGGAATGCAATGTGGAAAAGGTATTATGAACGGTATGGTTTTCTTATTAAGAAATAATGCCATTCTTCCCCTCTATATACATTGTTGGAATTGGTCATTATGATTTTGAAAAAATGAAGGGAAATGGAAAACAAATTGGTAAAAATAGGAACTCTTTTAGAACATTATTGTTTTACACTAATTTACTTAAACTCCCTTGTGAGCATAGTTGTAATCATATGGTTAAAAGATTCTTTTTGGCACATTTTCGTTATTATTATTTAATTTATTACATTTTGTATTGTAAAATAAATGAGAAGTTTTTTGTTCTTATTCTCGCTTGTAAAAGTTATAGAAAAAATGGTATGATTTTTTGTTGTTTAGAATCCTCAAAGGAATGAAGGTTTAATTTAGCAATAATTGACTTCTATTTAATGAACTCTTTTTCAAATCTTTGATCATTGAAATAAAGGACAAAGCATTACTATGTTTCATTAACATCAAAATTATAAGTTTAACAAGGTGGTTTCATGTAGTGGAAGTAAACATACTAATTTTATATGAATATGAAGTATCATTTTAATATGTGTATGCAATGGAATTATTATTATAAACTAGGATGTTTATAACTATAAATTATTGATAATGGTCAAGGATCGGAATCGAGGGTGTTCGCGCGAACAACCCTTTCGCGTGAACCCCCTTCAACTGAACTGCCACGTAGGATGAAGAAACAAGTTCACGCGAATGGGGTTCGCGCGAACACCCTTTCACGCGAACCCCTCGAATTCAAATAATTTTGGCGGCAAATAGTTATATATATATATATATATATATATATATATATATATATATATATATATATATATATAGATATTTATATAGTTTTGGGCGGCGGATTTAGGGTTTAGGGGGGTTCGGGCGAAGGGGGTTCACGCGAACCCCCTTCACGCGAACCCCCCTTCGCGCGAACCCCCCTATGTGGCACCTATGTGGCACCTATGTGGCACATTTTGGCGCCAAATCCATTTGGAGGATAATTTTATGCCAAAATGTGCCACTTAGGTGCCACGTAAATAGTGTTAACGAATGAATAAAATTACAAAATTTTAACACAAAATACATAATTTTATTAGCTTTCTAAAAATATAATTTTCATTTTTAAAAATATGTTTTACTATTTATTTTTTATATTTTTCTAACATATGGTATTTTAGGACAATCGATCGTACACAATCAACCCAATTTGAAAAATAGCAAAAAATATTAAAAAAATTTGAAAAAATTAAAATTGCTATTTATTGAAGTCTTCTTCTCACCTGTGAAAAAAAAATTCAATTTCGATATAAATCTTAAAAGTTATTGGCATAAACATTTGTACGCCATTTATTTGAAAATATTTTTACTAAATAATTAATTAAAAAAATATATAATTCGAAAAATATGAAAATTTGACAGCACCTCAAAATTCAAATCTTGAACATATATCTAAAATTTCATGGTGAAAAAATAAATTTTCATTCAAAAAAACCACCCGGGACAAGTCATTCCTCTTTTATAACATAAGAAACAACGTATGAATAAAATTAAGAAAAAGACCATTTTTTTGCAATTTTTTTTAAAAAAAATTTATATGTATTCTACACTCTAAATACAACATTTCGTTAGTTTGTGAAATTTCATGAATGTGTACGGTTTTATGGCTATTACCTTTAGAAAATCAATGAAACTGAAAATTCATGTTTATAATGGTACAAAACATACCAAAAAGTGGGACATTTTATTGTGCTTTTACACCGCAAATAAATTTGACCATAACTTATTCCATTATTTCATTATGATTGCAACATGGAATACTAGTTTGTGGACTCATGCTAGTTCTTATGAATTGAACCATCTTTATTATATTTCCTATTGCTTGTAGGAAAGCTTGACACTCTTGAAGTGATTTTTGGATTTGATTATGACTGATTTACGTCTTATGATATTTTGATATAAATCCGGAAAGGATTATTGCAATCAATTGTTAATGAGAATGAAATGTCATTGCATCTTATAAAGGGCATTATGCCCAATGTATTATTCTTGATGATTTATATATAATTATTAATGAAGATAAATTTTATCCTTAATTTAATAATAATATATGAAAGGTGATCTTGTTTGAAATGAAAAATAAGGATATATTGTTTATACAACTAATTATTAATAAATATTGTTATTCTTAAGATATATATTTTTATGATTTCATTGATTCAATTGAAATGATCAAGTGTCCATTTCATGAATGACAACATTTAAAAATAAGGATAATAATGAAAACAAATGAAGGTGTTTAAAGCACTTCATATAAAATGGACTAATCATAACAATTAATTTACTTAATAGAATAAAGACTATTCTTAACAAGATAATTTAATAAAACAACTTGATACATAATACTATAGTAAACCTACACTTGACAATGTATACTACATGGTAATAAATTTTCAAGAATAAATAATAAAAGTTAGTAACTTGATGAGTTACTATAAACATCTTATAATAATCTAATATCTTGAATTGACAAATTTTAATGTGTCATAAAAAAACTTAGTTACTTCATCTATTAAAGATAACTTAAATAATATAAGAAACATAGGTGTAATATCCCTTTGTTTTATCGTTAATATCCTTCTCGTACAACTTAGGATGGCTATGGGAAGGATGTTGGCCAATGTGTGTTAGAGTTTTCATTTATGTCAAGTCCACTAATGGAAAATGGTGTCATGAGGTCATATGAGTCTCCATGAGGTGTTAGTTTGATGTCATTCATAGTCCTATAGGTGTGTTATAGGTGTTAGTTATTTTGTAAGAGGTTAGTATGGTCATTTCATGAGGTTTCATGGTTCATTCAGGTAATTCCAAGTCTATTCCTAGCCCTGGTGCATGCAGAATGAGATGGAGGTATGATATTTGGAGTTGACCAAGTGTTTTTAGGGCATGGTAGCATCATGGTGGTAGGGCATATGACGTTTATGGTAAGCTCTTAGAGGTTTAGGGGTGCTTTAGGGTCCTCATGGCAAAGAATTAGCAGTGAGAAACAAATAAGCATAATTAAATATTGATTGTTAGAGTGTTTCATCATATTTGAGCTATTAGGTGAGTATGGTTAGTTAAAGGATGTTGTCATGATGTTTCATGAAAAGTTTCATACCATTTACCCATTATGTTCTCATCAAAATTTTGATAGAGAGCAATCACTACTCTCTATCAAGCTTAGGAGTTTGATGAGAAGGTGAACAATATTTCACTCTTGAGAAGCTTACCAAAATTAAGAGACATCCTAATGAGCTCATGGTGGACTTCAAATTTAAGTTTTAGAAAACATGAGACAAAATTCCAAAGGATACCAACCCCATAAGGTGAATTTATATAATTTCTTAGAGATTTGAATTATAAAATAACATTGATGATCCAATCTATGGTTGTTTAATTACCAAATACTTATGCAATATTCATTAGGGCTAAATATTTCTTTATCCAAAAAGGAAATTTGGCCCCTAGATTTCCTATGCCCATTTTTCTTGAATTACCACAAAATACCCAATCTTCCATTGCTCTCATTCCTCAACCATCTTCTTCATCCTCTTCCTTCACATATAGTTCCTCTGTAAAACAAGATTCAATTTAAAGCCTTAGTGTGCATCTTAAAACTTAAGAAATGAGATTTTCTCCCTTAAGAGACAAAAATCTCAAGCTCCTACTAATTATCCTAACCCTACTCAATATTACCCACAACAAAGATATCAATATCTAAATGATAAACTTACATAGAGTTACCCACAAAGAAAACCACCAAACTCAAATATGTAGACTTTTCCTACTCCTAACTTAATAAAATCCATTGTTAAACTTAAAAATAATATGGCTGGAGGTTTATAATGGTGTTCCCCTTAATATCAACTACATAACCAATATGTTGGAAATTAGAAACTGAGATGGGGGTGAATCACTATCTATTAAAAAATTTAACCTCAAAAATCAATTCCCATAATTTGTATCAATCGTAATACCAAAAAGAACATTCACAAGAAAATAAAAGGAGAAACAATACACAAAGACAAGATTTAATGTGGGAAACCCAAACTGGTAAAAAAACCAGGTTTTACACCGAAACCAAGAACTATGATAGGAAAAGAATGTCATGTTTTGTTACATTGATTTCATAGTTGAGCTTCAACTCAACTTGGAGCTACAACTCGAAAAATTTGACCAAGCTTCAACTTAGTATTTGAAAATCTTTTACTTGTCAAGAAGCTTCAACTCCCACGTTTGGTTAAGAAACAACTAACCATTTGTGAGCTTCAAATCACAGGGAAGCTACGACTCCCCACCTGTTAAGCTGCAACTTAGAATTAAAAATAAATTCTTGATCACACCTGACTTTTTGTCTCAAACAACCGATAGTGACCTATAAATTTTCACACTTTTCTTATTAGTTTAGTCCCCCAATTAACCTCTCTTTTTCTCATTAAATCAGTAAAAATTTTCTATCATGAAAGGCTTACAATCACTAGTAAATTTAATCACTCATTCTAGCTTCAAGAGTTTGTTTATTTCATACATTTCACAAGTTCAAGGCTACTCTGTAGTTTCCCTTTCAAATAAATTTTTTCTAAATGCCCCTAATCTTGATTCATCTGCACTTAATTCACATTCACCTACTCCTGGTTGTTATATTTTTAACCCTTTCTCTCTTATATTAGACCTTTAGTATGTGTTGTTCATGTTTAATTACATATGCTCCAATTTTCCTTCATGTCAACTCAATTGAGTTCTTTTCCTAGGCTCATATGATGCACAATGATTCATGACAATAATTTAATCAAAATGACTTTTTCAATATACTTCCTCTCTCTAAAATAGTTTCACTTCTTACTATAGAAGAGATTATCCTTTCATGTTATTAAATGTTCTAATTTGTTTTGTTATTCAAAATATCTTTCTCACTCTATTAAGGTGGTTAAGTGTACAACCATTGACAGACATTAAGAGCATATGTTTTGTGTTCCCTTGTTAAGAATTTTTGGAAATTAAAATGAACTATGTATGCTCATGGATTTATCCTATTACATTCTAGGTGATGTGCTTTAATTAATTTATTATATTTCTTGCTGCAATATTATGTTCATATCTCCTTTGAATTACACCAAATATTTCCTTTGTGGTTGTATTCTGGTAATTGGGTCAGTGTTGTGTTGAGAGCATTCTCTTTACATTATTGTGCATAGTTTTAAATTCCTCTTTATAGCCATTTTGTTGAATGGATTTTCGTTATCCTCTAAGTGAATATTAGGTGTAATGGGTCAAAGTTGAGCTATGAACGATTTATTGGAATCTTAACATAATTATTTGTGTTTAATTTCTTAAGGTTTGTATGGGATCATGCATTCTTGGGTATCCATGAATGCAAATCTTCTTTCCAAGGGATTGTTTCAAATTGATTAAATTTTCTTTACATCTAGAATGACATTTTGTCATTATTAAGTTTTTCCCGAATTGTATTATAGTCATTCCTTCATGGTATAGTCTCCCATCCTCACAAAAATACATATCTATTACCATTTTAATTCTAAAAACAATTTATATTTTCTCTACTTATAAACATCTATCAAGGAACTTAAGAAATCTCATTTCCCCTACGAAGAGTATGCAAAAGCACTTGGGCAACGAATTACAAGGAATTTATTTTTCTCTCAAGATTCCTAAGTATGGTTAGATTTGTTGATTGAGAAACAGGGACTGAAGCCTGTGTAGATTTTATTGATCTCAATCAGTAAAAAATTACAGAGGATGGGCTGCAATATTTATAGATATTGCACAGCCAAATACATCCGGGAAAATGAGTTGCACAGGTGCAACCACAAACCAGAATAAACAAGCTTCCAAATCACCCGAGAAGCAACAATTAAATAAAAACAAATATATTGTTGAAAACAATATAACAATATGCATACTGACAAATATGGTTGATTAACCATATAACAATATAACTATTTAAAATTAATTAAATAATTAACCTATGCATAATTAAATAATAGGATAATAAAATTTATCCTAACATTCCCCCCCTTAATTGTGCATTGTCTGAAGAGATGAGGAGAGAAATGCTCTGAACAACTCGAACTTGTCACGTGCAAGTGACTTTGTGAAAATATCTGCTCGTTGTTCAGCCGTTGGACAAAACTGAAGCTGGATGTTGTGCTTCAACACATGTTCGCGTATGAAATGAACCTGAACTTCAATGTGCTTTGTTCTCTCGTGAAAAACTGGATTGCGAACAAGTTTGAGAACACCTTCATTGTCTACATACATGGTAGTCGGTTTGTCCTGTGGTATTCCAAGTCCTTCCAGTATGCGACGTAGCCAAATCACTTCACAGACAGCTTCTCCTACAGAATGATACTCAGCTTCTGTGGAAGAGCGAGAAACAAAGTGTTGTTTCTTACTTCCCCATGATATTGGTCCAGATCCCATAAAGAATACAAATCCAGAAGTGGATTTTCTATCATCAATGTTACCTGCATGATCTGAATCCGAATATCCAATCAAGAAGAAGTTTTCATTCTTCTTGTATTCTAGACCAAGATCCACTGATCCTTTGAGATATCTCAAAATGCGCTTTGCTGCTTTCCAATGACAAATTTTGGGTTCCTGCATGAACCTGGATAGATAGCTCACTGCAAAGCTGATATCTGGTCTAGTGTAGGTCAGGTAAATGAGACTCCCAATCAGTTGCCGATAGAGAGTGGCACTTACCTCAGGAGATGGATCTGAATGAGATAACTATAATCTGTTCTCCATAGGTGTAGCAATTGGTGTGCAATCCATCATCCTAAACTTCTCGAGCGTTGTCTTGGTATATTTCATTTGAGAAACAAAGATGTGATTCTCTTTCTGCCATACTTCCAGTCCAAGACAATAGTGCATAAGCCCGAGATCTGTCATGTCGAATGATCACTTAAGATCTTTCTTTGTTTCATCAATCATCTTCACTGAACTGCCAGTGATGACTAGATCATCGACATAAACTACAACAATCACCATCTCCCCCCCTTGCTTTTTGAGGTAGAGATTGGGATCGTATGGATTTCTGACGAAATCCATGTTGTACGAGATGCTCATCAATCTTGATGTACCATGCCCGGGGTGCCTGTTTGAGGCCATACAGAGATTTCCTGAGTCTGCATACCTTTTCTTCTTGACCAGGTACAACATATCCCTCAGGTTGAGTCATGTAGACTTCTTCTTGTAAATCTCCATTCAGGAAGGCACTTTTTACGTCCATCTGGTGAACTTTCCATCCAAACTGAGCAGCTAGAGCAAAGATCATCCTGATCGTTTTGATCTTAGCTGTGGGAGCAAATGTCTCCTCATAGTCAATGCCTTCTTTCTGTGCGTACCCCTTTGCTACAAGTCTTGCTTTGCACTTGTCCACTGTCCCATCTGCTTTGTACTTAGTTTTGAATATCCATCTGCAACCAATGGGTTTCTTCCCTGGTGGAAGATCGACAAGCTGCCAAGTGTTATTCTTCATCACTGATTGATATTCAGAATCCATGGCATCTTTCCAAGCTTTTGACTGTAGGGCTTCCTGGACTGTAGATGGCTCGTCTGTTTCAATAACTCTACTCATCAAAGCAAAGTTAACTTCTTCTCTTGCTTTACTACGAGTCCATGGTCCAGGGGTGGATGTATCCGGTGGAGCATCCAATCTTGCATCTCGTAATGTGCTTGTACACCATTTAGGCATACGTTGAGCTGTTCCCATGGGTTGTGGTTCTATCTGATCAACACCATCATCCCCATCATCACTTTCATATTCTGAGGGAACATTAGCTTCAATTTTTACAACTGGTGAAAAATCTACATCTTGCGAGTCCGGAGGAGGAGTCTCTGCTTCCTTCTTCTCGAAAAACTCAACATCTCTGCTTGTGTAGACTTTTCTGGTCTTAGGATCCATCAGTCTGTACCCAAGAGTCTCTTCACTGTATCCAATGAAGATGAGATTTTGTGACTTCATGTCCAATTTCTTTCTGTTCTGTTTGGGTATGTGCATGCTGGCTTTGCACCCGAATACTCTGAGGTGTGCAATGGATGGTTTCCTCTTTGACCATGCTTCTTGTGGTGTAATTCCATCAAGAGCAGTTGTGGGTGCTCTGTTTAACAAATACACTGTTGTTTTTGCTGCTTCTGCCCAAAATGTCTTTGCAAGTTCGGAATCATCGATCATGCATCGCACCATTTCCATGATAGTATGATTTCTTCTCTCGACAACACCATTTTGCTGCGGTGTGTGTGGAGGAGGCATTTGTCGATGAATCCCGTGAGTTTGTAGATAGTCTCTGAACTCATCACTAGTGAATTCCCCCTTGATCTGAGCGGAGAGTTCTGATGTGACGACCAGTTTCTTTCTCAACTACCACTTTGAACTTTTTGAATGTTTCAAAGGCTTCACTTTTCTTGCGAAGACAAAAAATCCACATTTTTCGTGAATAGTCATCAACACAGAGCATGAAGTACTGGAACCCTGAATGACTTGGCTGCATTGGACCACACAGATTGGTATGAACTAGGTCAAGTTTACCATGAGCTCGAAAAGTACTCATTTGGAATGAAACTCTGTGTTGTTTTCCTGCTAAGCAGTGAGGACACTTGTCTGTATCCTTCTGAAGAGATGGTAGCCCATGTACCATATTACACCGGCGAAGTGTTTCGAGATATTTGAAACTTACATGACCAAATCTCCGATGCCACAACTGAGCTGAGGTGGAGTTTTTAGCCATGAGTGCTTGATCATTTTTGTGAATGAAATCAAGTTGAAACATTCGTCCCACATTTGAGGCTTTTGCAATTATTTTCGAGCCTCTGGATTTATCTCGAATCAAACACATTTTCTTGCCGGATTGACTATCAAAGTCAATTTTCAGGTTGTGATCTAGGAGTTGACTGACCAAAAGAAGGTTCTTTATCAACCCAGGGACATATAGAACATCTGATAGTTTGCATTTGCATGAACCAAGGGGTAGAGAAATGTTTCCAATCCCCTGAACTGTATATGAAGAATCATCTCCCAACGAAACATGATTTTTCGATGGCGTGTCCCTCATTGAAATAAACCAGTCTCTGTGGCCGGTCATGTGTCGAGTGGCTCCCGAATCAACATACCAAACGTCACTAGATGATGTGGATGGTTCACTTGATCGAGCAGTGAACAAGAAGTCTTCATTGTCTGACTGATCTTGTTGCTCAGCAATATTACCTTGCTGGTGGGGTCTTCTTTTCCAGTTCCCCTTTTTCTGCCCATGATAATTGTTTGAATGTCCCTTGTAAGTTTGTTGTTGTTGTGGTCCAGAATTGCTTGATGAACCTTTCTTATATGTGTTAAACCAACATTCTTGCAAGTCATGTCCTCTTTTGCAAATGGGACATCGCTTCTTCTGTTGATTGTCCCCATGATACTGATTTTGATGTGGGGACTTCTGATAGGATTTAGGTTTACCTTTACCTTTTCCTTTCCATTTTTGATGTGAAGATAGTGCCTGCTCCTCTTCATCATCCTTGTTGTGCATTGCTTCCTCTTGTTGCAGTAGGTTTACTAACTTGTCAAAACTAATTGTCGTATCTGACAAGTTTAGAGTTGTGACAAAAATTCGGTAAGAAGAAGGGAGAGCTCTCAGAACAATGGGAATGAGAGACTCATCTTTGACCTCTTCTCCTAGGGCTAGAAGTGAAGCCCTCAACTCTGCAACTCTTCTTAGGAAGGCTTCAATTTTCTCATTCTGTTTGAATTTCAATGTATGTAACTGACTCTACAAATTGAGTATGACATTCTTGTTCTTGGCCTCATATATTGTGCTCAGCTTATCCCAAGCTTCTTTTGCTGATGTGGCATCTCGAATGTGGGCTTGCACATCGTCGGATACTCCAAACAAGATGATGAGTTTTTCTTTCTGATCTGCTCTATCAAATTGTCGTTGTTGAGTTGCATCAGTTGGTGATCTGGTTAGAGTACCAGTCACAACAGACCAGATTTCTTCAAACTCAAGTTGTGTCTTTATTTTTGTCTTCCATGCAACATAGTTGCTTCCTCTGAGCAATTGTGAATCCGGAAGAAAAAATTTGGGGGCATTGGTGCCCATTTTGCAGAGATCACTGACAGGGTTTGGCTCTTATCACTCCAGGTATTAGGTCTCCCAATCTATATACCGTCAGTCCGATATACCGAACCTTTCTATATACGCGCCCTTCCGATATACCCGTCGGTACGTGGAAGAAGCTCGCCCTTTCTATATACCCGGCGGTACGTGAAAGAGGCGTTAACGTACGTGAAAGAATTCAATACGTGGTACCAAGACAGTACTGATGGGGTCTGTGTGATTATTGACACCGGCTCAAAGAAATATCCTCATATGCACGCGTAACTTTCGCTATATACTCGGATAATTTCTCAGTCCGGATTTATGTCTTGCAATCGTTCACAGACGGATGGGATGGTTCATAGTGTGTGCACTGTGACCTTATTACTCCCCGTCGATTTATAGGGACGATGCCCAGATGACGTTGTTGTAGCTATATTAGGCGTTAAGTGCAGTAGTAGTCGCGACGGCTTTACCCGTAAGCGCTTCCCAGAGGCACTGTATATACCGAACGCTACGAATGAGATCTAGGATCTCGTGAGTGTTACAAAACCAATTTTACTTTTTTATTACAATTCTGCCAGTTTCTGAGCAGTTACAAAGTTTTGCAGTTGACTATGGCAACCTGCAAATTAGTACAATATGCAGTACAATTTTGAATAACAGGCAAAAAATTTCAGTTTTGGGGTCCTGGTGACCTCCTGAGCCCTAAATGCTAAAAATTGCAAAAAAATAGCTGAAAATGCAATTTTTAGGTGGGTCTCCTTTTGCAAAAAATGTCTGGAATGAGAAAACAGACCAAATAGGAGAAAAAAATTTACCCTAAGTTAGGGATTTCTCCGCTAAATTTAGTTAGTCGTAACTAAATTCAAAAAAGCCTGCTAAATTTAGCAGTTCCAAAAAATCCGCCAGATGCAAAAGGAGAGTTTTTGAGTGTTTTTTACAATCTAAGCCTTCATTTGCTTGCTGTTTGCATGCACAGGCCGTGGGGGACAGAAAAGGGCGCGGGCAAGAGGAGAAGGGGGTTTTTTAGCTCCAAAAAAAACATTTTTACTTGTGCAGGCCGCGCATGGGACAGCAAAGGGCGCGTATGCTCAAAAAAATGCTTTTTTCTCCTTGTACAGGTTGCTGGATCAAGAAAAACTCGTGGAAGATGTTTTGGCCACTGTCTACTCTTCTTCCACTGTATATTTTCCAGCGTGGGCGCCTCCTCTTTTTTATTTTCTTTTGCTCTGTTTGATTCACTGCAGGTGCACAGACAGACCTCCAAAACAAGCAAAACAACCTCCACATACAGTAGATAAAAAACCTTTATTGGAAAAAAAATATTATTTCCAATACCTGTAGCTAATTTTGCCTGGTGCTGAGTGCACCAGTGCAAAAAAAATTTGCCTTCCAAGTACCTGGAAGGAACAGGCGGATGTGGGGGAGGCAGGGATGGGGCTGGGAGTTTGCACGAGGCTGCACAGGCTCTCAAATGCTGCAAACACGTCTCCAATCTCCTCTCTCTCTGCTGCTCTCTCTTCCACACCTTCACAGGGCCAGAATTTCGCTCTGGTACCAAATGTTGATTGAGAAACAGGGACGGAAGCCTGTGTAGATTTTATTGATCTCAATCAGTAAAAAATTACAGAGGATGGGCTGCAATATTTATAGATATTGCACAGCCAAATACATCCGGGAAAATGAGTTGCACAGGTGCAACCACAAACCAGAATAAACAAGCTTCCAAATCACCCGGGAAGCAACAATTAAATAAAAAACAAATATATTGTTGAAAACAATATAACAATATGCATACTGACAAATATGGTTGATTAACCATATAACAATATAACTATTTAAAATTAATTAAATAATTAACCTATGCATAATTAAATAATAGGATAATAAAATTTATCCTAACAAGATTGACATATGCACCATTTAGTGTGACAACTCATGAGAGTTAAGTGTTGCATCCATGGCCATGTCCATCCTGGACTAATCTACATATTTCGAAGAAACTGAGGAACAAAGATCCCATTCTCCCCTCTGCATTTTTAGGTTACCTAGTGGGTTCTCTCACCTTGGTCAAAGGTAGGACCAAAACTAGTAGGGTAGGTCATCCCCTCTATACGTGTCACACAATTCCTCCAAATCCCGGTCCACACAGTTTTCTAGACATTTCCCCAGCTACAAATGACATAAATCCCCAAGTTTTCCATCCTTAAAGCACCCTAGCCTGGTTGTTGATACTAACAGTGCCCCCCCGAAGGAGGTGTAATATTGAGTACCAACAAGACTTACCAAAATTTTCATCATTCATTCTATGTTAGATACATACTTTGATGATCTCATGTTTTACTTGTTTTTACAGAATGTGTATTTTGGGAGGGTTTGGAGATTCAAACCCTAGCTAGGATTTCTAGAGCTTTTAATGCCTGTTCACATTTTCATCCATCTCGGTGTAGAGAGTCTTTACCAGGATCAACACAAATATTTTAGACCTCAATTATAAAGATATTTGAACCAACTTCATGACTTAAGATACAATTACATTCCTTATTGACTATTGTAGGGATTTAAACCATGTTTAAGAGACCATGTCTCAAAAAAAGATGTCACTTATTAGGTCTTTACTTGCTTATCATCATTAACAAAGATTTTTGAAGGATGTCCAGTTCATAATTTTAAACAACTTAAGAACCAATTTTATGAGATGAAATACACACCATAGCTACTACAATTTTCACTCTACATGACTCATTATGCAAGACATATTGAACATTGCGAGAATGAGACTAGGCATTTAATTCACCAAAACCATTAGGAGATTAAAAACATCATTTATACCTTCATCATATGACAACACTCATTTCTTACTCTAATTCTCATATCATAGCACCGAGAAGACCTTCAAAACCTTTAAGAACCTTCATAACTTCCTTTACATAATTACACCTTGGTGATATAAGAAGTGAATACTGAGCTTAAACCAAAAGGCTAGAGTAAGAGCTTGGAAACCTTTTCAAGATATAAATATACTTTTATCAAAAGTATTTATACTTGATATCTCACCTTGGAGTCTTCAAAAGCAAACAAAATATGTAGGACTATCAAGACAAGAGAAATTTTGTATAACACAACCATGCTTGAAAATAACATGTACCACCATTATGTCCTGAGGAGAGTATTTTACACTTATGAAAAGTTCTCAAAATTTTACAAATCATTTGAATTCAAGACAATTATTTTTGTGCCTATTGCCCTAGGAATAAGGGATGAAAATAGAAAAACCTTATCAGACTAGTGCTCGTAACTTATTTGTTCTCAACCAATTTTCCTCAAAAAATTTACAAAATGTCAAGCTTGGAGTGCTCTTTAAAAATTTATTCTATGATTTATTTGAAGAATAATCGAAAGAAAAAAATTGGATGCTAAGAAGCCAGGGTGCTCAATTTGCATTCCTTAAGAAACTAGTTTTAGAAAACTTGCATAAATTTCACATATCTCTTCAAAACTTGATGAAATTTGGCATGAAGCACAAAAATAAACCCTAGAAACTTTCAATAGATTAGTTATCCATAAAATTTCCTGTATAATTCAAACCTATCTCACTTACCTCAGCATTCATTGTCTATCCTCAAGGGAAATTTTAGTGAAATTTTTAATTTTGCCTCCAAAAGCTAAAATAAACCTTTTGGATGCTCATACATACCATGGGAAATGTTCCTATATTAGTCTCATGCTTACTTGTTCTTTCCATGATCTGTAGTTAGATCTTACACCTCATTAGGCTCTAAAACTATGCATAAATGATCTAGTTACAACTGTGACTCCCAATATTTGACTTGTTACTCACTCCAGAATCTCTTTTTCATGCTACATGTTGGGCCCCAAAATATTGGCGAATTACGAGAAAGTGTATGAGCACATGGGACATATTTGAAGAAGGGCGTGCGGGGTAAAGGCACACATGGAAGGGTTTTTGTAGGGTTTTTCATAACACACGGTGTGAGTGCAAGGCAAGACAGGATTTTGGGACTCAGCCATATTTGGCATCCTAGGTAGTACATGATAAAAGTGTGACCCATCTAACATGTGGAGTGGATAAAGTGCCATCCTGGCAATTATAGGATCAAAAGGGAATATTCCATACATGCAATGGAAGGTTCCAAAAGAACATCATTGTACAGAGTGGAGATCTTAGATCAAAGGAGGCATGCTCCATTGGAGGACCACTTGGACACTTGGCAGCCAATCTATTACCTCATAAGGCATGGTGGTGAAGTAAAAAAATCTATATATTGAGGTGTGCGGGTAGTAAAAAGAGAGAGTGATTAGTGTGGTAGACTGGTGGAAGAGAGGTGAATCTCTACAGAAATATAATGGAGAATTATATGGGCTGGGATTAGAAAAAATATAGGAGTGATGGTATATTTAGAGGGATGGTTCTGTATTCATCTTTGTAATGTGGAGGATATAGGGTAGTTCGATGTATGACTTTTCTTGCATTGTTATATGGGTCTCATTATGACCTTAAGGAATGTAATGTGATTATTGGGATTGGTTATATGAATATAAGACTATGTTCTGAATCATATATGTGTTCATGAGTATAATCCTTGTGCATTTCCTTTATGTATGAACCATTTCTATATGTTGTTGGTTATTTCTCTTCTATGGATGCATTGATGTAATAACTCATCCTAGGTTCTTAGAATGTTGCATGGTTCTTTTCTATTCTTTTACACTTGATTATTTGTCATAAGATGATGTATTCTCATAAGAATCACATAAAGGAGAGACTTGGTTCCCACGCATGCTTTGGGTGAGCACCCAACGCCCGCTGGGTGATAGGACAGCGCACATGGGATTTTATTGTTAATCTAAGGGTATAAAAATGACTACATCTTGGTTCCATTGTCAGGACCTCTTTTCGAAGTTGTTGTGAGAAATGACATGCATATTGGTCCCTATGATGCGTGATGATAGAACATTTGACCTTGGAAAGTGTTGAAGCATGGTTCAAGAGCATAGAGGATGAGTTTTCTCAAAGATTCAACATTGGATCTAAGTTTAATGTGCATAGATGGGTAGAAGAGAACTTGTACCATGAGTTATATGAGAAATTCTTTTGTTATTTCCCAGTAGAACTATATGAATGGCAATCAGCATATGCATCTAGATTGAGATGGTGCTATAGAGCATGCGTATGGACCCAAGATGATTATCGAAGTTATAGGATGCAAAGCTGACTTGGACACATATTTTTATCACCGGTGGAAAGGAGTGTTGGCCGATTATACTCTTGAATATGCCATTTATACATATTCTTACCCAAAATTTGTTGTGTTTGAGTTTCGAGGGAGCCCATAGGATCAATTTTGCATGTTATTCCTTTGGCTATGAATATCTTGATCATTACCACGAGTTTAGAGTTATTTCACATGTCTAGCTAAGCTTCTCTAAGCACCGAGAGAGGAAGCTAGGGTGGAGGAAGATGGTGTAAATTACGGATGAAAAGGAAAGGGAGTAGAGATGAATAGAGTATAGTGAATCTCATGAAAGGCATATGGCTAGACAACATAAGGTTGTAAGTGTGATGGATCTATGGAGGTAGACATTGCAAGAAGAAGTTGAGGTTCACGCAGAAGACATGAAACCTGAGCAGTGTGTGCTACCTCATCTTGGAAAGCATAGGAGAGAATCCCCTCAACTTATGATGAGAGTTCATCACTTCAAAAAGGAGAGCCATCAGTGTGCATCTAAACCCACTTGGTGACTAACCCCTGGCGCTTGGTTTTCCAAATCAAGGGAGAAGTATTGTTAAATGAGTTAGTATCAATGGCGATAACCAATCTACACCTGGGAGGTATAATTTTACATTCGAACATCCATGGTTGTGTATTCCATTCCGATATTTGGAGGAATTTTTATACAAGGTGCAAGTACGCAAGGTTTGGGTATCACATCTAGGAACGGCATGGGACACACAAGTGGTAGTGGGAAAATATCACAAACCATCGACGCATAATTTAGTAGGAACATTGGGACCACTTGGCATGACCACTTCAAGACATTTTCAAACTGTATGAGGTGGATCTTGTGGATCAGAAGGAATAGGACATGGTTGATCCATTGGATCTGGTGGAGAAGGAAACCAAAGAGGGAAAAAGGCTCTAGATATAGAGGAAAAGGGCCTCAACCACCTCTACAAGTATTCTTTGAGATTTCTTTACACTTAACATACTATAGGGGTATTGATGATGCTTTGCAGAACATGTGCATAAGTGTGACTTACTATCTCATGCGAAAGGGATCACTACCTCGAGTGGAAGTCGAGTCAATTTGCAACAACTTTGTAAGGACACACACATAGTTGGTATAGGAAGTATGACCCCATCAAATGGTGGTAGACTACACCGCATTAAAGAACACCTTCCTAAAGCAAAGTTCCATATCCCCGAGTTTGAGTAGAAGAGCATCAACACTCTGAAGGAGATCCAATAGGGAATGGAAGAGAGTGTGTAGGAGTATGATGTGCATTTCAAGACTCTCTTGTCTAAACTATTTTTTGACATTCATCCTTCTCAACATGCCTAATGGTTTTTGGAGGATTGATAACACCATTTAGAAGAGATTTGTCACACAAAACTTTTATAGACACGCGCAAGGCATTAGAAGTTTCCTATATGCCGAGCTTGTTAGGAGTGTGGATACTAGCATTAGTCCTTTTTAGGAGGCTCAAATTGCTACAATGGCCAAGAAATTGGAGAAGTTTTCTGTAATCTCAACAAATGAAGTTCATAATTGGCTATGGTGTACAGACTATGAGGTGGAAGGGAATGTAAAGGATAGTTTCCCTCGAAAGTTGGTATGTGCTATGGAGCAGACGTGAGATTTTCCATGGGGATCATGATGCAAGTAGATGCCCTCTACTCCAACACATAATCTATAAGAATGTTTCTTGCTATTGTAATATTTGTACCTCTACGACCCATGATACCAAGGATTACATAATGATTGATCGATCCATGATGCTATTGATCTTGGTGTGTGCCAGACTAGTCTTGCAAGTAGTTCTAAGGATGATGACCGTCGTTATGAAGGGCATGTAGATGGAGGAGTGCATGGAAGAGGTTTTCATAGAGGATTTCGTGGTCGCAGTAACCATAGTGGAGAATGAAGTGAATTCCCATGAGGAACCTATTATAACTGTGGATCTACGATAATTATGAACGTGAGTGTCCTTACCCATTACAATGATCATGGTGCGAAATAACATAAGTACGAAGAGTTTCCAAAGCTTTATGAGCATATGAACCAGCAGCACCGGAAAGACAAAGGTGCTAGGATGGTGAGCATCAAGAAATTTGATTCACAATCAATACCAAAAGTGGCGTGTGAGGTAGGACTAGACCTTTCTTGGTGATGACATGAGTGGAGGCCATGCACACCAAGGAGATGCCAAGACAAAGGACACTAGTTTCAAGAGAGGAAGTGGTACATGGAAAGTATCTAAACCTTTCTCATCAGAAGGAGGTGTATTAAGAGACTATGGATGTGATTCAGATTTTGTAAGGGGAGATCCAATGTCTAAATGAGAAATCAAAGTAGTTGGAGCAAAGGAAGAATGTCAAGGCTCCAAAGGATGACCTAGATGAAGTCAAGGAAGTATGTAGGATGTTAAGGAAAGATAATATTATTCCCTTGCTAGGAGAATGGCTGAGGGAGAAGGTACCACACGCCGAAGAAAATTAAAAAAGGTGGGCTTTACATGGAAACCTTCCTTCACATAGCCTTGACTATGATAAGGAGATTACTTTGAATGCGATTGTTGATGGATGGCTTCTGAGTAATATCCTCATCGACACAAGAGCAAAGGTCAATGTTCTTACCTTAGATGCCTAGCATCAAATGGGAAGGCCCACATTACAACCATCTTTGAATGTGTTGTATATGGAAAACAAGACTAAGGAAATGCCCATTAGAGTCCTAAAGGATGCATTTATCACCATTCAAGGGCCAAGTTCACCGAGAGACTTCAAAGTCTTGGTGCTTTTTGAGGTAGATAACTTTCCAACATTACTTGGGCACCCATGGTGTTACAAGAACAATGTTGACCTATGGTTTAACAAGGGGTATATCAGATTTGAGAACAAGGAAGAAAGGGTGATTATCCCTTTAACATATGGGAAGTTATCTCCTATACCAATCTCTTAAGAGAAGAAGTACTTCATAAAATCTATGTGCACTCCATCAGAGATCTAGAGATAATTCATCCCACCGAGGAGTTATCCATTTTGAAAATGTTCGATCCGTAAGTCATACCACTAGCATGGCATTTGACAATTGGGTGCATGGGACTTATAATTTGATTGGGTGATAGTTGATAGGATCCGTAACAAGGGTAACGAAGGTGCACTCAATCAAGCACCTAGGAGGAAGGAAGTTTCCAAGATAATCTAGAGGAGCATACCCTAAAGTTTTCTTGCAAGAAATGGAGGCTTAGTGGAAAAATGAGGACGAGAGAAGGGGAATTCTTAGTTATAACCTTCTTAAAACTACAACACGCTAGTGGGTTACACATCGGGAGAGCCTATTAGAGTGGAGCGAGGTAAGAATTACATTTTATATAAGGTTCACCAGAGAAATGCGCCCACTGTCATACAATAATACCATGGTAAAGAGACCACCTCATTTCATATCCAAACATGTGAGAAGGCCTAGATGGGAAGCACAAAATTATCACCACCTTTGTTATGGGTTCATAAGTTATATTCCACCTTACAAGGTTGTGTATGCACATGGTATATTCATTGAGAAATGCACCAATAAATAGGTAATTGGCGGGAGTTCGCAGCTAATCTCATTTAAGCTTTCAATTATAGGAGTACCAAGTCATCGGTGGATAATTTGTTGCAAGTAATCAAGAACCTTACAAAGGGAGATAGTGCTATGGTAGAAAACAAGCTACTGGAATTATTAGGTGATCCTTATTTAGAGACGTTCCTAAATGAAGAAGAATCGGAGAAAGTATAGCTTGAGCATGCATCTATGGAAAAGGAAAAAGGAAAAATGGTCTATGTAGTAGACACATCAAGATATGGAAACTTTGTATGTTGACCATTCTAAAGGTATGTGTGAAGTCATAGATAGCAACTGATGAGTGAGAATGTGCCTACCATGAGCCCTTGAAAACAAATAAGGTTAACATTGGGACGAGAGGAAGAACCTAAGGAATTCATCATTGGGCACTATTGGTCGAGAAAAAGAAGTTTCAAAGGTCATTCATCTATTGAAGTTCCAGGATTTATTCCCTCATGGGTATCATGAACTCAAAGGCGTCCACCATTCCTTAAGGGAGATGAAGATAAAGTTGAAGGAAGGTGTGTGCCCGATTTGGAAGAGGCCTTATTGGATGAATCCAAATTTGTGCATACGGGTCAAGGAAGAAATAGACAAGATGATAGCATCTGGTATCATTGAGGTAGTGGAAGAATCAGAATGGATAAGCCCAATGGTTATCAGTATCAAGAAGGATAGAAGGATAATAATATGTGTTAACTACAGGGATCTAAATGTAATATGTGTCATTGATCCTTTCCCAACCCCCTTTACTGAAGAAATTTTAGAGGGAGTAGCTGGGCATGAAGTCTACTCTTTCACAGATGGGTTCTTAGGGTATCACCAAGTCACGATTGCAAAGGAATACCAAAGGAAGAAAACTTTCACCACTGAATGGGGAAGTTTTTCCTACACGGTTATGCCTTTTAGATTGAAGAATGCACTGCTATGTTCTCATGCATCATGGTACAAGCATTTCAGGACTTCATCCATAAGTTTCTTCAAGTTTACTTAGATGACTGGACTGTGTATGGGTTGGTGAAAGACAATTGTGAAAATTTGAGGATGATGTTTGAGAGATGTCAGAAATTGAGGATAACACTCAACATTAAGAAATGTGTCTTTCCTACTCCATTTAGAACCCTGTTAGGACACATTATATGCAAAGATGACTTACTAGTAGATCCTGCTAAATTTGTAGTTTTTTTTGGGATTAGGGGAGCCTAATACTCAAAGTGCAGCGTGTGGATTCCTTGGGCATATGGGGTATTACAGAAATTCATCAAGGGGTATGCCAAGATCGTCACACCTTTGGAGGAATTGCTAAAACACGAGAGTGCCTTTCATTGGGGAGAGGCACAGTAAAAGGAGTTTGACACTTTGAAGGATAGGCTTGTCACGGAACCCATATTACATTTTTCTTCTTGGGATAAGCCTTTCCATGTGCATGTTGATACCTCGGGGACAACTATGGGAGCAAGATACTAGCATAACTCTCGTGAGGGAATTATTGATCATCTGTTGTGCTTTACAAGTAGAAAGTTGACACCAGACTTAACAAAATTACACAACTACAGAGGGTGAAGTATTGTCTATGATCTATGCTCTACATAATTTTAGGAAGTATCTGTTGGCAACACCATTTATTTTCTACACAGACCACATGGCATTGAAATACTTAGTCAACAAGCCCGTTCTATAAGGACGTATATTTCATTGGGTGCTATTATTTCAAGAGTTTGAGTTCACAGTGGTTGTGAAACTAGGAAAGAGAAATTTAGGACTTGACCACTTATCAAGGATTAACTCAGGGGAGGATTCACAAAGCATTAAGGATACCATGCCAGACGTGCAATTGTTTAGGTTGTGGCATGTGCCCCTAGACTTGGAAGATATCACAGTGTTCTTAAAAATAGGTGTGGCGCCGAATGGGATGAAGACTCTGCAAAGAAAGTGGTTAGCAATACGCATCGCACCCTACATGTTGATTAGGGGAGACCTTTATAATTTAGGTTGTGATGAGGTTTTACACCGATTTGTATTGGAACATTAACATGTGGAAATTATGGAGGAAACACATGGTGGGATTGCAAGAGGACAATATGAAAGAAATGCTACCACGTGGAAGATTCTACTACTAGGGCTTTGGTGGGAAACCATCTACCAGGATTGTATTAAATTTTACAAGGCTTGTGACCATTGCTAGCACCTTGGTAAACTGGAAAGAGAGATGAAATTCCCTTGCAACCAATAACTAGTGTTGAACCATTTGAAAAATGGGAAATCAACTTTGTAGGGTCAATTTCACCAGTCGCGAAGGACTAGATCGTGGTATATCATTACTTGCACTAATTACTTGACATGGTGGGTAGAGGTAGTGCCTACAAAGGATTGCACCACAATGACAACTGCTAGATTTTTATGGGAGAACATAATCAACATGTATGGTTGTCCTTTAAGTTTAACAAGTGATAGAGGTACACACTTTCTCAATGAAACGGTCAGGATTCTATTAGCATAATTTATGGTGGCCCATCACAAGACTACTCCCTATCACCCTCAAGAAAATGGAACTACTGAGGCATTTAACAAAATATTAAGTCACACATTGACTAAGATCTGTGACGTTGGAAGACAAGATTGGGATGATAAAGTATCATCCTTTCTATGGGCATACAGAAACCTACAAGATGTTGAATAAGGCCACACTGTTTCAATTAGTGTTTGGCACGGAGGCTATTTTTCTGTTGAATTCATGTTACCATCATTGCATATAACACGAGCAAGAGGCTTGGTTGATGAAAAACCACTCAAAGAAAGGATTGATAGGTTGATGCAGTTAGATGAAAGGAGATCACTTGCTAGATGGAGTCAGAAGACAGAAAAATTAAGACAAAAAGCATGGCATGATTTTCATATCAATAACAACTGTATGAGTTACCTTACTTTGAAAATCCTGGGTGCTTTTATCAATGGTTGATGTCGAGCGTGCATGAGGATCACTTCTATTTTGCAGGATGTAAGATGCGCATAACATCGTTGTTAATATCCAAATTCATAGGCCTTATTTGTGAAGGATAAAGTATAGACAATGATCTAAGCCACAAGGATACTATGAAGGAGATAGTAACAATGTATGACTACAAAAAGGGTTCACGATACTTTGACATCGCAGAGATTCCAAAACCTATTATGAGGATGGCCACGTGTTTGGTGACCAAGCTTAATGATCAAGAATGATGGATACAAGTGAACAAGGCATGGATAAATGTATGTTGGAAGATATAAGAGGGAACCATCTATAACTTTTCCACTTTCATTATGGATGAGATCATAAGCAGCGTGTAGGAAGGAGAGAAGATATTATTCGGTAACGTCCTCCTCACCATTGTCTTTTCAGATATTAGAGTACTAGATGGGCCAAAAAATTTGTTTGGGAGTATCTAGATGAGGATCCCTCACCCAAAAAAAGGTTTTAAAAGTACACTTATGAAACCATGACAACCGCTCACAAGGCACGCCTAGAGAAGTGGTATAAATAATGCGTGACGCATTCAAGGAAGAGTGGAGGATCTCTAGAGTAGTTTCCCACACTCATGGATGGAGAATTAGAATTTTTAGTTTACCAACATTTATGCATTGGAATATTTACTTTGACAAATGGGACCAAGATCTCATGGTGCAAGCTTCCCTTCTCCTTCACTACACAATACTTCCAGAAAGGTGTCAACAAGTTCAAGGAAACCAAAAGAATAAGGTTTGATCTTAGTGAGCTAGACCAAGACCACCACAAGCTACACTGGAAGCTCATGTACCCTAAAAATTCACGCATACATGGAGAAGTATGTCTCCCATGAAGTGAAAATAATTAATCCAATAATGTTGCCAATCACCTGGAAGGGTGCAGCAAGGGATATACCTTCACATAAGGCCAAAGTTTGAGAAAGGAATCTATATGGAGAGAGATGTCTCCATTCTAGAAGATCTCGTAGGGAGAAGGAATGCCACGCCAAATAAGAGAGAAAGAGAAGAGGGCCGGAGAATAGAGCACCAAGTGTGTAGACCGCACAATCAATGGGCGCACTTGAGCGATCCACGACGAAGCCTAGCACTTACGTGTGGAGAAATAAGTCCCCTATTAAGGAAAAGACCCTAGAAGAAGAGGCATCGAGCATGAAGGGAACCTCACCCATGAATAATCACCAAAAATGGGTTTCTGTCAAGGAGAAGGAGAAAAATGAATCTCTTGTACTAGAATCCCCAGTAAGGAAGAAGCAGAAGATGACAGATGAGGAAGACTCGGAAGAGATGAAAAGTTTAGATTCCTACATCGTGTGACAAGGATGATGATGAGATGGAAGGAGGAGAAGACCATCCAAAGATATGATGTGCATGATTCTAAGGAAGAAGGAGATGAAGAGGATTATAACAAGGAAGATGAGGAGAAGAATGATGAAGAAGAAGATGAAGCTCAAGGAAATGGGGTGAGAAAAGATGGAAGCACTAACAAGCAAAGAAACCCAAGCCTCACCAAGGACCAAGTAGAGAAAGCTGCAGAGAGAGAAGTGGATGACATCATGAAGGAGTTGGTGGAACAAGAGTTGGAGAGGAGCACGAGATGAAATTATGAAGGAGATGGAAGAAGAAAGTGTTAGGAAGGAGTATGACAAAGCATGGGTGGAGATCCCAAATTGGCGATAAGCTTCCCAAATGTTACTGCAATCATGTGGGAAAGGAGTAGTGATGGCATAATATTAGGGAATGAGATACATTAATGATCATAGCAAGGTGATATGCATGTGCTTCTTGAGCACCATACCAACAAATAAACTCCTAGATATGTCATCGTCGATGAAGAATATGCATACCCACGATGAGAAAGATGTTATCTTGGGCATTTGAGTCCGTGTGGATGAGCTAGAATTTGAAGTAAGTCGAGAGTGTTAATGAATGTGCCAAAACCAAAGGAATAAATCATTGTTGAATGATTAGTAGCTATCAGATGAACACATCTATAATGTGCTTAACAAGGTTTCATTGAAGTTGAGGCCAGACTATTTGGGAGAAATGATAGAGTGAGATTCCTAGAGGAGGAATTGGAGAAGAAAAAGGAGCTCGTGGAAAAGAGAAAGACCTAAATCAAGAGGAGATGATGAGTGCTCATTTGAGGCGTAAGCTGAAAGAAGAAAAATCTAAGGTGTGTAAGTTCTCTAAGAAGGTGGAGATGATTACATAGTCAAGTTTCCTAAAGCACCCCCTTAGCGCCACCCGATCGAAGTATGAATCAACCTTGCAATTTCTGGAGGATCTAACTCGCATTCTCACAATGGAGAGGAAACCACTTGCTTTATAGTCTGTAGAAGAGATGCGGGAGCACTAAGAGAAAGAGTAAAATATGAAGGTTGTCAAGATTGTGTCTTGATACACTAAACTCCTTTCAAAGGTAAAGGTCACCGTGCAAGTCGCTAAAGTTGTGTATGACAACCGCACTAACAAGGATAGAGTGCTAAGCATCTTGGTTACCACCTATGAAATGGAACTTGAGGATTTCCAAGAGAAAAATAAGGGTAATAGATAGGAAATAGATAATATCCTAGCCGAGGTGGAAAATAAGTTAGAAGTAATCAAGACCCTACGAGGCTCGATCAAAATCTAGCTACAGAAATTATACCCTCATATCACATGTAGGATGGATGCGATTAAGGACTTAGGAAAGAAATTAGAGAGTATTATTAACACCATGAGCACCAAAGTGGAGAAATTAAGTTTTGATGAGGTGAGTGCCTTAGTTGGAGACCTCTTTTAGTAAGCGCAGAATGAGGTTTATTCTTGGGAAAAGCTAGAGGCACAAATAGGGAAGGATTTCCCTCTCCTCCTTCAAAAATAAGCAATTCCCCCATTCTTTCATTCATTCTCCCAATTCTTCATTCCTTTATTATTTCTTTCCAACCATTTTAAGATCCCACCATTCTTTATTGAAAATTTTTGTAGGACGATGAAAAACAAGCATAGTGTGGGGTGCACAAGGCAAGATAGGATTTTAGGACTTATCCATATTTGGCATCCCATGCAACACATGAGAAAAGTGTGACCCGTCTAGCATGTAGAGTGGATAAGATGTCATCCTGGTGACTATAGTATTAAGAAAGGACTATTCCATGCATGCGATGGAAGGTTATAGAAGAACATCATTACATAGAGTAGAGACCTTAGATCAAAGGAAGCATGCTCCATTGGAGGAACACTTGGATACTTGACAGGCCGATCTATTACCTCAGAAGGCATGGAGGTGAGGCTAGAAAAGCTATATAATTTAGTGTGTGGGTAATAGAAAAGAGAGAGTGATTAGTGTGGTAGACTAGTGGAAGAAAGGTGAATCTTTTTAGAAATATAATGGAGAATTCTATGGGCTGGGATTAGAGAAAATATAGGAGTGATGGTATATTTAGAGGGATGGGTCTGTATTCATCTTTGTAATGTGAAGGACATAGGGTAGTTTTGATGCATGACTTTTCTCTGCATTGTTATATGGGTCTGTTATGACCTCAAGGAATGTAATGTGGTTATTGAGCTTTTAATATGAATATAAGACTCTGTTCTAAATCATATATGTGTTCATGAGTATAATCCTTGTGCATTTCCTTTATGTATGAACCATTTCTATATGTTGTTGGTTATTTCTCTTCCATGGATGCATTGATGTAATAACTCATCCTAGGTTCTCAGAATGTTGCACGGTTATTTTCTATTCTTTTACAATTGATTATTTGTCATAAGATGATGTATTCTCATAAGACTCACATAAAATAGAGACTCGGTGCCTACGTGTGACTCGGGTGAGCGCTCATTGCCCGCGGGGTGATAGGTCAAAGACACGCATGATATTTTGCTGTTAATCTAAGGTTATAAAAATGAATACACTTTGCCAAGTTTACCAATCATGTCCATACCTCCAGTGGACTTCTACCTCACTGACCAAACCTACAAAACACTAAAGCCATCCTGGATGCTCAATAAACCACCGATAAATCACTACCAATCATCATTCATTCCTCTATCCGAACTTCACTTACCATTCATTCCTTTTTCATCAATGTCACTTGACATCAATGACAAAACTAATGACCAAGGTTCAAAAATCTCCCCTTTATATTTTATGGCAACATACTCAGAGACTTTGATGGAAAATACACACACTAGTAGCTTCAAATCACCATTCCTAGTTTTTTACAACACTCTCTCCCCCTTTGACATCTATGAAAAAGAATCATGCATTCAACACAAAAACAACAAACAGATAATCATTTACAAAGCATAGGCTTACCTCAAGAATCTCCCCTTGGATTAACATCACTATCTTTCCACTTGTGTCTTAACTAGATGCATGAATGTCTCCACCAATCAGCCTCATAGCTCCCCCTGGACCTATTTTCTCCATATCAACCATCTCAATTCATCATGTTTAACTTCAATTTTTCGACTTTGACAACCTTCCTTTTCACTCTTTGCCTTGAGTTGATAAACTAGCTTCCCTATTAAAATTTTTTATTGTTATTTACCATTCTTATCTCTTTGTTCTCTAAGTTCCTTTTTCCATTCAATGGTTCTCAAACCTTGGCCTTCTTCATTTTTTCAAATTGGTTGAATCTTGCTACTCCCCCTAAGTTTGTATCATTTTCATTAGCCTTATTGTGCATAGATTAGACATAATATTTATGTCAGTCTTACCTTATTGATATTTCTTGTAATTCTAACAACTCCTACTCATCCAATTTACATCAACACTTTTGATCATCCTATACACTCTCCTTTATTGTGAATAAGATATTCGGTCCTTATCTCTATATTATTCACATCATCCCGCATACTACTTTCTTTTTTCAAGACATTGAACCTAATTTTCAAACTCTAATTATGGTAATCAAAATTTACATACTCTCAATACATCAACCTTACTCACTAATTTCTACAAAGTATTCAACAACTACTGTTCTCAACCAAATGTCGTAGATTACCTTTTAATTTTATATCCACTCTACATGTCTTAATTTTTTTGTCTATTGTTGTTGTCACATTAGAGCAACACTTAGTTTTCCTTTCTTCCGAAAGTAACACTTGTTGTAATCCTACTCTAGGAAAAAAACCCTATTCTTTATTCTCTTATACCTAGCCAAAAACTCACTTAATCTTTCTTTTTCTAACGTTGATCAACAAACCTTTACTAGTTTCTTATTTCTTAAGGATAGTCCCCTCAAGACAAGAGTCATTTTTTGTTCTAGTCCATAATTGTTTTGACCAACTGTTTCCCATGATTTTTATCCATAAATATACTTTCTTAGTCACCAAATTGGTTGTAGACCTTCAAAGTTCCTACTTCATCAACTTGTCCTGAAATTGTCTCTTCATTATAAACAAAGAAAGGTTATTTTTTCAATTAATAAATAGGATGTTTTGTTATTCCTTTGTGCAAGTAGTGATAATATTTTAGTACCCTTGTCTCCCTTGTTTATGTATACCAAATTTGAATTTTTTTATTCTCTATTTGAATGGCTCTCCCACTTTTATCCTTCCTTAACTAGTTTACAAGCCTACTAGCCCGAGTCCTAATATATTGTCAACCACAACTTTTCATGTATGATAATTTTAAACACATGATATACATTTTCAATCACCCATTTGGTTATTTTTACTATGCATTAAGTTTCAACCTTGAACTTAATTCCTATCTCTAAATTATTTTGTAATTACACCTTCCAATTGGCCATGATCACTATAAGGTTATATCCTTGACTATCTTGACAACAACATCTTGACATTTAACCCTTAACTTTCCAAAACTCCTTCAAGAACTATTAGAGAACACGTATGGGATGATGAATTCAAAATTTTGAGGCAAAATACTATGTTTAAGGGATTCAACATTCAAGTCCTATCCCTCAAAAGCTTGAAATTTGTCTTCAGATCTATGACAACATTCTTCAAAGATCCGATCTAGAAGTGAAGACATTTTACTTAGATATCAAAAAATTACTTATGAAAAGGGTCTGTTTTATGTTCATAGATACAAGGAATTCAACTTTCAATCATGGTCCTTCTGATACTTATTTGAGAAGATGGAACATCTTCATTTTCTTGATTTAGATTTCTAGCTCTCTACTCTTATCCTGACTTTGGTTGTCTCCATGATTCCTTAATTAGTTTTTCCCTTCTGACTTGGTCTTGAGAGTTTTTGCTTACCATCCTACTCCTTAAAACTCTTATTCTTTCCAAAACCATTCCTTCTATACTAGATCTCAACTTTTTCTATCAAGTTCTACTTAATTGCTCCTCCTTGAACTTCTTCTTTTACTGGAATAGAAGCAGATTTGAATAACTCAAGCTGATAGGATTCTATGGAATAATTATATCCTTTACATAACTCAAAAAAATTCACTACTATGACACCCTTTATTCATTAATTTAATGATTTCTTTATCATGATTTTGTGTACATCCATTTCATGACAAGAAGTGACAACTACAACTCAAGATTATGTGGCACAGACCATAAAGGAATTGCTTACAAAATAGAATTTTGAAGAGATTTCTTTGAAGTATCTTGAGTCATTTGTTATGTATGAAACCCTAACATAGTTGGAATTAATAATTAGAAGGTAAATCCATTTGGTGGCATTTCAAGACAAGCTTGGACACAACCTTTAAAACTTCTATCGGGTTCAATCATTTGAATACTTGAGACAAGTAATCACACATAGACTCCTATGAAATTTTTGATGGGATGAACATGAATAGTTAGTATAAGGAATCGACTCTTATCCATTTTATTTGTTTAGAAAATCAAGAAAGGTTTTGTGTTGGATAAACAAGTGCATAATTTTTATGAGGGATTCAACTTATATATCCTAAAATTTAGAGTGATAATGTATTTACACTCAGTCCAAGAACTCGAGGCCATTGAGTAACAACATAACCGATTACAACCGTCTTGTATAAACTTGGGTGAGATGAGACATACTTTCTAGTATGACCATTCGGACCTTTTCACATGGCTTATTTATAGCACTATTTCGGTAACCTAATGGATTAATTAGGTTCTTTACACACCACTAATTTGACTATTATTTAAGGAAGAATAGTTAATACTCATTTATATGACTTTGAAATCCTTGTAACAACATATAAGCATACTATTTAGTGTAATGATAGGGAAGAACTTACCAGAGATGAAATTATGAATCATTTGAATGGATGGATACTCTCACAACAACTTGGATAAACACAAAGAGTTATTAGGTTTCTTATACAACTAACCAAGTATTATGGCATCATGCAATAGATTGAAAAACATACCTCTTGACTTCTTTCTTACTAAAGAACACATTGTGTAATTTGAATCAACACCTACATATTTTTGTGCATTCTCATAACCATCCAATGCTTATTTAAATGGAATTTTCCTCCTAAAATCCTAAATAAGGCACACTATGAGACTTATATCATCTTAAAACAATAAGAAGTCATAAAAATAACATGATGACTCAATATTTTATTTTATTGTCCTCAAGACCTTGCTAATCTTGTTAGATGATTTTCTTGGTATAACAACCACATCAACTAAGGTCTCACCTTCTACTTGAGTTCCTAATAGGCATAAATGTTGTAATTCATATACCTACTCTAACACTTCTTAAGGAAGAATTTCTTAATCCTTTGCACTAGAATTTTTTTCCTTCTTTTGCCTTTGCCATCACTTCCTGCTACCTTGTTTGTGTTCAAATCTCCTCTAATTATATTATTGATAGATGATTGTAAGCATCATATTCCCATGATATATTCTTGTCATCCTTTTTATTAGTATAATTATGAGTTGTCTCCTTGATTGTTTACATCTATCTTACTATCTTATTTCCGTGTCTCCATCAACCATAGTTGATTTGGTCTCATCCATAGAGTTTTCCATTATTTTGAATGTATTTTGGTCTTTCCTTTTGAATGTAATCAGCTTATAGTTATATCTAGGAAATTCACAACATTTTCTAGAAAAATTCCCTTGCCCATGACAGTTGAAGCATACAACCTGGTTCTTGCCTCTTGAGTTCTCTTCTTCCCAAAATTGACTTAAAGGTTCTTCTAGGTAGTACTTGGCTATGTGTCCTTTTTCTTTATAGTTGAAACACACTATATTATTTTCATATTCAGTACTACAAGCTCTCCATGTGTATTATTTTTCAAACTTACTCATGCAGTCCCTAGCTCTATGTCTAAAAATGTTACATGAAAAGAAAATTCCATGAAACTTACTTAAGAGTATTATTGCATTTGGTTGCCTAATGGTCTTCCCCGTGTTCTTTTGTGTCCTTATTTTTCTTTGAAAATCCTTAATAAGATACATGGCTTGATTCATCCCTCACTTTTCTTTTCCTTTATTTTTATAGTTCCTCTCTTAGGTTCTTTGAATATATATTTAATCTCTCACATTCTTCACTCTTGGCTTGAATAGTTTCTGACATATCTCGTGTTCTACTTCACTAGACTGTATTTGTTTTCTTTACAAGCCATCAAGATGGTTAGTAACTTATTCCAAATCATTCTTCTGGGTCTTTAGTTTCTCTTGAAATTTAAGGAAAGAAATTTATTTTTCTCTCAAAACCTTTGACACTTTCTCAAAAAATGAAGCCATCTTATTAAGTTCTTGATCTAGAGATAGAATTAGTTGATCATGAAAATAGCATGATTATTTTCTACACAATGTAATATATTTTTATATATTCTCACTATATCAAAACATTTGGAGATGATTACAAATATATAGGAAAAGGATTTCCTATAATTAGGAGATGCAATCTCCACTATTCTCTCATAAGAATCTCCCTCGACGATATGTTTTTACAATAATATATCTTGACAATCTATATCCAAACTATTATTGTTATACACAACAATATTACACCAAACCAATATAAATTAAATATATGATTTTGATACAGCTCATTTATAACTACCGAATATTTACCACATGTAAATATTATTACCGATGTCAAAATTAATATTCCTAACATTCTTCCCCTTAGTGTTTACATGGTAGAAAAATAACTTTCACACTTCCTCTAGAGCCTGCCACCCGTGCTTGCTCATGATCTTGGTATAACACTCGAACTAATAGTTGAAGAAGGAACACATCAAATTATTATCAACCATGCACCTTTGTTGGGAGCACATCCGATCGACGAGGATGGGAAAATGCTTAGGAATCTTCTATTTATCAACCAATCTCTCTATGAAACACATCTAACCTAGAAATAATGGAAACTCAAGCATGAACACATTTGAATAGCCTTCAATGGTTTTTTAGAGGCTAACCACAAACCTAGGTATGAACAAGAACACATCTAATTTTTCAACCTCTTCAAGAACTCAAGATGTTACATTTCATTGTTATATATGTTCTTCACTATGTTATTACAATGGGAAATTATGTAGGAATAACCACATATACGATCGAATAGGAACATACATCTATTCTTATTTTACACATCACAATGGAAATACGAAAATCTAAAATCCACACCACAAAACTAAAACTGGAACACTGCACAACTAAACATCAAATAATCACACCACAAGAATGCCACCACACCTGATATGCGGCCCCATCGTTGGCAACTAACAAGAGGTCCTTGTTTTCCTCCGTCCTCTAATGACTCCATCCTCTATTTTTCATTTCTTAGCTCAGTTTAATTTATCTTTTAAGGTTCATTTAAAAATTCCCCCCTTAATTTCAACTAAGACGTCAGGTTCCACAAAAAATGTGTCTAGTTAACATGCAGGATTTTTTTAAATTTTAACAGACTTTTTACAATGAATCGAAAACAAAATTACTGACACAAAATGATAACACTTGATGAATAAAACATTACTTTTGATGACAACTCACAAAGTTGACAAAGACACATTTGACTCTACTAAAAAAAAAAAGACAACTTTGATGTTCTTGACAACACAAATATTTTTCTTTTAACGACTCAACTATTTAGATATTTTACAATACTTTTATCAATGACACTAAATGAAGATAGATACAAAGTTTTAATAAAAAAATCAACAAATTAACAAATGGTTAGAAGGTATTTCTAAAAACTAAGTATATATTTTCATAAAATATGAGAGAGATAAATACCATTCCTTGTGTCTCGAAATGTAAATGTGTTTTTCTCTATAAAATCCTTGCAATAAATGGTTTAAAAATGAATTACATATATTTTGATAAGTGCTTCATGAATTATTGAGCATGAAATTTCAATGTAAGTGTTTGAAGCCATATAAATCAAGACTAGTCTTTGGGTGTTTTTAAACCAATTTTGTATGTCTCTGAAATGCAAGATTATTTGGCCTATATAGATTAAGATGAAGCTTGATGTTAATATGATGAGTTGAATAAGGATTAGTAACTATAATAAATGTTTATTAAGATTCATGAAGTGTTTTAGTGCATGATAAATCCTACTTTGTGGAGGTAAAAATTCCAAGTTTGAAAATCTATTTGTTCTGTGTCAAAGATCAATACCTCGTTGCATGAATGGAGGAGATTGAAGTGTTGCATTGACCTTGAAGTTGAACCTCATGTAGAACATCACTTGTTCCAAGTGTTATAATGGTTTGAACGTGCATACATTAATGGAAAATCAATATACATCGTGACATTTTCTTGAAAAAATTCAAGACTGTGTGCTCTGTGTTGGTGCCCATATTTGATCGCTTGTTTTCAGTGCTATTATAACTAAGTATGTTCTTATCCCAGTTGGATGTGCACTAGGTGCTGATTTTTTAGGAAGATCTCTCATATGTAAGTTATTCCTATCAAATGGGAGGTTAAGTATTCTCTTTGTCTCATGTTTTTATCAAGTTTCGATATTTTTGCAGAGTTTAAAGTATGAGGCAAGGTGTGTTTCGATTAATGGTTGGGACTTCGGATGTTTATGAAAAATATTAATGTTGCATAGATGTGATGGTTTCTTCCCGATGCCCGAAGCCTAGATATTTTTGAGACTTCATTTAATCCTATTATTTGAAAAAATCACTCAAATGGGTCAGCTCTTCACTAAAAGGATGTGACTGTAGGGATGAGGAAGCCATGGAAAGAAAGGTTATTGATGGAAACAAGATGAACATAGCTCAGTGATATTTTTGTGGTGAATATGGGGCCCATAGTGCCACACATAAATAGGCATGCCCCATGGCTGACATTTCCTATTGCGATAAATGATATAATCCATCTCGGATCGGAAAGTACAAGTGGTAGTTGCATTGAGAAAAATTACTTATGTGAAGCGTGCCATCAAGATCATGTATATGCCCACATATTTAAGGAATGTATCATAAGGATTAAATATTTGGCCACGTAAAATTTACATGCTTATGGAATATTTGGTATTAAATCAAAAATGACATGGAAAATACTTTAGTTTATTATGGTAGCATGACGATGACAAGATGATGATGGGCGGGGTTACATGCTATTATGGACAATTATTCCCTCATATTATTTGAAATCTCTAGGAGGTGACTTGAATATGGATTTTTTAGAATCTAGGTGAAAATTATCTTAAACCCTAATATGGATAAGGATATATACAAGGGTTTAAGGTTTTACAGAGGGGAGAGGGCGAAAAACATTTCCCCCGATGGGCTCAATAAGATTTATGGGTATTTTTGTAAGATGGGGATGTTGTTTTAAATGAGGTACATCAAGTTTTTGTCTCTCGGGATCTAGTGTTAAGATGGTTGTTGTGTACAACCATTGACATACATTGAGAGCATTGGTTCTATGTTCCCTTATCAATAACTTGGGGATCTAAATGAGATGCATATTCTTATGAATATAGATTTTACATTCTGAGTTATGTACTTTGGATTTTAATTAGTGGGTTACATTTTTGTTAGAATATTTTGTTCATGTCTTCTTTGAATTACACTAGATCTATCCTTAGTGGTTGTATTTGGGAAATTTGGCTAATATTGTGTTGAGAGTATTTTCTTTACATTATTGTGTGTTAGTGCCATTTTGAGCTTGCACCATTTTGCCCTAAATTTTCCTTTGGTTTGCATGCTCTGGAAAGTTTTTCTCTTAAATTGGTGGTTTGCAACTTTTCCCTCTAGATTGAATGCCTTGAAATGCTCATAAACTTGTTGTTTTGTCCCAATTTGAATGAAATCAGCATGTGTGCCCTGTTTTGTGCCCTAATTTTTCCAAAATCTATGGGCTCTACCATTTTTCCTTTTTTTCCAATCAAGGAAGTTTAAAATTGATCGATTTGCACTTGTATGCCATTGAAAATCCAATTCCATGATAAAAAAATGATTTAAAAACATGTTTCAGTTGGTTCAATTTTGAGAAATTTCTCATCCTTAGTGAAAAAATCAAATTCTAGGGCATCCCTGGAATTTTTTTTGTTTTGACGTTAGACGGGCATCATTTTCCTGGTAATTTCTTCTTCAGCATTCATTGGCAATTTATGTGTTTTTCGACAGTCATACGGGCGTCCTTTTCCCATCAAATTTTAGCTCAAAAATCTTCTCCTACGTGGCTTGTTCTAATTGGACAAGGATCGGCGGGTCATTTCTAAAAACTTAACATTTTTTTTTTTTTGGAAAAAGTGTAAGTTGCCCCCGTAGCTCTACAGGCCCCAGAGGAGGTACATGTTTCGCAAGTAGAGTGAAGGCGGACGGCAGGTCATTTTGTGCTGAAAGCATTTTGGAAAAAGAGTCAAAAGCAAAGAAAATGCCTAGGGGCCACAATGAATCGGGAGAGGACATGTGGCAGGATCCGAGTGGAGGGGATGCAAATTGATGGAAGACTTAGAGATTTTTTGTCTTTTTGGCAAAAGATATGAAAATGTAGGAATGAGTTGAAACCCCACAATGAATCACGAGAGGGATACGTGGCGGAGGTGGAACTTCGGGCCTCGGGGAAAATTGGGATTTTTTCCATTTTTGGCATAAAGGCATAAAATTAAAAGGAGGAATGCAAGCACTGCGGTGAATTAGAAGGTGACACGTGGCAAGGAAAGGAGGAGGTGCGGAGAGTGAAGGAAATGCTTTGAAAAATTTCCTTTGTGGAAAATGTTGTTAAAATATAAATAAGAGTGTTTCCCCGGAGCTAATCGTGTGAGGACACATGTCTTGTGGGAGGCGGAGTCTGTGGAGGAAAAATGGAAAATTTTTGTTTTTCCAAAAAGAGGCAAAATGTTTTAAATTGAGCCACGACTCGTATCCAGTCATATTGTGCCATGTGTCGGGGACGGGGTGGAGATGCGGGCCCATGGAGATAATTTGGAAAATTTTCCTTTTTCCAAAAAGGTGGAAATGTGTAGAATTGGTCTCGTGATTCCAATAGGGCCCACATTGGGACACGTGTCAAGCTCATTTTCAAAGGGCATGGGGCGAGAAAAAATATCAAATTTTTACATTTTTCCAAAAATGTTAAAATGTCAAAAAGTGATCCCAAGCCCATTTCTAATCACATTGTGACACGTGGAGGGCTTAGATTGAAGGGAGAAAGGAAAATCAACGGTAACTGTGCATTTTTTAGTTTGGCCGCCATTTGAGATCCAGAAGTTTGGAAATGCATTTTTGCGTCGATTTTGATCAATTTTTTGGCAAATTCATGTTGTTTGTGCCTACAAGGACCAATGAAATCAGTTTTGAGGATCAATTTGAAGATCAGAGATGTTTTTGAAATAATTTTTGCCCTAACCCGTCCAAAATGTAAAATATCAAATCCAAAAGTTACAGAGTCAAATTTTGGAGGGATAAGGATGAAATAATGAAAGGAAGGGGATCTGCATGCTTTGAAGATGAAAAATGTGCCTCCACAATGGATAATGATGTGAATTTTGCAATGATTCATCTCTTTTTGAGACAACTGGCAACTTTTTGGACGTGTTCTGTTAAACGTCCCTGTCTGCAAATCATGAGGAATTTTTGTAACAAATTTGATCCTTTGGCATATTCTTTTCTTGGGAAATAAGGCTCGAAGGAGATTGAAAGCTATATATTGCATGAATTTTTCATGCAAAGGGTTGGAAGAGTTTTAAAAATCCCTAGAAAACTAAAAATTTCACGAGAAAATCTAGGAAGAAGCCCATTCTCTGAGAAACCACATGAGAACCATTTCTAATTCCTTTTACATCAGATTTGTATCATGTTGAGTTGGTTTCATTTGTAAAACCATCAACAAGCTTTGAGATTGTTCTTGAAACATTCCCCTACTGATAACTTTGATCATTTCTAGATTATTTTGTGTTGTCTCTTGGCAAAAATTGCATACACTTATGTTTCAAAATGTTTTCAATTTGTGTTTCTTGCTCCTATTACAATCTTGTGTTTAAAATATCTCTTGATCATACATGGTCTCATTTCTTGTTATTAGTGTAGTGGCATTTGCAATCTCACATTCAGAAGAGCTTTCATCTGATAAAGAGATAAACAAATTTAAAATCAATTTACTTTCCTTGATTTCAGAGATTGTTTCTAAACCTTTGGGTGCACCTTAGGTCATGATTAAATAGTGATTGTTAAATGCTTCATTGGTTTATTCTAACTCAATATTTTATGATAGATGATCAAAGATTGAGTGGAAAAGTGCAAATATGGGCATCCATTTAATGCACATATCCTAGTTGAAGGGATGATTAACCATTTTGATACTTTCTTGCTATTAAGTTTCTCCATATTTTGCTAAAATCCTCAAAGAGTCTGGCAGACCTTGGTTTGTCTTATCTAAACTCCCACCCAAAAATCATTCAAAACAACTAATCCTACCCTATTTTACCCATTTTTTGACTTGTATACCCATAGAAGATCAAAATCCATTTGCTAAAGTATGTAGAACAAATCAGGATTTCAAAATTTCTTCAGTAACCCTTGCCTTACATTGAAAGTATCTCCATAATTTGGAAGTGACAACTTGTGAAAGTCAAATTTGGAGTGTTGATCATATTTTCCCAAGGCCCCTTCATACTATTTGCACAAATTGAGGGATATCTTCATCTCCTTCACCATTTGAGGGTTACAAAATAGGTTCTCTTACCTTGGTTGAAAGGCACAACCTAAAATAGTTAGGACAAGATCAAGTCCTATTTGAGTGTTATCCATCTCTCCACAAATCTGAGTGCCAGTTAGATCACATCCCCGGCTACAAAACGACATACATCATGATCTATCTGTCTTCAAGCTTCATGCCATATCTTTGATGCTACTCAAACTGAAAAGGAGAACAAATTTGGGTACCAACACTAGTGGCACCATTGTCGGGGACATTCTTAGTTCAATCTGATCCATGTGCATACATATTTGAAATATTTGAATGCATATCAAACCCTGGTAATGTCTCTTGCAAGTTCTATCTGCAAATATATTGTTAAAGCATCATTCTATACTCAGATTTGCAAGGTGTATGCAAAGGTTTCAAACTCTGTCTACAATTTTATCAATTTCCAGCAATAGTTGCACTTCATTTGCATTTGTGGTTGATAGATTCAAGAAGAGGAAGATCGATCTATAAATTTTGGCAAGATTTTCAGTGCTGATAGGTATTTGATAGAGTATTTTAGTGCATTTTCACAACTAGGGTGAAAGTCCTTAGTGGCGACTCCATGTTGTTTTGATCTTGATAAATACCAGTGTCTTAGCTTTCTGTCATTTGTTTTTTTGGTGTTGCTAATCTCTGCAAACTGGAAGGAAGAAGATCTCTCTTCAGGAGGGACCTAGGTAAAAAGTTATAAGATCTTCAACTTTTTGACATTTTCAAATGTGTTAACTATCTTATATATAATATTCATCAAATGATCCTTGTAATGAATTAGAATCATGTAATGTGTAACTGATGTTTGTAGGAAGACACATAGACCCATCCTATGACCTTACATTACTAATGCAAAGATCAACACTAACACATATAAGCTTTGTAGCTATTAAATAATCATCCATCCTAGCTATATCCTTCAAATTAGATATAACCAATTTGTAAAGATTTTTAACATTGTAGTTTTCCTTCATTTTATGAACAACTAGAAGATGAGGTTGCCTTATGTGGTTCTTAAAAGTATAAACATGCATGTAAACCCAAGATGTGTTGTCCATTGTTGTAACCTCATCAATGAAAATGGAGATAAAAATTACATTCTTGAATTTCTCTTTCAAATCCTCCTTTTCAATCATTGCAATACATTTTTCCATTTCCCAAACACTAGTATCGCCAATGTGATTATGGAAGGTAAGGAAACCCATTAAACTTAAACAATTTCTTAAATTCTGAAAAATCTGAAATAGGTCTTGCCCATTTTAAGAATGAAGAATACAATTGAAAACTGTGTATTTTTTGCCTTAAGATTTTCATTTAAAGATTTTCAAAATTTGCATTAATTGTTCCTCCTTTCTCTAGAATTTTTTTATAGTGTTTATTCTAATTTTCATACTCCTCCACATATCTTACATGCATGCATTATTTCGTAGTTTTTCATTTGTGTGTCTTCATTATTACTCCATCATTTTCTTTGGTTGAAACATATACTTTACCACAATATATCTCAAATGTGTCTAATTTTAGTTTCGTTGTATGCTCTTTTCCTAATTTCTAATTTCAAATTATACATCTACATTTTTATTTTTTTTTGGCAAATAGTTTTTTGAAAGGGACTATACCCTTGAGAACAAAAGAGGGCCTAGAAGCTAGAATAGGAATGAGAACCAGAACAAAAAGGATCAAAATCCAAATGGGACAATGAAACCCAAAGTAGCCCGAGAGCAGCTACCCCATCAAAACAAAAACAGTACGAACACTGCAGGAAAGTAGCAAAAACAAAAAAAAAATAGCAATAATTACAAAGAAGTGCAGCAAAAGCACCCACAATTACTTCTTGGCGGCTTTTTCGATGTTGGATTTGATATTCTACCAAGAGGTGAACATAGCCAATGTCATCATGTGGGTAGAGTCAGTAACATCCAGCTTGTTCAATGGTCCTTTTGCTTTCCTTATCTCATTGCCCCCAAAGGGTTGCGCTAACTCATTGAGATTAGAGACACTGCAAAACATGCTATTCAATAAACTCTTCAATTGCATTAAAAATGGCCATATTATAATCATGGCGAGTCTTGGCCTTCCCTAAATGGGTGTCTAAGGAGTTCAACTTCTTGTATATATCTTCAACTCTGACTATTATCCATAGCCACCTCCTCCTCCTTCTTCCTCTTACCTTTTTGTTTTGCCAAGTTTTTAACCTCTTCCTTTAACAGCTTCATGTCAGCTTCTAAGGCTTCCAACCTTTTTGTGGAGCTCTCAATATGTGCTTCCTGAGAACTAGCACTACTAATATGAAGGAGGTTATGGGAAATTTCAATCTCTTGAGGAACCTTCCCCATAGCAGGGGTATCAAGGTTCAATCTTCTAGAAGACCTAGTAACAGGTCTAGCGAAGTGGAAGCAAAGGGGGTGGGAGCAGAGGTGGGGGGAATGGAAGAAGGAGCCGAGAAGGCCGCTAGAGGGTGACAGCAGCAGTGGCGGGGACAGAAGGTGGAGAGATGGGGCTAGCGGTGTGGTACTGGGCAGAGGAGGAACAGAGCCAGGGGAGGAAGGGATACCGGGAGATCGAAGAAGACACAGTTTATGCAGCAAGAAAATGAGTCCCTGGTGCAATGGAACCGCACGAGCATGCTTTTGAAACTCCAAAATGGAGCGCTCAAGAGAGTTAAGCAGATAGTGGGGGAAACATACCATGCGACTCCTGCGGAAGTGGTTGAGGAACACAAGATGCTTAGCGGGCACAGTGACGAACCTCCCCTCCAAAGAAATGAAACACACCATCATACGGGTAACCTCGTCAAAAGGTGAAGGGATCAAACTAACTTGTAGGCCTCTTTGATGACAAAGACCAACTTCTCAGTTCCCTCAACAAATTTCCTCTCCTCAGCTTCTCTGTCAACCCTTTTATTAAAAAAGTGGTACCCCTCCATGCCAAGGCCAGTCACTTCAGCAATTAACTCCTCGTTGATCAAAATCTTCTGCCCTCCATAATCCACAGTGTGATCCTTCCAATCCTTCACAAAATGCACCAAAATACTTTGGTCATGGCCCTGAATCTTCTCCATAAAGTTGGTGATGCCTCCTGGCTGAGAAGATTCCAAAGTTCCTCATTATCCTTCCATTCCTGGATCTGCACTGGGCTCAATCTAGCAAGGGCTCCCCATTATCACCGTGCTTAACTGCTTGCAAATAAAAATTTTAGAATCCTTAAGAGCACTAATATCAGTCCGCCTTTCACTATTATTATCGCACGGTGAGATTGCTGATTAGAATAGCCATTGCTTTTCCCACAAATACCTGAATGATTGTTGTTATGAACCTGTGAAAGTCCACATGTGGGAACTACAGTCCTTTTGCTAGCCCACTCCAGATCATCATTAACTTTATTTCTATCTTGGGAATCCGTAAATCCTTGTATACAAGTTGTTGAGAGCTCAATATTGCCCGCATGCGCGACTTTCATTTCCATATAAATCCACTTAAATTTCCCATTATACTTCATACAATCTTGATTGTCCGTCAAGATTTGTATGAGTGTTGTTTTAAAGTCAGCACGTGTGGGAGTTTTATTAATACAAATCCACTCCCAATGCTCATATCCCAAATCTTGAATTTGCATGTACATAGATATCCACTTGAATGCTGCTTTGAAGCTATTCAAGAATGTTATTATTATCCCAAACAATGTGGTTAACATTAATGCCATAATTAGCCAATGCATCTACCACCTTGTTACCCTCCGTAAGTATGCATGATCCGAATGTTATTGAAGGTTTGGCAAATACTTATGGATTCCAAGATGAAATCCTTGATGTTCCAACTTGGAGGTGAGCACTGATTAAGATGATTAATGATATTAAGTGAGTCCCCTTCAAGAATGAGGTTTTGGATATTATGAGTCTGAGCAATTCTCAGGCCCCATAAAGTAGATAATGCTTCGGCAAAATGATTGGTTTGAATTCCCATTTTTCCAGCATACGCAACAATCAGATTGCCTTTATGATCCCGATCACTCCTCCCCTGCTGCAATCCCAGGGTTACCCTTAGAGGCCCCATCAAAGTTCAACTTATACCAATTAAAATTAGGAGGATGCCATTGAATCAAAGATCTATCAATACTATTACCAGAATTACTACGGCTATTGTCAGCTCCTATCTGCCAGTGGGATAAGACATGTTCTTCATTTTCTGGATAACTCTTGTTCTTGGGGGGTTTAAATCTAGCAATATTCTCTTTGATATCATTAGAAATTTTACCAATACTGAGCTTGTAGTTTTGATTTTTATTTCTAAAGATAATATCATTTCTATCTTTCCATATCCTCCAAATAATATGAGGAATAACTAGCTTCCAGATCCTTCTGACAACACAATGCTTATAGGGTGGGCTCCATTGAGTCCATAGCTGATTGAAATCCTTCGGCACCACCCAGAAAGCTTCAAATTTAGAGAGGGAAAAACTCCATATTCTGGTAGCATAATCACAATGGATAAACAAATGACTGATATCCTCAAAGTCTTTTGTAGACACCAAATTTGGGTCTTACGATGCCCTGTACCCCGTATCTCATCCCGCAACCTAACCCTACCTCACCACCTAAACCTTACACACCTAATGATTTATTAATTACCTTATAATTAGTAAATCCACATCTCCAACCCTGCCACCTCACCTTGCCACCTCACCGTGACCTAGCCCTAACCCTAAACTAACCTAATTAAGACCTATAACTTGGTCTACACCCACACCCATGACTCATCACCCTCACCCGCACCAAAATGAACATAATAATGACTTGACCAAGCCCACAACTATCCCTCGGAGAAAAGGAGGGAAAGTTGGCTATTTTACTAAAAATAACCACTTTGACCTAACCAACATCGGTTCCTACTCGACCGCCATCGGTTACATAACCGCCATCGGTTCCACCTGTAAATGGGATCCCCAACAAAAATGGAAGATCCGGAATTCATTTACGGACAAAGACAAGTGAAGGAAAGAGAAGAGTTTGCAGAGAGGGATATCAAGCCCAAGGCATCAGAATCGAGGAACTAGAGCAACTTTGTGACACTCATCCAAGCATTGGGAGAGTCAGAGGATAGCTTCATCAACTCACTTTCGATTGTCGGATCATCCCACCTGAGCCTTGCCTTCATCACCACATTCCTCGGACCTGTATCCTCATCAGAAACTAGTAAGTAGTATCTTGTATGCTTCTAGACTCTACTTCGTGAAATTTTGATTCATAGTAATTATAAGCTCACCCCTGGATCTAACACCCGGCAGCACCCTGCACCTAACCTTCATTCATCCATATCTATATTTCCCCAAAGATAGCTTTCTCACTCTCTAAGTCTTCTCTATCACCTTACTACTCCCCTCAACCATCTACCAACCTTCTAAAACCCATAACCACCTTACAACCAACCTCCATTTAAAATCCCCTAAATCACTGCCCCTACCGATATCGGTTATCCCCTACCGATATTGATTACCTAACCGATACCGGTTAGGCTAAACCGATATCGGTCACTGTGACTTATACCAAAACCAACCTTTCACCTATTTACCTCTAAACAAACAACATGATCGTAAACGTATCAATAACCAATGACCAAACAAACAAACATGACATTTTATTATTGGTAATTTAGTCTCTATTGCTTTTAGTAACAACGCGTACCTAAATCGTGATTTCGCAATAGCTTCTTTATTGTCATTTGCATCAATTTGTATTAAAGGGAACGGACCACCTTGGAAAGGAAGTCTAATATTTCCGGGCCCAAGGCGGTTCCCTCATTTATTGTCTAACTAAAATCTGGTGGTCTTGCATTCTTATTTACAGTAGTCCTTCCCAGGACAAAAGGAGGTCTTCACAATCGGTCTGATCTCTCTATGAGTACGTACACACCTCCCCAACACTCAACAGGTATTCCTCCTAGCCCTAACCCTTATCTGTTTCTCAAGAGAATGAAAGGATAGAAGAAACTCTATTATGGAACCAAATTCTATGCGAAACATTTTGGCACGCCCGGTGGGACCATTTTCGGGTTTCTTTCTTTCTTGCTTGCTTTCATATAGGGAGCACACTTGTTGTTTCTTTCTTCTAAAATATTTACAAAATATTTTGTCATTTTGGTAAAAGAATTTGTTTTTCTTTCACGTCTTTGCATTAGTGAAAGTCATCTTCTTTGCTTCATCGAATATCATTTTCGATTTGGGTTTAAAACACGTGCATCACATTCTTGCTTGTTTTAAATTCTAGTGAACGTAGATTAAGTAACAAATGGTCATACACGTGGGGTGATATCTATGGTATTGATGAGAAATTAATCTTACTCTCACCGCACAACACATACCAAACCACATCATAATCAACATAACAACTCAAACATCCCCCTCCCTGCATTATTCCTCCGCTCGATTGAGGTAGCCTTATGAGCCAAAACAAAATTGAAATCTCCCTTAGGTATCTTGTTTAGGATTGACATCATCTCGGTGTCTAAGGCATAAGCCCAAAGTGATTAAAACTAATCCTATGGTTAGTCTCTTGATTTTCTTGTACATCTTGCTTGTTTTTTTTAGTTCGGTTTCTCTGTCATACATTGTTTCAGTGATCACTTCAAGATAGTTTGGTAGGTATATTAAGCATTGTTATCCCCAAACCAATAGCTTCTTATATCCTCTCTTTGCTTTCACAGTGACCGACACCGGTCCTATACTACCGACATCGGTTAAGCGACCGATGCCGCTACATTCGACGATGACATCGGTTATCAAACCGATATCGTTCTTGTGTTTAACAGTTCTTGACAAACCAGCAACCTATCAATTCCAACATTTTGTTGTTGTTTCTGTTCCGGATTGATTAAATCCCTGTTGTCTCCTCTTATCCATGGTTGTTATCGCCTCGAAACAAGCTGCAGATATAGTTTCACATGCCTTTTCGTGCCTTTGCAGGTCAGTCACCCTTCACATCCTATGGGAATCCTACGGATACCAGTAATTTTCCAACAATCCCTGTAGGAGATAAGGAATTTGTCAAATTTTTGGATGCTAATCCTAGCGCCGTACAATATTATTTGTCTCATACCCCTGACCATACACCCGACGGTTAGCTCCTCGTTGGTATGCCTATTAGTATCGCCGCTCACTTAGCCCCTTCCCCACCTAATAACTCCGCTTCACCGTCTTCATCCTTAGCCCCGTCTCCCAGCTCAGTAGCTTCGGTGGTTCATACTGCACCAATTGGCTTTCCTTTCATTAATCTAGGGCCCCCCATGTCACTACCATCCACTGACCCTACCTCATCTCTCTCACAAACTATATCTTTTATAACTTGCTCTCTGCCACCTATACACACGAGCTTTCCCTCACAAGCTCCGCCCACCTTTTCATTTCCACAAATTCATCCGGTGGCCTCAACCTCTTATATAGGACACCCTTATTCGGCTGCCCCAACACATTCATCACCATTATCTTATCAACATTCAATCCCACCATTGTCTAGTAGCGGCTCTTGGACCAATCCTCCTCTGTTTACAATGACAACATCATCATCTAACCCAACCAATGATTTAATCAAATAGATGATGGACAAGATGCAAAATCTTGAGGCTTCTGTTTCAGGAAGTCGTAACACCCTGACATACGAGAAATTTTGTCGGGAGCCTATTCATCCTTCTGTCCCCCTTCATACATATCCTCCTCAATGGGAATTACTGAAATTTACTCACTTTAATAGTAAGGAGGACCCTCAACAACACTTGCGATCGTTCAGACATGCCTGCTATCTGATTGCTCATGACGATGCCTTACTACTCCATACCTTTCCCATGTCCTTATCAGGACCTGCCTTGGAGTGGTATAGTGCTTTAGCCCAGCACTCAATCTTCTCCTTTAACCAGTTAGCCCAATATTTCTTGGATCACTTCTCCATCAATATTGCCAAGAAAGTATCCATTACCGACCTCTATGCCATCCGACAATTTGAAGATGAGTCTATCGCAAATTTCGTTGAACGATGGCGGGGCCTCATTAAACAACTTACTTACACCTTACCTCGGGCCGAGCTCATCAAACTCTTTACGTGGGCCTGCAATAAACACATTTCCCCCACCCTCCAAATTCAAACTTTCTGCACTTTTTATGAGGCCTTTACTATGGCTCAGAAACTAGAGATTCGAGCCTTAGAGGAAGAGAAATTGAGGTTACGCAACAAAAGCTCAAATTTCTGGACCTAAGACTCTACCACCAAATTCAACACCACCAACTCTCACTCATCGGCTGCTTCGAAATCAAAGGGTGCATACACGCGGTGGAGTCAAATCTCAAGCAACCTTTATCTAATACCCATCAGAAAGCCACCTATAAATATAAAGCCGAGCCCATCAACTACACTCCCTTGGGAGAAACTTATGGTGTGATCTTAGACAAATTGCTTAAAGCAAGAGCTATCACCTTGCCTCCTATTAAACCTCACTCTGGGTTTGATTCCACCCGCGCTATACCTTCTTGGTATAAAGAAAATGACTTCTGTAACTTCCATCACGTGAAGGGACATAGTCACGAAAACTGCAAGATGTTGAAAAACATAGTGCAGGAAATGGTTGATGCAGGGGATATAACTCTCGATAATCCTAATGCCCCTACTAATCAAAATTTAAAAATCTTCAACAAACCATTTCCAAACCATGCATCTAACAGTAACACAAACCAAGACACCTCAGCCGAGGAGAAGAGTGTGCATGAGATCCATGCGATTTTCAACTCCCAACCCAGGGCTTCCATTGAGGAAATTTTGAATCAAGCTTCTTCACCAACGTAGGGATTCTCACCCCCTTTTCCTTCATCGGGACAAGAGGACAGTCCCATATTTCTTTACCCATAAAGGAATTGACCACCCGAGTTATCTTCTCACAAATGAACCTTCTTACACCACATACCTGCAAGAATGTGAGCGGATGTTATCTAACTTATCTATTTCCCAAACATCTCCTTCCACCACTCTTGCTGCAAAAGAAGAAGGCTTGCCACTTTTTCTGTCATCCTTAGAGGAGAAACCCCTTGAGCCTACATCACCAAACTCCTCAATCATGACGGATCCCCTCGAGCATACCCTCCTACCTATTAGTTCTTCATCACCTAAATCTTTCCAACGACCGGTTGACCTCTTAACACCCATTGATACAAAGCCTCATTTACCCCCTATATCACACCCACAGTGGACCGGAATCACAACCCACCTCTCTTCCATACCAAAGTTCCTGTTCACACGTGACGATTGTCATCCCTCAGAAGATAGACGAGTCTTATGGGAGCGTTTGAGTACACCATACTCTACTCAAATGCAAATGACTAATCCAGACACCTCTACCATATACCCGAGGTGTTTACAAAAGCTCAAAATACCTATGTCCTCACCTTCACCCCCCTCATCTCTATCGAATCCCTCAGCCACTTCTATCAACCTAACCAAACCTTCCCTTACGCTTGGAACTTCACCAATTCCCATCCTGACACACCCACCTAAATGGTTAGATTTATCCAAAAATAATGTTGTCAATCCACCTAGGAGATAGACCCAATCTCCTCGAGTCCAATCTATGCCTCTTCCACAACTAAAACCCTCACCCCCGATCACACCGATACAACAGGCTTGGCTTCAGCCTTCACCATCACACCTACCTTCTATATTAGGGCCTCACCCCTCCACCTTGCCTCAATACACCTTGCCTCCCACATCTTCTTTAACACGACCTATACCTTTTGCACCCCTACAGACACTCATGGGTGTCTCAACACCGTCACCCCAAGTATCTCACCTACCTTCCAACCTTAAGCAAACTCGATCATCGAAGGACTTGTTTGTTGTCGCTCCTCCCTCCCCGTGGTTATTTCCTACCACCACGTCAGCTGGGGCCTCATCATCTAACCAGCTAAACATAACTTCTACGCATGTGAAAGAAACCACGCCTCATTAAAACCAATCATCAAAGTCCCTTTCCTAAATCACCACCCATACGAACCACTGCATTCCCGACCATTACCAAAATAATAAAAAATCTCACCTACTCAATCAACAGCCTCATCTTCATCTGAATTTGACCGCTCAAAGGATCTTACTCCAAGATCCTTGATATGTTGGTAGAGGATGCGACCATTTCCCTATCCCCGCTTTCGGATTCTATGATCCATCTAAGCCTCAACCTATAGGTTATGATGAATCTAAAATTTGTGCTTACCATCGCACACCAGAGGACACGATGTAGAAGGATGCAAAGCTTTAAAAGCCATCCTTTGCCAATCACCTATCTCATATATACATCTTAAGAAAGATAATTTACGGAGAGAGAAATCTTTATCTTGAGCCCTTCTCCTTTGCCACCTGTCCCCGCCTCAAAAAAATCTATCATCATTGCAACCCCACCTCTTGAGAGCAATGACTTATCCCCGCCATCTTCCTCCTCTTGTATTCACGAGATCAACATGATTAACATTGCTACTCGAGGTCAGAAAAACAATGGAAAATCTAAAGAAAGCATACTGCGGCCTCTCTTTCTCCTTCTGCCATCCCAATCGCACCACCACCTAAAGTGGTCATTCATGGACCTGCCTATCCCGTCTCTGATGGAGTTTCCCACCACACCATGATCAAACAACTTCACCAATCTCCTGTCAAAATGACACTCTATGATCTCATTCAAACATCTGAATCACATCGACAAGCTTTAATTGAGATCCTTCAAGGGATAGAGGTCCTACCTAACGAAACCTTGCCTGTCGACTCCATTTTAACACCCAACCATGTCTCTTCTCTCACCAAACAACCTACCTCCACAACCACTTCTGTCCCTGTACATCAAGCCGCTGCTGTCAGTTTTTCTGAAGAAGAAATTGTCGTCTTTGGTATAGAAGATCCTGATCCAGCTCTTTTCATCTTAGCTTACGTCATCGGGACATCCGTACGTCGTGTTATGATCGGCACAGGGGAACTAGCCTAAACATTCTTTCTTCTAAAGCCTTCCAGCAGATGAATATCCCTCCTAGCTACATGTGTGCTAACCCCACCATGTTACGTTCATTCAACGATGCTATTACTTCTACCTTAGGCACCGTGATCCTTAACATTCGTGTAGGGCCATATACCTTACCTAAACTCTTCTATTTCCTTAAGGGAGAATTCCAATACAACATATTGTTAGGCCGCCCTTGGATCCGGGCTATGGGATGCGTTCCTTCCACCTTACATAGATGCATCAAATTCGAGTGTGAGGGGAAGTCTTACACCATCAAAGCTGACGCTTCCCCTTTCAAAACTTGCAATATGTTATATCACCCTAATGATTTGCTTGTACCAGTCAAGGCCCCCATTGATCCAACCTCACCATCTACTTCAACCATGCCTCAACCATCCACTTTAACCACACTCACACCTTTGACCAATGAATCCACCACTGCGAATACCACTTCCTTCCCGTAGACAACATCCCAACTTGGATCCATTGGTAGATGTTTTTCAACGTGTTAAGCTAGGGAATATCGCCTATACAACGTTAGCACCTTCCATACCCCACGGGAGAATGGGCAGGTTACATACACATCCTACCTACGACCATCATGTGGGGGAGGTGATCTCCTATGGACCACCTAATTGCTGCACCAACCTAACGTATGGGGGTGTCAATGCATCCTCTGTCACCCCTGAACCTCCCCTTGGTGTGGTTCCCTTCCAATATGATTTTCAATATCTAACCAACCGTCGTTTCGCCCTCACCTTCCTGACTCGCTGTGCTTGGAAAGGTTTTGGTTTCGGTCTTTATGAACAAGGCCGACATACGATCATTCCCATGACTACACGTAAACACAAAGATCGTAGTGGTCTTGGATTTTTTGAACCACCTACACCGAAGAAACCTCGTGTCAATTGTATCTAGGCAAACAATGAAGTCACCCCTTTTGAACCATCATCGCCCATTTTTCCATCTTCACCCACGAAATGATAGACCCAAAATCTATCCCTCCTAACTTTTCTAAAACGAGCTTTTCTTATAGCTCTTGACCACCTTCAAATTTATCAAAAGCACATCAAGCGTGCTTATGATTAAGCAAATTCATGAGCGTACCTTTAAGATCGGTGATTTTTCCTCAAATAGAATCAACATCTAACCAAACATGAAAAGAGCAAACGTGGAAAATTTACTCCTAATTGGATTGGGCCTTACATTATCACTCACATTTACGGATCAGGTACTTATCATTTAGCTTTGCTTAATGGAAAACACGAGCTCGAACCCCTAATGCCTTACATCTCTGACCATTCTACTATTGACTTTAGTGTCACATCACTTCTTATCTACCTTGCGCTCGTCCCTTGAGCTCATTTACCACCTCATACACCTTGTTTCATGCATCTCAAAGTAGAATCAAACTCACGTGGTTTGATCATCACCTCCTCTTAAAGATGCCTTCCCCTTTTTAGTTTGGTCCATGACTTAAAAGTATCAAAATAACAAGTTCTCAATTATACAATTTTGGGATATTCTTGAGTCAAACTTCCTACAAAACTAGATGCTTCATGCCAAATGGACATCTAGACCTCTAAGCTCTAAACTAGACTGCTCCCTCGAAGGACAACTAAGTGCAAAGCCGCATCTATTATTTTACACTAGACTGCTCCCTCGAAGGACAGCTATGTACAAAGCCGCATCATGCTACTATAAGTAAACTGCTCCCTTGAAGGACAGCTATAGAAAGTCAGCCTCTATCAGAAGCTTCTCACATTGATTAGCTTCGAGAAGACATCAAGAAACAACAAAGTCCATATCCCATATAGACTTCCCGCATCGATCAATCTATATCCAGAAAAATAAAAGTAGTATTCAAAAGCACTTTTGAGTCATGGACCTGTCTATTTAGGTTTGGATCTATTTCGTCAGAATAATCACCTTATAACAAGTTCTCTACGCCCCAACTATACCATCCACCTCACCTCACCATTCTTCACAACAACAAAACTCAAGGGACGTGACGTATATCCGATATATTGTGATTATACAACACTTTTCACCCATCGACTTCTCGCCTATACAAGGTACCTAGGGATTCAAGCTCATCCTATGATAATTTGTGGTTTGTTTAGCTCTTTCTAACTTAGGGACACTTTTACCTCTTTTGCCCGAATCTGGGATTATATGTTGACCTTAATCAGGAAACGGTTTCCTAATGCTTGGGTAAGCTAACCCTCACTTCACCTATACCTTACCAACTCCAACAACCTTACCCTACCAATATCAAAAATTTCACCAACCAACAACTTGCCTAACCACAACCAAATTGCCTGAATTCACCTCTCCCTGGTCCTAAGGGAGAACTACATCGATCTGAGGCCCCTCCTTGCTTTGTGCAATGGGCTATGTAGGCAACACTTAGGAGACATGGGGTCTCCCAAGGTTAGCTCGACCATCCCCTACCATAACCTATCATGTGTTGTGTTTTCCTTAAAAATATAAATCCAACCCATCGGCTCCACCCCAAGGCCAGTAACCAACCAATCGGTCCAACCTAAGGCCGTAACCACTAATCGGCTTTGACCCAAGGCCGCAATAACCAATCGGCCCGACCCAAGGCCGCAACCAACCAATCGGCCCCACCTAAGGCCATAACTAACCAATCGGCCCCGACCCAAGGCGCAACCAACCAATCGGCCCCACCCAAGGCCGCAACCAACCAATCGGCCCAACCCAAGGACGCAACCAACCAATCGGCCCAACCCAAGGACGCAACCAACCAATTCACCCACCCAAGGCCGCAACCAACCAATCGGCCCAACCCAAGGCCGCAACCAACCAATCTACCCAACCCAAGGCATGCACAACCAACCCATCGGCCCACCCACGGCCGTAACCAATCAATCAACCCGACCCAAGGCCACAACCAATCTATCAGCCCAACCCAAGGCCACAACCACCAATCAGATCGACCGAAGGCCGCACCAACTAAGTACCTTGACTGAGGCCCGTAAATTATAATTCTATTCACCCATCATGTAGTTGTTTGTTCAATCGAGCTCACATGTTCGTGTTTTAGCATGACTAGGATACTTGAATTGATCATCGACCAGCATTGCCTAGAACGAGACCGGACGTTTATCTCAACCAAACCAACCATTTAAATGCTGCCAAAACATGCCTAAACATTCCGGTACCTTACCCGTTATATCCCCGAGCTACTTCCTATGCCTTGGATACGAGGATTATATCAACCTTGTTTGGATAAACTATCAACCTTTGCTATGAATTACTTGTTTGCTCTTCAAAATCGTGTACCACAGGTTGCACTCTGCGCATTTAAATGTGTCTGCTTCCTTGAACTTACCCCCATCTAACCATCATCTCATCATCATTCACCCTTTATCAACCCTATCCCTGATTTCCCTTCACCTCAATCTGTGATAGATTTGAGGGGATTACTTATACCCTTAATCAAGGGCAACCACTTCTTATTATTGTCGGTGTAGCTTTACAAGACAAGCTACATGACAACAAGGGGAAAATTTAGACACCAAATTTGGGTCTTACGATGCCCCATGTACCCCATATCTCATCCCGTGACCTAACCCTACCTCACCACCTAAACCTTACACACCTAATGATTTATTAATTACCTTATAATTAATAAATCCACATCTCCAACCCTACCACCTCACCTTGCCACCTCACCGTGACCTAGCCCTAACCCTAAACTAACCTAATTAAGACCTATAACTTGGTCTACACCCACACCCATGACTCATCACCCCTCACTTGCACCAAAACGAACATAATAATGACTTGACCAAGCCCACAACTGATCCTTCGAGAGAAAAGGAGGGAAAGTTGGCTATTTTACTAAAAATAGCCACTTTGACCTAACCGACATCAGTTCCTACTCGACTGTCGTCGGTTATGTAATCGCCATTGGTTCCTCGTAAATGGGATCTTCCCAACCAAAATGGAAGATCCGAATTCATTTTCATTTGGCAAGAGAGACAAGTGAAGGAAAGAGAAGAGTTTGCAGAGAGGGATATCGAGCCCAAGACTATAATTGGGGAACTAGAGCACCTTTGTGACACTCATCCAAGCATTGAGAGAGTCGAGAGGATAGCTTCATCACTCACTTTTGATTATCGGATCATCCTACCTGAGCCTTTCTTTCGTCACCACATTCCTCGGACCTGTATACTCCATCGAAACTAGTAAGTAGTATCTTGTATGCTTCTAGACTCTACTTCGTGAAATTTTGATTCATAGTAATTATAAGCTCACTCCTGGATCTAACACCCGGCAGCACCCTGCACCTAACCTTCATTCATCCATATCCATATTTCTCCAAAGACAGCTTTCTCACTCTCTGAGTCTTCTCTATCACCTTACTACTCCCCTCAACCATCTACCAACCTTCTAAAACCCATAACCACCTTACAACCAACCTCCATTTAAAAGCCCTAAATCATCGCCCCTACCGAGATCGGTTATCCCCTACCGATATTGATTACCTAACCAATACCGGTTAGGCTAAACCGATATCGGTCACTGTGACTTATACCAAAAACCAACCTTTCACCTATTTACCTCCAAACAAACAACATGAACATATCAATAACCAATGACCAAACAAACATCATGACATTTTATTATTGGTAGTTTAGTCTCTATTACTTTTAGTAATAACGTACCTAAATCGTGATTTTGCAATAGCTTCTTTATTATCATTTGCATCAATTTTTATTAAAAGGGAATTGACCACCTTCGAAAGGAAGTCTAATATTTCCTGGGCCCAAGGTAGTTCCCTCATTTATTGTCTAACTAAAATCTAGTGGTCTTTCATTCTTATTTACATGTAGTCCTTCCCAGACAAAAAGGAGCTCTTCACAATTGGTCTGATCTCTCTACGGTACGCGCACACCTCCCCAACACTCAACAGGTATTCCTCCTAGCCATAACCCTTATCTTTTTCTCAAGAGAATGAAAGGATAGAAGCAACTCTATTCGAACCAAATTTTGTGCGAAACATTTTGGCGCGCCCGGTGGGACCCTTTTCGGGTTTCTTTCTTTCTTGCTTGCTTTCATATAGGGAGCACACTTGCTATTTCTTTCTTCTAAAATATTTACAAAATATTTTGTCATTTTGGTAAAAGAATTTTTTTTTCTTTCACGTATTTGCATTAGTGAAAGTCATCTTCTTTGCTTCATCGAATATCATTTTCGATTTGGGTTTAAAACACATGCATCACATTCTTGCTTGTTGTTTTAAATTCTAGTGAACGTAGATTAAGTAACAGGTCATACACGTGGGGGTGATATCCATGGTATTGACAAGAAATTAATCTTACTCTCATTACGCAACACATACCAAATCGACATCATAATCAACATAACAACTCAAACATCCCCCTTCCCACGGTATTCCTCCACTCGATTGAGGTAGCCTTATGAGCCAAAGAAAACTTGACATCTCCCTTAGGTCTCTTGTTTAGGATTGGCATCATCTAGCGTATAAGGCATAAGCCCAAAGTGATTAAAACTAATCCTAGGGTTAGTCTCTTGATTTGCTTGTGCATCTTGCTTGTTTTTTTTAGTTCGGTTTCTCTGTCATACATTGTTTCAGTGATCACTTCAAGACAGTTTGGTAGGTATATTAAGCATTGTTATCCCCAAACCAGCAACTTCTTACATCCTCTCTTTGCTTTCACAGTGACCAACATCAGTCCTATACTACCGACATCGCTTAAGCGACCGACGCGGCGTTCGACCGACATCGGTTATATGGACGATATCGATTCTTCCTTAACAGATTCTTGACAAACCAACAACCTATCAATTCCAACATTTTGTTGTTGTTTCTATTCTAGATTGATTAAATCCCTGCTGTCTCCTCTTATCCATGGTTGTTATCACCCGGAAACAAGCTGCAGACATGGTTTCACATGCTTGTTCCGTGCCTTTGCCTGAGTCACCCCCTTCGCATCCTATGGGGAATCCTACGGATACCAGTAATTTTCCCACAATACCTGTAGGAGATAAGGAATTTGCCAAATTTTTGGATGCTAATCCTAGTGCCATACAATATTATTTGTCTCATACCCCTAACCATACACTCCGATGTTCAGCTCCTCATTGATATGCCTATAAGTATCGCCCCTCACTTAGCCCCTTCCCCACCTAATAACTCCACTTCACCATCTTCATCCTTAGCCCCGTCTCCCACTCGGTAAGCTTCAAAGTGGTTCATACTACACCAATTGGCTTTCCTTTCATTAATCTGGGGCCCCCATGTCACTACCATCCACTGACCCTACCTCATCTCTCTCACAGACTGTATCTTTTATAACTTGCTCTCTGCCACCTATACACACAAGCTTTCCCTCACAAGCTCCGCCCACCTTTTCATTTCCACAAATTCATCTGGTGGCCTCAACCTCTTATATAGGACACCCTTATTCGGCTGCCCCAACACATTCATCACCATTATCTTATCAACATTCAATCCCACCATTGTCTAGTAGCGGCTCTTGGACCAATCCTCCTCTGTTTACAACGACAACACCATCATCTAACCCAACCAATGATTTAATCAAACAGATGATGGACAAGATGCAAAATCTTGAGGCTTCTGTTTCAGGAAGTCGTAACACCCTGACATACGAGAAAGTTTGTTGGGAGCCTATTCATCCTTCTATCCCCCTTCATACATATCCTCCTCAATGGGAATTACCGAAATTTACTCACTTTAATAGTAAGGAGGACCCTCAACAACACTTGCGATCATTCAGACATGCCTGCTATCTGATTGCTCATGACGATGCCTTACTACTCCATACCTTTCCCATGTCCTTATCAGGACCTGCCTTGGAGTGGTACAGTGCTTTAGCCCAGCACTCAATCTTCTCCTTTAACCAGTTACCCATATATTTCTTGGATCACTTCTCCATCAATATTTCCAAGAAATTATCCTTTACCGACCTCTATGCCATCCAAAAATTTGAAGACGAGTCTATCGCAGATTTCGTTAAGCGATGGCGGGGGCCTCATCAACCAACTTACTTATGCCTTACCTCAGGCCGAGCTCATCGAACTCTTTACGTGGGCCTACGGTAAACACATTTCCCCACCCTCCAAATTCAAACTTTTTACACTTTTGATGAGACCTTTACTATGGCTTGAAACTAGAGATTCGAGCCTTAGAGGAAGAGAAATTAAGGTTACGCAACAAAAGCTCAAATTTCCAAACCCAAGACTCTACCACAAAACCCAACACCACCAACTCTCACACATCGCTGCTTCAAATCAAAGGGTACAATACACGCGTAGTGACGGTCAAATCTCAAGCACTGTCTAATACCCAACTGAAAGCCACCTATAAATATAAAGCCGTGCCCATCAACTACACTCCCTTGGGAGAAACTTATGGTGTGATCTTAGACAAATTGCTTAAAGCAGGAGATATCACCTTGCCTCCTGTTAAACCTCACTCTAGGTTTGATTCCACCCACGCTATACCTTCTTGGTATAAAGAAAATGACTTCTGTAACTTCCATTGCGTGAAGGGACATAGTCACAAAAACTGCAAGATGTTGAAAGACATAGTGCAGGAAATGGTTGATGAAGGGGATATAACTCTCGATAATCCTAATGCCCCCGCTAATCGAAATTTAAAAATCTTCAACAAACCATTTCCAAACCATGCATCTAATAGTAACACAAACCAAGACACCTCAGCCGAGGAGAAGAGTGTGCATGAGATCCATGCAATTTTCAACTCCCAACCCCGGGCTTCCATTGAGGAAATTCTGAATCAGACTTCTTCACCAACGTAGGGATTCTCACCCCCTTTTCCTTCATCAAGACAAGAGGACAGTTCCCCCGCTATTTCTTTACCCATAAAGGAATTGACCACCCAGAGTTCTCTTCTCACAAATGAACCTTCTTACACCACATCCCTGCAAGAATGTGAGCGGATGTTATCTAACTTATCTATTTCCCAAACATCTCCTTCCACCACTCTTGCTGCCCAAAGAAGAAGGCTTGCCACTTTTTTTGTCATCCTTAGAGGAGAAACCCTTGAGCCTACATCACCAAATTCCTCAATCATGACGGATCCCCTCGAGCATGCCCTCCTACCTATTATTTCTTCATCACCTAAATCTTTCCAGCGACCGGTTGACCTCTTAACACCCATTGATACAATGCCTCATTTACCCCCTGTATCACACCCACAGTGGAACGAAATCACAACCCACCTCTCTTCCATACCAAAGTTCCTATTCACACGTGAAGATTGTCATCCCTCAGAAGATAGACGGGTCTTATGGGAGTGTTTGAGTACACCATACTCTACTCAAATGTAGATGACTAATCCAAACACCTCTACCATATACCCGAGGCGTTTACAAAAGCTCAAAATGCCTATGTCCTCACCTTCACCCCCCTCATCTCTATCGAATCCCTCAGCCACCTCTATCAACCTAACCAAACCTTCCCTTATGCTTGGAACTTCACCAATTCCTAGCTTGACACACCCACCTAAACGGTTAGATTTATCCAAAAATAATGTCGTCAATCCACCTAGGAGACAAACCCAATCTCCTCGAGTCCAATCTATGCCTCTTCCACAACTAAAACCCTCACCCCCGATCACACCGATACAACAAGCTCAGCTTCAGCCTTCACCATCACACCTACCTTCTATATTAGGGCCTCACCCCTCCACCTTGCCTCAATACACCTTGCCTCCCACATCTTCTTTAACACGACCTATACCTTTTGCACCCCTACAGACACTCACGGGCATCTCAACACCGTCGCCCCAAGTATCTCGCCTACCTGCCAACCTTAAGCAAACTCGATCATCGAAGGACTTGTTTGTTGTCGCTCCTCCCTCCCCATGGTTGTTTCCTTCCACCATGTCAGCTGGGCCTCATCATCTAACCAGCTAAACATAACTTCTACGCAGAAGAAACCACGCCTCGTTAAAACCAATCATCAAAGTCCCTTGCCTAAATCACCACCCATACGAACCACTCGTACCCGACCATTACCAAAACAATAAAAATCTCACCTACTCAATCAAAAGCATCATCTTCATCTGAATTTGACCCGCTTAAAGGATCTTACTCCAAGATCCTTGATGTGTTGGTAGGGGATGCAACCATTTCCCTACCACCGCTCGATTTTATGATCCATCTAAGCCTTGACCTATAGGTTATGATGAATCTAAAATTTTGCTTATCATTGCACACACCAGACACGATGTAGAAGGATGCAAAGCTTTAGAAGCCATCCTTCGCCAATCACCTATCTCGGATATACAGCTTAAGAAAGATAATTTATGGAGAGAGAAGCCTTTATCTTCGATCCCTTCTCCTATGCCACATGTCCCCACCTCGCCAAAATATATCATCATTGCAACCCCACCTCTTGAGATCAATGACTTATCCCCGCCATCTTCCTCCTCTCATATTCACGAGATCAACATGATTAACATTGCTACTCAAGGTCGAAAAACAATAAAAAAGCTAAAGAAAGCACACTGCAGCCTCTCTTTCTCCTTCTGCCATCCCGATCGCACCACCACCTAAAGTGGTCATTCATGGACCTACCTATCCCGTCTCTGATGGATTTTCCCACCGCACCATGATCAAACAACTTCACCAATCTCCTGTCAAAATGACACTCTATGATCTCATTCAAACATCTGAATCACATCAACAAGCTTTAATTGAGATCCTTCAAGGGATAGAGGTCCTACCTAATGAAACCTTTCCCGTCACCTCCATTTTAACACCCAACCACGTCACTTCTCTCACCAAACAACCTACCTCCACAACCACTTCTGTCCCTGTACAACAAGTCGCTGCTGTCCATTTTTTCGAAGAAGAAATTGTCGTCTTTGGTGTAGAAGATCTTGATCCAGCTCTTTTCATCTCGGCTTACGTCTGAGACATCCGGGTACGTCGTCTTATGATCGATGGGGGTGCCAGCCTAAACATCATTTCTTCCAAAGCGTTCCAACAGATGAATATCCCTCTTACCTACATGTGTGCCAACCCCACCATGTTGCGTTCATTTAACGATGCTATTACTTCTACCTTAGGCACCGTGATCCTCAACATTCGTGTAGGACCACGTACCTTACCCGAACTCTTCTATGTCCTTGAGGGATAATTCCAATACAACATATTGTTAGGCCACCCTTGGATCTAGGCTATGGGATGCATTCCTTCCACCTTACACAGATGCATCAAATTTGAGTATGAGGGGAAGTCTTACACCGTCAAAGCTGACGCTTCCCCTTTCAAAACCTACAATATGTTATATCACCCTAATGATGTGCTTGTACCAGTCAAGGCACCCATTGATCTAGCCCAACCATCTACTTCAACCACGCCTCAACCATCCACCTTAACCACACTCACACCTTTGACCAATGAATCCACCACCGCAAATACCACTTCCTTCCCCGCGGACAACATCCCAACTTCAGATCCCTTGGTAGATGTTTTTCAACGCCTTAAGCTAGGGGAATACTGCCTATACAACGTTAGCACCTTCCATACCCCACAGGAGTACGGATAGTTACATGCACATCCTACCTACGACCATCGTGTGGGGGAGGTGATCTCCTACGGACCACCTAATTGCTGCACCAACCTAACATATGGGGGTGTTGACGCATCCTCTGTCACCCCTGAACCTCCCCTTGGTGTGGTTCCCTTCCAATATGACTTTTAATATCTAACCAACCGTCGTTTCTCCCTCACCTTCCGACCACACACTGGCTTGGAAAGGTTTTGGTTTGGTCTTTATGAACAAGGCCGACATACGATCATTCCCATGAACTACCCGCATGCACACAAAGATCTTCGTGCTCTTGGATTTTTGAATCACCTACACCGAAGAAACCCCATGTCAATTGTATCCAGCAAACAACGAAGTCACCCCTTCTGAACCATCATCGCCCATTTTTCCATCTTCACGCACAGAATCGATAGACCCAAAATCTATCCCTCCTAACTTTTCTAAAACGAGCTTTTCTTATAGCTCTTGACCACCTTCAAATTTATCAAAAGCGCATCAAGCGTGCTTATGATAAGTGAATTCATGAGCGTACCTTTAAGATCGGTGATTTTTCCTCAAAGAGAATCAACATCTAACCAAACTAGAAAAGAGAAAACGTGGAAAATTTTCTCCTAATTGGATTGGGCCTTACATTATCACTCACATTTACAGATCAGGTACTTATCGTTTAGCTTTGCTTAATGGAAAACCTGAGCCTGAACTCCTTAATGCCTTGCATCTCCAACCATTCTACTGTTGACTTTAGTGTTACATCACTTCTTATCTACCTTGCACTCGTCCCTTGAGCTCATTTACCACCTCATACACCTTGTTTCATGCATCTCAAAGTAGAATTAAACCCACATGGTTTGATCATCACCTCCTCTTACAGATGCCTTCTCCTATTTAGTTTGGTCCATGACTTACAAGTATCAAAATAAAAAGTTCTCAATTATACAATTCTGGGATATTCTTGAGTCAAACTTCCTACAAAACTAGATGCTTCATGCCAAATGGACATCTAGACCTCTAAGCTCTAAACTAGATTGCTCCCTCGAAGGACAGCTATGTGCAAAGCCGCATCTGTTATTATAAACTAGACTACTCCCTCGAAGGACAGCTATGTGCAAAGCCACATCATGCTACTATAAGTAAACTGCTCCCTTGAAGGACAACTATACAAATTCAGCCTCTATCAGAAGCTTCTCGCATTGATCAGCTTCGTGAAGACCTCAAGAAACAACAAAGTGCATATCCCATATAGACTTCCCGCATCGATCAGTCTATATCCGGAAAAAAAAAGCGAGTATTCAAAAGTACTTTTGAGTCATGGACTTGTCTATTTAGGTTTGGATCTATTTCGTCAGAATAATCACCTTATAACAAATTCTCTACGCCCCAGCTATACCATCCACCTCACCTCACCATTCTTCACAACAACAAAACTCAAGGGACGTGACGTATATCCGATATATTGTGATTATACAACTCTTTCCACATATCGACTTCTCGCCTATGCAAGGTACCTAGGGATTCAAGCTCATCCTACGATAATATGTGGTTTGTTTAGCTCTTTCTAACTTAGGGGCACTTTTACCTCTTTTCCCCTCTAGGATTATATGTTGACCTTAATCGGACACGGTTCCTATGCTTGGGTAAGCTAACCCTTGCTTCACCTATACCTTACCAACTCCAACAACCTTACCCTACCAATATCAAAAATTTCACCAACCAACAACTTGCCTAACCATAACCAAATTGCACAGAATTCACCTCTCCCTGGTCCTAAGGGAGAACTACATCGATCTGAGGCCCCTCCTTGCTTTGTGCAATGGGCTATGTAGGCAGCACTTAGGAGACATGGGGTCTCCCAAGGTTAGCTCGACCATCCCCTACCATAACCTATCATGTGTTGTGTTTTCCTTAAAAATATAAATCCAACCCATCGGCTCCGCCCCAAGGCCGTAACCAACCAATCGGCGCGACCCAAGGCCGCAACCAACCAATCGGCCCCACCTAAGGCCGCAACCAACCAATCGGCCCGACCCAAGGCCGCAACCAACCAATCGCCCCACCCAAGGCCACAACCAACCAATCGGCCCGACCCAAGGCCGCAACCAATCAATCGGCCCGACCTAAGGCCACAACCAACCAATCGGCCCGACCCAAGGCCACACCAATCAATCGGCCCAACCCAAGGCCGCAACCAACCAATCGGCCCGACCCAAGGCCGCAACCAACCAATCGGCCTAACCCAAGGCCACAACCAACCAATCGGCCCAACCCAAGGCCACAACCAACCAATCGACCCGACCCAAGGCCACAACCAACCCATCGGCCCAACCCACGGCCATGACCAATCAATCAGCCTGACCCAAGGCCACAACCAATCTATCAGCCCAACCCAAGGCCGTAACCACCAATCGGCTCAACCCAAGGCCACACCAATTAAGTACCTTGACCGAGGCCCACAAATTACGATTCTATCCACCCATCATGTAGTTGTTTGTTCAATCGAGCTCACATGTTCGTGTTTTAGCATGACTAGGATACTTGAATTGATCAGCCGACCAGCATTGCCTAGAATGAGACCGTGACGTTTATCTCAACCAAACCAACCATTTCGTACTGCCAAACATGCCTAAACGTTCCGGTACCTTACCCGTTATATCCCCTGGAGCTACTTCCTATGCCTTGGATACGAGGATTATATCAACCTTGTTTGGATAAACTATCAACCTTTGCCTATGAATTACTTGTTTGCTCTTCAAAATCGTGTACCCTGGTCGCACTACTACATTTCAATGTGCGTCTGCTTCCTTGAACTTACCCACCCATCTTACCATCATCTCATCATCATTCACCCTTTATCAACCCTATCCCTGATTTCACGTCGCCTCAATCTGCTGATAGATTTGAGGCGGATTACTTATACCCTTAATCAAGGCAACCACTTCTTATAATTGTCAGTGTAGCTTTACAAGACAAGCTACATGACAACAAGGGGAAAATGTAGACACCAAACTTGGGTCTTACGATGCCCTGTACCCCGTATCTCATCCCGCAACCTAACCCTACCTCACCACCTAAACCTTACACACCTAATGATTTATTAATTACCTTATAATTAGTAAATCCACATCTCCAACCCTACCACCTCACCTTGCCACCTCACCGTGACCTAGCCCTAACCCTAAAATAACCTAATTAAGACCTATAACTTGGTCTACACCCACACCCATGACTCATCACCCCTCACCCACACCAAAACAAACATAATAATGACTTGACCAAGCCCACCCACAACCGATCCCTCGGGAGAAAGGAGGGAAAGTTGGCTATTTTACTAAAAATATCCACTTTGACCTAACCGACATCAGTTCTACTCGACCGCCATCGGTTACGTAACCGCCATCGGTTCCTCGTAAATGGGATCCCCGACCAAAATAGAAGATCCGAATTCATTTACGGAGACGAGAGACAAGTGAAGGAAAGAGAAGAGTTTGCGAGAGAGGGATATCAAGCCCAAGATCAGAATCGAGGAACTAGAGCACTGTGACACTCATCCAAGCATTGGGAGAGTCGAGGATAGCTTCATCAACTCACTTTCGATTGTGGGATCATCCCACCAGCCTTGCTTTCATCACCACATTCCTTGGACTGTATCCTCATCAAAACTAGTAAGTAGTATCTTGTATGCTTCTAGACTTTACTTCGTGAAATTTTTATTCGTAGTAATTATAAGCTCACTCTCGGATCTAACACCCGGCAGCACCCTGCACCTAACCTTCATTCATCCATATCTATATTTCCCCAAAGACAGCTTTCTCACTCTCTAAGTCTTCTCTATCACCTTACTACTCCCCTCAACCATCTACCAACCTTCTAAAACCCATAACCAACTTACAACCAACCTCCATTTAAAATCCCTAAATCACGCCCTACTAATATCAATTATCCCCTACCGATATCGGTTACCTAACCGATACCAATTAGGCTAAACTGATATCGGTCAACTGTGACTTATACCAAAACCAACCTTTCACCTATTTACCTCCAAACAAATAGCATGAACGTATCAATAACCAATGACCAAACAAATACAAAGATGACATTTTACTATTGGTAATTTAGTCTCTATTGCTTTTAGTAACAACGTACCTAAATCGTGATTTCGCAATAGCTTCTTTATTATCATTTGCATCAATTTTTATTAAAAGGGAACTGGCCACCTTCGAAAGGAAGTCTAATATTTCCTGGGCCCAAGGTAGTTCCCTCATTTATTGTCTAACTAAAATCTGGTGGTCTTGCATTCTTATTTACAGGTAGTCCTTCCCAGACAAAAAGGAGCTCTTCACAATCGGTCATCTCTACTGACGCGCACACCTCCCCAACACTCAACAGTATTCCTCCTAGCCCTAACCCTTATCTCATTTCTCAAGAGAATGAAAGGATAGAAGCAACTCTATTCCAAAACCAAATTCTCATGCGAAACATCTTTTTACAAAGATGACATCTATTAGGCATTATGAAACCTTTTCTCATCAGGTTGTCAGTGGTAAGAATCCTACCTCTGAGAGCCAGCCAAAGGAAGAAATTTATTTTAGGAGTTAACTCAGCCATCCAAATCCTACTCCATTTGAACTCAGTTTGACTATTGTCGAAGAAAGTATTATATCCAATTTTGACAGAGTAGTCCCCATCAATAGAATTATTCCAGACCAATTCATCCTTAGTATCCAGCTGACTTAAGGGAATAAGATCTAACTGATCTTGAAGGGAGGAAATATTTTGGATCAGATCATCTCTCTCCATAGAAAGTTTTTTCCATTTCTTTCTGTTGCCATTTCCCTCAATATAATCCTTGATTTTAGTGCCATACTTGTTTACAAGACTATCCTTGACCATCCCAAATCTGTCCATAAGACTGCCATTAAACCAGTTATCATCCCAGAAATTTATATCACAACCATCACCCACTTTCCATTTACTGCCCTGTTTAATGAAATTTCTGCTCTTTACTAGATTGTTCCAAAAAATGGAACCATAGGGGAGGTGCTCATCTTGCAGGAAAGAAAAGATAGTTTGTTGATTTAGGTATTTAGCCTTAATTAAATCTATCCAGGGTTGTTTCTCTAAAAGCATTCTCCAGCCCATTTTCACAATGAGAGCCTCATTCATTTTCTCAATGTCTTTTATACCCAGTCCTCCCATAGACTTCGAAGTACAAACCTTATCCCAAGCAACTAAGTGAAATTTAAACTTCTCCTCCATGCCCTGCCATAAGAATTTTTTTTGAATCCTCTCAAACTTTTCTCTAAAGGAAGAGGGATCTTGTAGAGCGACATGATATAAATGGGTAGATTTTGAAGAGTACTTTTTATGAGTAGGCACTATTTTATGAGTAGGCATTATACATCTACATTATTTTGGAGTATCATTTCCATTTTATAGATCTACAGGTTCAATAAATGGATATTTTTCTACCCATTCTACCGAAAAGACCTTCCAATTTTCTAGGTAGTTTTCTTCCTTCTCACAAATTTATTTTTTTTGAAGAGTATTGTCAATATCATCTTCTACTTGAATCTTTTCATTATAAAATTCATCTATTAGAGGCATTTGGTAGTGAGGATTGTCTTCCATCTATGGCATGTCATCATCAATTATATCTTCATCTATTGAATTATTAATTATTTCTTTAGGGGATATGTTTTGGTTAATTATTTCATGTCAAATAAAATTAATAGTAGGGGTTTTTGTATTCAAACACAAAAAGGTTCGATTGTGACAAAGATATAAAACATTAATCTAAACTGAAAAAAATAAAGAAAAAGTTAATGAAAATTTGTTACTTGTTTTATTGTTTTGCAGTGGATGCAAGTTGAGTCCTCATTTTTTTGGTTGGTTGAAATAATTTAATATGCTAATTTTTATTTTGAGTTGATCTACCTTATTTTCATTATTCATAGAGTCCATTATACCTATCCAAGTGTAATTTTCAATTAGGTTATTTTTAACCAGAATATTTAAAAAATTGTAAATGGAAAGTGAAAAAGGTTTGAATCTTAACACTACGAAACTTTTTGGTAGAGTACACAATTCTACCAGACATAAGCATGCATAATGCTACTTGGTTGGTATCATTATCAATGCTACTATACGGTAGCATAAAAATTATATTGGCTAGTAGCATTAAAAATGCTACCCGCCAAGATAACATCATACATGCTACCGAATGGTAGAATTGAACATGCTACTAGTAACATAAATTCCACTAGCATGTGATATAATACCATAACAATTAAAAATACCTTAATGCAAGGTTGCAATATCTATTCAATCTCAATCTTTAAAGAAAAAAGAAATTGTGAAGAATATTTGATAGTCAGAATTTGCATATGGAATTGTAAATACATAATTAGTATATATATGAAGGAGAATTTAGAAAATTTCAATTTTGAACTAAAGGCAATATGAATTAAAATATTTGGCTATTTCTATAAACGTTGAGTGAACTAACCCCTAAAATTAACTTGTACCTAGAAAATTTAGGCAACCTGGTCCTAATTCCTACCCTAAAAATCAACAAATGCAAATTTTAAAAATTTTCCAATATTCTTGAATTAACAAATATTTGCCACTAAAATTTACCTTGGTCTTAGTCTCACACCCCAGTGTCAGAAATTTCATCATGGGGGTGGAAATTAGTGAAAAGAGAGTTGGATGGGTAGTAAAAATCATGGAGTTTGATGTGACTATCAAGGCCACAAAATTGGTAAGAGATAAAGCATTATGTGATCTTCTTGCCTTATATGCTCAAGACAATCAAGAAGCTTCTTTCTTCACGGAGGAAGAACAAGAACAAATTATGGAGCATTTATGGAACTTCAAGGTTTCGCAAGGTGAAGACCCACAAAATGTTCCAAATTCAAGCAACATAGAAAACGTGATAAGAAATGTAATATAATATAAAAACACCAAATAATAAAATATAGAAAATTCAATTCATTTGGGATATCAATTATAATGATAGAGGTTACATTTTATAATGTTTGATCTCCTACAAATTTTGAGTCAAACCTCATCTTGAATCCCTCATATCACTCTTGATGAATCTCTCAAACTTATCCCTAGGATATCTCTCACACTAAAATAGCTACGTGAGTTGTTTATTCAACAACTTCACTCACACACAACTATTAACTATATTATTAATATGAGTTATATTAACTCATTATTAATAATATTACAATTTATTAATAATGTCACAATATATTTGTAACATTCACTCCCCTATTGTTAACATTATTAATTCCTAATATACACTCCCCTAATGTTGACAAGGTAGAAAAAATAATCACACTTCCTTTTGCAACTTGTCGCCCATGCGTGCTCATGATCTAGATGGTTTTGTAGGATAGCCAACAACCTCAACAAGGATGGTTTTATAGGACAAACAAAAACTTTGAAACAAATGATGGTTTTACAGGACAACCAACAACCTAAAACAAAGGATGGTTTTACAAGACAACCAACAACCCAAATATCATGTTGTTGTTTTTCCTTTGTGCTTTCATCTATCCACTATGTCTTTCCTTTAGGGAATCATGTAGGAACCACTGCTTACTAAATACAAACTAAATAGAGGGAAAATTGAACATTGAGACCATGTTCCAGTTCCCCCCCTCAATGTGAACATTTCACTTATTCAAACAGAAATCAAATCGTCGAAAATATGAAATAAAAGAAAACACACATACACACACTGCCACCATAGCTTCATGCGGCCCCATCATTGGTGACTGATAAGAGGTCGTTGATTGACCTCCATCCTTTGTTTCCTCCTTCCTCCATGAATCATGTTGCTTACTCAAAAAATTGGATGTTGAAGCTCAAATTTGCACCACCTTTTGTCGATGCATCTTCCCCACAAATCTTCTCTTTGGTTCTAAAATTCCAAATCAAGGGTCCGAGGCGGCGGTATCCCCCAACAGTCAAGGGTAGTGCCCCTTGCAGAGTCTGAGGCGGCAAGACTTCACGAGCGCTCCCTATCGCGGTACAAGGCGGGGTTGAGGCGAGCCCCAAATCCAAGTACATTTTCCTTCTTTGAAGTCATCAGAAATACAATATTATTTACATAATTCTCCAAAAAAGTGGATGTTGGGTAACACCGAAAATACGTCCGTATGGATAAAAATGTATTTTTATATAGAATTTTTGACTATTGACTTGACTTGACCATACGTATTCTTTTACTTTAACAATGAAAACAAGACATTTTAGACTCGACAATTTATCACATTGGCTATGTAAAAAAAAATTTACAAAATGTAAAGACTTTACAATGACACGACTCGATAAGTTGAATAACAAATTATGACTCATAGAAAAACATAATACAAAATACTACTTAAAAGAATTTCTTGGTTGTTTGAATATTGGATCAAACAACTTTTGACTCTTTCGACTTAAAACATTTACGACTTGACAATAATAATTGAATCTAGTTTTATAATGATATGACTCAAAACAAACTATAATAAACTATGACTTAACTTTTAAACAAACCACATCCTAAATAAGCACTAAAAACAAAATACTAGGTATGCACAAATAACCAAACAATACTAACGATGGGCTTTTGGTGAATGGATGTGGGAGAGAATAACATATATACAAAAGTGATAGATACACATACACAACGATGAAAGGCATGCACCGAGTCAACTGGAGGCTTCTTCCCTAAGATCCATATCACCATATTTGTAGATCTGGAATTGTATACTTCAACGGATCAAAAAACTGGAGAAAATGTGGAACTATTAACGCATTTCAGGGAAAAAACCGAAGCTTTCATTCGCTGTGAAGATCATGGACGTGCCAACAAACACAAGCTTCTAGTATTGAATCCATGTGTTGGATAAGAACTCCAATTCAAAATATTATGTTTCTCGGGGAGGAGGTTCCAGTTGAATCATTGTCAATGGTGATAAATTAGTGCATTGCAAACCGCGAGGAGTGATAAACACTCAATGGTGACAATCAGCTTTAACATATATTCCAATTCTATTGTTGAGCAATGAAGAATCAACCAGAATCTATGCATGTGCAGAAAGAAGAAATATGATCATGCCTTCAACTGAGGAGGTGATTAGATGCCTAGGTCTGTGTTTAGAAAAGATTGACTGTAATGATCTATGCTTTAAACGTTGGAAAAGATCTACAAAAGTCAGTGATTGAGTTATAGACAGAAACTCAATGTATTTCCAGCATTGGTGGATGGTCTTCGAATAGATTAGTACACACGGGAGAGATTAGTCACAAATAGATAACACAGGAGACAAAACATCTCTTCTATAGTCTCCAGAACCGAAGAATTTTCCAAAATTCCATTGTTCTCGCCCAAAGCTTTCTAGTCCATCATCATAGAAGCATAATCAATTTGTGCCTAGGAAAGCATCAAAACTCTATGCTCTCAAAACCTTATCCTGCTCTAATACCACTGATAAGAAATGTAATATAATATAAAAACACCGAATAATAAAATATAAAAATTAAATTCATTCGAGATATCAATTACAATGATAGAGGTTACATTTTATAATGTTTGATCTCCTACAAAGGTGGAGTCAAACTTCATCTTCAATCCCTCATATCACTCTCCATGAATCTCTCAAACTTATCCCTAGGATATCTCTCACACCAAAATAGCTACGTGAGTTGTTTATTCAACAACTTCACTCACACACAACTATTAACTATATTATTAATATGAGTTGTATTAACTCATTATTAATAATATTACAATTTATTAATAATGTCACAATATATTTGTAATGTAGAACTTGCAAGGAAAAGGAACTCAATCTAGCTATAACAATTGGATCGACAACATGGAAACATAAATAGCAACTAACGACTATCCTCCTTGGTTGAGAAAGGAAAAAGAAGAGATCTCATGTTATAATTGGTTACTTATGTATTATTTTTTTGAATTTTGTTAAAAAGAATCTGGATGGTGTCTTGTTAAGATGCATTGAGTGAAAAAAGGTAGATAAGGTCTTGGCGGAATTCTAGAATGGTTTCTTCAATGGAAATTTCTCAACCAAGGCTACAACAATGAATATTATTAGATCAAGATACTTCTAGCCCACATTATTCATAGATGCACATCAATGGGTTAGAAAATGCAAAGCATGTGTCTTCTTAACTTGTAAGAAGAATATGGAATTCATTCCCCTTCATCCTATTCGGTGGATGAACTTTTTTCTCAATGGGGACTTAATTTCATTGAAATTATTAATCCTCTATCAAGTGTATGTCATAAATTACTTTTTACAACAACGATTAATTTATCGGGTGGAAAAAGGCCATACCACTCAAGGAGGTTATTGAATCAGTCACCCTTGATTTCCCTGAAGATATTGTGACAAGGTTTGGGGTTCCACAAACCATCATTTATGATAATGCCAAGGTTTTTTAGGTTCCAAGATCTCTTATTGGGCTCTTAAATGTGGAATATATTTGAAGACTTCCTTGAATTACTACCTGTAATGTAATGGTTTGGCGAGAATCTCTGAACAAGACCACGATCAAGATCATGAAAAGGACTATGCAAATCAATCAAAGGAAGTGGCACATCTGAGTAAAGATTCCACTTGGATGATAGAATCACTCCAATGAAATAAATTGTAAATTACCCATTTTTCCTTATATATGGTGGAGAAACTATGCTCCTATTTTCACTTGAATTACCTTTATTAGAGTTGGCTTAGTAGTTAGAGTTTGAGGGAGTAGGTCGGAGAACAATCAAATGACAAAATTGGTTGAACTTGAAGATCGGAGACAATCCCCATGGTAAAATTATAAGAACATCGAGGTCAACAAAATAATAGTTTGATAAGAAATCTAAATGGAAGGATTTAAAATTAGGTGATGTAGCCCTCAAGTGGGATGGAGATAGATTTGAACCAGGTTGGAATTTCAAGTTTGATGCATTTTTGAGTGAGTGATACATCATCATTGATTTTAGATAGGCCAACTCTTTTGATTTATCCATTATCAATGTGGAGGTATTACAAATCCAAGAAAATTGGATCCATATCAAACACTCCTACTAAATGTTCTTGTTGCATCTTGTACATACTTGTGTTTTGTGTGTTGTTGGAGGTATCTTCTTTATTGTGTGTTGATCACTGATTGAGTGCCTTTTCCTTAGTCCTTGTGGTGATATTTTGTTTGTAATAAGTGTTGTGCACTCTCTGAATGTTTCACTTGAAGCATGTATGATCTCCCCTTTATACATAGGTTTTAGAGCGGTTTCAAAGTTTTTTTCTAGTTCCATGGGCCATCATCAATCGGTGTTAAGTTCATATGGATCCGGGAGATAGGTTAAAAGTTTGAGATCAGTTTTCAAGATTATACTTGACTCCATGCCCAATGGATGCTTTAAGGAAACTAGTCTTCATCATATAGTAGGCAGATCTCCCCTGGAGGTTGCCAAATTTTTGTCCAAAATTACATCCCATGTAATTTTGACAACTTATCAAATGGACTTAGTCATTTTTGTGTTATGGAAAATCCATGAGACAATAATTCAATCTTCTCGTGAAATGAAGTAACGTAGTGTTCCACGTACTATAACCTATGGAACAAAGGAATAATTATCAAGGACTTGGGTTAATTTTGGTAATTTTAGCATCCCAAGGAATTTTTGTTGTAAGGAGATAAGTCCCTCACGGTATAAATTCAAATGGAATCTTGTGGAGTTTTATATCTGCGATAATTTCTAGAAATCGGCTAAGTTAAAACTCCATGAATCAAAGGACCAAGCCTTCACAGTTGTTATAAGGAATTTCCACACATTAAGGAAAGTATAGAAGATAGCGGCAAAGGCTGGTGAAGGAAGGAAATTTTAAAATATATAGTATGATCCATGGGACAATGTGATAGTTTGTTATGGGTTTTAAGCATGAAGGTATAGCCTTGAAAAGTCTCAAAGCTGCACCAAACTCTGAACCAAAAGGCCAACTACCCCCATATAAAACAAATTAATGAAGCATGGTGCCCTACTACATGGTCTGATGGCATCCGATAGAATCAAAGGGTCGTGTTTTGGTTTTTGGCTTTGATTCCATAGTGCCCATATTTTTACTACAAGTAAACTCTACAATAAATCATGACACCATTACTTATTCAACACGCTTTCAAGGGTCAAATTCTAGATCAGCTCTCTTTCTCTCTCTCTCCATTTCTTGAATTATATAAATACAAGTTCTCACACACATTGTAAGCATCTTATCCATTTTATTCCTTGGAATTTTTTTGATATTTTCCCTGTGAAACTTGAAAAAATTATGCATTAGACCTCTATAACTCACGAATGGATATTTTCTTCCCTTAAATCCACATGTAAGATGTAAAATATTGGTTAATGTAAGTGTGGTTTATTTATTTCCTTAAAATAATATGTGTTTGGTGTGAATGTTCTTCCCTTTTACATATTTAATATTAATTTATTTTCTTTCATTGAAATTGTGTACATCCTTATAGTCCCATCTCACGAACTTACATCTGTGTCACCTAGAATTGGGAAAGACTCACTTTTTTTCTGGTGTTATCACCACCCTTTAAACTTAGTTTTTCCTTTTCATTTCTCTCTCCCTCTCTATCTCCCTAGTCCCTTAGAAGTGTTAGAGTAGGATTAGATGTAGGAGTATTTTTAGTACTAGAAGTAGGTTATATTTTGTGGGTCTTACAAATCTGCGGAACAAGGAAGTTAGACTTCTCTAGAGGTCTATCTCAAGCCGCAAGTCTCAAAATTGGAGATAATCCCATGTTTCTTCCCAATTTAGATCTTTTATTATTCATAGCAGGGTGCAATTTCGAGCTCCAATGACTTTCATATAAACATGGTATTTAGATGAAATTTTCTCTATGTATCATATTACATTCGAGAGATGAGATTGAAAAATTTGTTTGATAAAATTTAAATATTGTGACAATGCAATTGATGTGGTTGCAATAATCTAAGGTGTGAAGGCAATGCATTATGTATGTCATATTCTACATAGACAACTAATCTAGTAGTGACAACATTATCATCACATTTTATTTTTTAAGCTAAAAAATTGTGTGATTTTCATCAATATCAATGATAAAGAAGAAAAGGAATGTTTCCCCATCCTGTTGGCTGGACCCCACCTTATAATAGATATAATAGTAAAAACATTAACGTAACTTGTACCAAAAAAATAACACATAACATTAGTAAACAATTCATTGTTATGAATGTTGCATCTAACTCCATCATAGATCAAAAATAGAGCTAACAATGAAAAAAACATCAATAGCTCTTGCACCAAAAAAATTCACATAACATTATATAGTTCAGGTGATATGAATAGTACAACAAACCTAATCATAAATTAGAAATTTTGAATTATAAAATGAATGCTAGTATTTAAAAATATGATTACATGCCATCAAGAATGTCTATTGAAATTAGTAACCATTGTTTTGTGTAAAACACCTTATGAAGATGCCAATTTACACCCTTAGGAAATTTGTGAACTCTGCCAATAACATTCATGTGACTCTTAAAGATTATTACCTAAAATGTTTTTAAAGTAGAAACATCTCGCTAAACACAAAAAAACTTCTACATCATATGGAATGATCAATTATGCTTCTTTAGATAAACCAAGAAATTTTTCTAAATAAATGCGGACATACATGCCTGACTTGATGGTAAAATCTACTTGGATTTGAGGTTGGTATCACAAGCCCCTCTAAATAAATGAATTTATTCCCATCAATTTTCAAAAGATAACCTACTCTCTCTAATGGGAAACATCTAAATTAGATCTCGTGTAATACCCTTGCTTAATTACTCCAACATTTTTATCTATTTTGTTATGAAAAGATTCAAAATCATTTGCATTCAAGAGAGATTTTATTTCAAAATATGTGGGATGGTGTAGCATAATTTTTCCCTATTCATATGCATAAACCATATACACAAGGGCAATTTTGTGTATACTTTGTCCACGAATCATGCATACTAGTAATGTACATGTTAGGATCATTATCACAACAGTCTAATTATGTCGGCTAAATGTTTCATATGTGAGATTCATGAATAAATCTATAGATAAATATACCTTATGAACCATTATTTCCATCTTGAAGAAGAGCAATAGTATCAAATGTTGGTACAGTCCCCTTCACATAACATTTTTTAGAACTAGCACGAAGATGGTACGACATGGGTTCCTCACTTCTTTCAATTTTTGATTTTTTGTTAGAGGAAGATGACAAGTTATTATAAAAAGAATATTTAGGTTATGGAAATGAGGTTCTCAAATTCCGTAGTTGCTACAAATACTCAGAAAGAGTGTTCATCATTTTCAATCTCATTAATAGCCATAGATGATGAATAATTGACTAATCCATATTTAGGAACAATGTCAATTTTCTGTGATTTATTTTTCTATTAATAAAACACCCAAAGAGTGGCATTATCTAGAATCTTGGCACCTTGAAATCTATCATAATTACTAGCATAACATTATGCACCAAATCAAATTTCTTCCTCAACAACTTCATGTGACAATTGAATGTTTTTAGGGTAGCAATCGATGCTTTTATGAATCAATAGCCATGAATAGTCACAAGGAAAAAGTAAAATTTAGTCATTACATTAAGGATCATGTTAAAAATTAGTCATGTTCATTTTTTCCCAAACGAAAAATTTGATGATAAATCTCTAGATTTGCATAAATAAATTAAGCAATAATTAATTAAAATCAACACATGAAATGAAAACTACAGAGGATAGAAATCAAATGTAAATAGAATGGAGTGATTTCTATTGAATATGAGAGGGCATTTTATACAATTGTTTGCTCCTAAAATCATGGAGTCAAGTCTTATCATTTTATCCCCATATTTCTCCTTTATTCCCTAGTCTTACTCCCAATCCCAAGATATTCTCACACATTCCTATCTTTATGAGTTGTGGATGACAACTAATTGTGCACACTCATATATTATTTTATAAATATTAAAAATTATTACTACCAAATAACCCAAACCACTCCTAAGTGTTCACACTATGAACAATATTTTGGTAACAGTCACCCCCTTAGTGTGAACATGGGGAAAGCTATCTCTTGTACCTGCTCATGATCTACAAAGAAATGAAGGTTTTCAATGAGTACCAACAACTCAAACAATATGAGGTTTTCAAAGAGAACCTCTAACTCAAAAAATGGTTTTCTAGTGGAACCAACCACTACATAGTAGCGTACATTATTTTGCTCACATCATTGTTTCTAACTTAGAGGGATTACAAAACAGAAATTATGCTCACGCAGGAGCTTTGAACAGGAATATTACTTTTGTTCATTATTACAAGCGGAAAGAAAACACACCACACAACTGAAACAAAAGGTCACCAATACAATGAAGCAATCTCTTTGTTGGTGAATAACAAGAGATGCCAATTTGCCTCCATCCTCCTATGCCTCCATCCTCCATCGTGATGTTGCTAACTCAGCTGAATTTGTCTTTGAGGATCATTTTACAATTATATTGGGTGTCGGTTCAACCGATAATGCACCCTTACAATAGTAACTAGCTTTATATTTAACCAAAATAATAAAGCATATCAGAGTTTTATTGCTGAAATCACTCACTATTTTTTTACAAAATAATTAGAAATGTCAGAATTGTTTCCACGATTTATCTTAAAATACGAAATGGGTTTCTGTAATATTTTGACATAAGTTTCCCATAATATAAATAAACAAACCTAAAAATTATAGAAAATTATGAATCTGGGTTTTGAAAAAAACATGAATTACCAGTCATTTTTTTAAGATCAAAATCCAGAAAATGGCGATGGAAGCTTTAAAACTCTCATATCTACATCCTTGAGGTTGCGGTTTTATCTTGAAATCACTCTCATAAATATTCCTAACCTTCTCTGATACCAGATGATGATAAATCTCTAGATTTGCATAAATAAATTAAGCAATAATTAATTAAAATCAACACATGAAATGAAAACTACAGAAGATAGAAACCAAATGTAAATAGAATGGAGCAATTTCTATTGAATATGAGAGGGAATTTTATATAATTGCTTGCTCCTAAAATCATGGAGTCAAGTCTTATCATTTTATCCCCATATCTCTCCTTTATTCCCTAGTCTTACTCTCAATCCCAAGATATTCTCACACATTCCTATCTCTATGAGTTGTGCATGACAACTAATTGTGCACTGATCATATATTATTTTATAAATATTAAAAATTATTACTACCAAATAACCCAAACCACTCCTAATTATTCACACTATGAACAATATTTCTGTAACAAAATTTCATTAAAAAGGAATATGAAGCTAAATATTAATACATCAATGCAATAATATATTGGATAAAGCATGTGAAAGATTTAATTTAACTTGCAAAAATTCAAATTTAAAAACAAAGATGAGAAATTACATCGGGATATAATTGAAGAGTAACTCTTCAATGTTTTTGTAGTATATAACCAACAAAACTAATGGCAAAGATTTGTTGTGTATGATGGGACGAGCAATGAACAACACAATGACAGCGGCTTTGTTGAGTTTGAATAAGACAACCGACTAACATAATTAAAATACTTTTGTTATATTTGTATAAGTTGAATAATGAACATAATATGGAATTTAGGGTTTTTTAATTGAAAAATAATTGAAACAACGCATCAAAAAATCACCAAACAATGAGATATACTTGGAAGATAAATAATATTGATTGATCCCTCTCTGTTTGTAGAAATCTACATTAAAAAAACAAAATTTAAAATCCTCATATTTCCAAAATTAATTTTTCATCAAATTAAATGAAAATAACCAAAAAAATCACATGTACCTATGAATATGTGAATTTGTGTTGGCTCTGGGATTTCGGTATGAAACTACTATGGATACTTTTTTATTAATTTTTGTTTTGTTTTGTTTCAAAATTGTTTTATTTGATGGGTTAATTTACATTTTTTTAAATGGGACAACATATTATAGAAACTAACATCTTAATATTTAATGCTTGAGTTAGGGTATGGTTGATAGAAATATTTTCTAATTGAATGTTTTTATTAAAAAGTAACACGGAATAATATTTCATTTAATTTATTTAATAGGAGATATTTTAGGGTGGCTAATTTCTTATGTTGGGATGGTCTAAAGAGATGGTTTCATGCTCAAACTTCATGACATAACACTTATGTACTTACCACAAAATTGAAACATTGGAAACATTATCAAAACATGGTGCAAGTATAAAAACCTCCCAATTTATGTACAATAATGTATACCTCTTATTGAAAGATTACATCATGCCAATGTGCTATACCTAATGTTGTTGAATTAAAAACAAGACTATGAGGGAAATGGATGTTTTTTTAGTTTCATACAAGATTTTCAAAAAGATTTGAATAGAAGCATGGAGAGAAACATGTGTTCGGAGGGTCATGCAAAAACTTGTGCATATAATTATTTTTCATAGATATATGATGTGAATGCATGATCTTATGGAGATAAAGTGTTTGTAATCACTTAATATGCAACACATGTAATATAACCAAAGGGAGATTTAAAATATTATATACCTATTTTCTTAATGTTTTAATTAGTTTTTATTGTATCTTAAAAGTGTGTTATGTATGCAAATTGTTATGGGGAATGTATGAAAAAGGTTTTACATGAACCTCGTGAACTCACACTACACAACATACTCATTTATTACTCCTAATGTGAAAGTTACCCAACTTGTGTAGAAATAAAAAAATATCCACTACCCTCATAGTATCGCTTATCTGGTGCATATCATCAAGACTAAAATATTGATATAATATGAGGTGTGTGTTATTTCACACCCATCACAAGGTTTAGAAGTTGTGCCATGTTTTGGTATCATGTGTGATGTTTATATAATGTACTAAGTATGTAGGTGTTGTGTCATAAATCTTGAGTATGAAGTGATATCTTTAACCATCCCAAAGGCATATGGATAATATGAAGGTGAAGGGATGCATTATAAATTCCCTATGGATGTATAAATACTTACAACTTCCATATCACATTTATTGGATTTTGTCTTGATATAATGTTTGCACAAAATTATTATAATTTTTATAGAATAAAGAAGTTACAACAAACCCATTTGATGAATTATGCCAATTTATGTCACAAATAAAATAAGTATAAAACACATAGAATACTTGTGCCTAGTCTATCTATTTTTGGTTAGTGAAATATTTAATGTGAGCCTAGATACTCTTGTTTCATACTTAAAACGGAAATACATTCTATAAAATAAAAATTATTAGGGTCTTTACGATAATACTTGATTTCGTGTAAATTTTGAGGCATTTTCCAATGAGAGATGCAAGAAGAAAAGAATAAGTAAATGAAGCAAATCACCCTCAAAAGTAGAACTAGAAAATAGTGATAACCATAAATGTAAAGATAATATAAATTTATGAAACTAGTAGTATCAATGCATGGATAAATATGAGTGAAACTATAATTTGTATGCCCTAAATGTGGAAACCTTGCTCAAAGTCCTTAATTATGTCACCAATCACTTAGAATTTGATTAACTTATTTAATATCCTAATTTGACATCAAATCCTTGAAAAATACATAAAACCGGGGATGTTAATGGATCCACTTGGTATCCCTCCATTATTATTATCCCACTCATAATTTGACAAAATTGAAAGTACTCGGGGTATGTAGGACATAACTATTTGATGGTGACATAAGTGGAGTATTTACAAGGCATCAGGTAGACAGAAGTTGAGAAAGTATTAACCCAAGGGGTGTTTGGTCAGATATGAGTCTGAGTTGCAAGAATATGTTACTAAATTGATGAAATAAAGTAGAGACCAAAATTGGTGTGCTTGATTCGGGGAACTAGTTGAGCTATACCAAGAATGAAGATCAAAATGAAGGATGTAACCATCTTAGGGGAGTCATGCATGATATAATATTAGGGGAGTTTTGTAGATAAAGTTAAGACCAGTTCCATTGTTTAGCATAATTTGAAGAAAGAAACGAACCAAGAAGTGAGTGCAAACCAAAGTGAAGCAAGTAACCTTGTTTAAGTATATTTTTGTCATTGTGTGTTGTCATTTTTTTGTGTCTAAGTTTTCATGTAGATTTTTTTATATATATCAAAGAGGAGAGCGTACTCAAAAACATGAAAAATAGGTCTATTGAGATTCTTATAGATGTTTTCATATATGGTTGCCATCAATGTTCCTGAAGGTGGTTTCCATGAATGAAAAAGGGGGAGATTGTTGGGCACTGTGTCCATGTTTTTCATTAATGTCAATTTTCACATTGATATCAAAGGATTTCAAGGTGAAATAGGTTTCTCCATGAATTTTCATCCATGAGTTAAGTTGAAGTTTGATTGGTAGTGTCCAATTGTGTTGCTTTTCCATATGTTGTCTTAATGAATCTACATGATTCTAGGCATGGTCAAGATAGTATGAGTACTAAAAAGGTTGTATTAGTTATTCATGAGGTCAATCATGGTCAATATGATCATTCGGATGTTTTAATGAGTTTTTAACAAGTCAAGAAGGTCAGATCATAAGAGTCAAGAGTTGAGTTAGGTCACTCTAGGTCTAATCCTAGACTTAGTGCAAGGTGTATGAGTTGGCAGCATAAGAAATGGAGAATATCATACTTTTTTAATCTTTTAAGGAGAATTTTTATGTTTCATATCAGGTATTGGAGGTGTCCAAGCTCATATTTCATATGTATAATACAAGTTCAAGGTCCTTTAGAGCAATAACAGTGAAGAAAAGGCATTTAAGAATAGGTAAGTCATTATGTATGGAAAGTTTTAGGTATTGTAAGGCATTTATGATCATTGAAGATCATCAATAAAGTTTTTATTACCTTTTTTTTCATTTTTTAGGTCTAGGTGATGAATATTTTTGAAGATATTGAGTTTTTCCAAAATTGGGTTTTCAAAGGTGTGTTTTTGTGCTAAAAGTTGACTTTCAGATGCTCGTTGGGGAGTGTGTGATTTGCATGGGGACCCAAGATCCTGAGGTTATTTTATAAATTCAGTTATTAATATTTTCTAAGAATAATGAGTATGTTTGAGTATCACATTTTTATGAACAATTGTTAAGAAGCTAAATTGCTTTTTAACCCTCTTGAAACCCTAGCTTTGGAGCGACTTGGAGGAAATTACTTATAGTGACCCAAAATTGATTCCTTTGGAAAAAATGATGATTTTAGGTTTTATAGGACTCCTCCAAATTTCTCCAAGTGTGATTTAGAGGTTCTAGTTATATGTGGGCCCCACCCAAAAGGAAAGTTTCAATTTTTAAAAAGTTTCCCATTAAACCTATTGACTAAATTACCATTTATTGAATCATGGGAGTTTTAATACATTTCCATGATGGTTTCAGGTCATGGTTGTGTCTTTATAATTCAAAGTGTGCCCTATTTATGAGGACTGTTTTTAGGCGCTTTTGAGAAGTCTAGGAAAAAGAGGTTTTGGAGGCTTTATAGGTGTATTTATGACTTGATTTGAATGTTTTCATGATCCTAAATACAATATATTTCCAATGATATATTAAGCTTCAGGTTTTTATAAGATATGATCAAGTTATGACTTGTTCTTTGAAGGTCAATTTTGAGGGTGCTTGGTTGAGCATGGTCTCAAGTGAGTTTCATGGAGTGATGATTATTCTGAGTATTTTTCATGATTTTTGGATATTTTTGAGGGCTTAGAAAATATTTCTAAGTTTTTTCATGCCTTTTTGAATTTTGTTTTGGTCTTGCACATTCAGATTTGGAAAGTAGGCTTCTAGGGGTTTCAGGACTTGTTGTGTCCCAATGGTGGTCTCAAGTGTCTTGGTGATAGATGGTGACATACTTGGTAGTTTGGATGATTTTATGAGTGTATATAATTATTATTTAAGTTTTTTTACTATATGAAGGCCAAACCACATGATTTGTGGAAAATAAATAGGTATAAAAGTAAATTAGAAGGCTCATTATGACTAGTTGTGAAAGTGGATGAAAAGTGTGACCTAGGAGGCTTATTGAGGAATGTGATGAAGGTCCTTGTGACCTTGTTGATAGGGAAATGAGTGTGTGATTATTTTCTATAGAAATAGAGAAGGTGATGGTAAGCTAGGGCAAGTGTGAAATCAGCAAGAGAAGGTGTAGATTTGAGAAAAGAAGGAGAAGGTGTGTTTGAGAAGGGTTTTGAGTGAGAGGAGTTGAACTTGTGATCACAATATGTTGTAGGAGAAACAATATATTAGTGATATTCTTCATCAGGTGGTTGAGTGGGTGCTTTATCACATTGGGGGTTAGTAACCTCCTTGTATAGTGGGTGTTATATTAAATAGGGGTGGGTGCTCCTTGTGAAGTGGGTGCTTCACTAAACAAATCTTGTGTGATGTGTAATATTCATGAAAGTATTTTGGATTGAGTAATATATTCAAAAATTTCAATGGGTTTTCTTCCTGTAGGGTTTCCCACTTAGTTTTGGCGTTCATGTGTTTTCTTCTTTGTTTCGTGTACTTTTGAATGGATGATACACATCTAATAAGCTTATAATTGCATATGTATGTTGAATGGTTGTTTTGGATGATGTTGTAAGCTATGGAAAATGAAACAATTTTTTTATAAGATTGATTCACCACCATCTTAGTCTCTGTACTTCTAACATTTCCATCATAAATAGGAAGATTAGGAGAAACTAAACTAAGAGGCAAAGGATAAGAATCCACATCGAGTGCAAGTGGGTTATAAAATGATTTAGTATAATCCATAACATGAGAAGAAGTGGATACACATTTTTTTAATTGTAATATTTGAGTTTGTAAAAATGAACAAGGGTTCAAGAGCTCGCATGCTATAAAAATAACCATGTGAACCACTATGAGTTCATATAGGAACAACAATAGTCATAGGAATGGACATATAGACATTATATGTTGGGATATTAGGTTCCCCATTGATGTAGGAACCATAAAAATATGAGATTTATGTATAATATAAGAGGACTGAGGCCTCCCAAATATGAATTGTTCATTAGATTTATGATCACAAACAATTTTAGCAGTGAGAAGAATCTAAATAATAAGCTCATTGTGATGAGGATTTGCATGAATTTGTGCACAAAAGTTAGATAAGAGTTCAACTTATTCTTGTTCCACCGTGTTGTCCTCATGATGGTTCTAAACATAAGCATTCTTACTATTTGTTTCAATTTCATGCAATGATACCTCATAGCAGGAGGATTGAGAAAACATGGAATACTTGAGATGGGAAATGAAGAAGGGTCTATAATGATATGACGCTTTTGAGTAGGATGAGAACACTCAATATGTTAATTTTATTAATTACTAAGATGATTTATATGTTGAAAGGGCGCATGGAAAAACAATATGTAAACTAAAATATACTTAAATCCTTAAAATCCCAATGAAATGGGAAATCCTATATCCTCTAAGGTATTATTAATATATTTTATTTAATATTTGGGTTCACCAAATGTTGACACATTTTTATGTTGATAGATGTTATGAATGCACTAAAAGAGGATGTAAAGTTTGTTACAATGGTTATTATGATTAATTAACTTCTAACATTAATCATGCAATATTAGAACAACACATTAATACTTGTAACTAGTAATAACAATATGTTATAAGCTCAAAAACACAAGAGGAGAGATGCACTTAGTTGTATAGAGTGAAACATGAGATATTTGAGTGCACAAATTGAAGAATTTGGGAGTAATGAACATGAAGATGCTTCGTTATTAAAACTAAAACTGAAAAATGCCTTGGTCCAAAACCATATAGTTTTTCTATGAAGGTATGTATGGTTTGGAACTTCTATACATATTTATACCTAATTATAATGTGGATCTATATGTTCTTATTCCCTTTACTTGTCTATAAATAGCGACGTTATCAAACCCTAAGTTTCACACAATTGCAAAACCATTTGAATAATATGAATCGCTCAAACCATATTCATGGTTAAAATATATTTATAAAGAATTAGTGTTTGGGTTGAAATTAAATCTGTGTATTACCTACATTGGTACTAATATGAAGAGATCTCAAACCACATGTAGTTCTCCACCTAGTGGGTGATATCTATATATATGCAGATATTGGAAACTTAAACCATTTTGAAAATGTTTAGGATAATTTTTCTCTTGCTAAGAAATTGGATTGGGATCTTTGGATGCTTTTAAATGAGGAAAGATGAAACTCCTTGTCCTACTTGAGTGCTTTAGAACTATATTAGTGGTTTCCCTAATGAATGTGCATCATCTTTGGGAAGATTTAGGGACATGTGAGTACCTTTTTTTTTAGTATTTTAAATGATATCTCATGAGAGTGCTAAGTGAGTAAACAAAGTGATATTAACATCTTATATAGGGTTATGAAGGTAATTTTTTATGAAAAGGATAACCCAAGAGCTAAAATGATCTAACAAATATAATGGAATTGTAAGAAAAGTTTGAGGAATTGTCATTCTAAGACTGTATAGGTTGGACATGAATGGATATTACATCATGACCATATCATATGGCTTTTGACAGGCGATAATGCATGCAATATGAAATATATATCATGATAAGAAGAGGTTAAATACTAATTTTATGCATTTATATTTAGAATGGAACAACACATTAATGTGTATAAATAAGAAAGTTGGGAGAGAGATAGTAGGGTGTATTGAGTTCGGATAGAATGTGGATATTTGTCTTAGAAAAGGATCATTTTCATTACTAGCAATGTTAAAAGGTGAATTTCCAAAGTTGAGTGTATATTCACCCATAACCTTCTAAACCTACAACCCCCACTAGTCAATTGGTTTCTACTCCCATTACTTCTCACATCCCAGAGAAGAGCAAAGATCCTGAAAATACTAATATTTCCAAAGGTACATTTGGTGTTGATAAAATTTATACTACTTTTTCTTAATGAAATTCATGAAACCCACCTTCTGGTGATGTTGAAGCACTTGAGAGAATTTTATAAGGCCAAATGCCATGCAATCATGCTATAATTATTATTTCCTTCACATCATTAACCAATATTGAGGTTTTTATGATTTTATCCTTTGGGATGTATTTCGAGGGTGGTAAGGAGAAATTTAGATGGAGGATTTATCCACATGAATATTCTCTCTTGGAATGTTTAGGGGCTCACAAATACCTTGTGAAATTTCTTTGTGCACTCTTCATGTAAGTAGTTTGATTATCTAGATGTTATTTGTTTGCATAAGGATAAAGTTACTTGTTTTGTTTTGTAGACAACTTTGAAATGTATCTCAAAAAAATCAGTTTAGTTGTTCAACCCACATGATGATGGAAAAATAAGAGTCTCCATTCTAATTTACCCTAAAATTTCTCCATTAAGTTTTGCTTCGATGTCCATTCTATAGGAATTTTTAATATTTATGCTTTTGATGATGGTGTTGATAGATCTACTTTTTAGTATTGGATGTAGGATAAGTTATAACTTGGTAATTATTTTATTTGTGGAGAATTTATCATGGTGGAAGAACATGAGGAGGACATCATTTTTATGGTCTTCCGGAGAATAAGAAGCATGGTACTATTTAAAAATAGGTGGGGCTTGTCAAACCCTATTTTTGATGGCGATGGATTTTGCTCTCCACAACACGCGTTAGTTTACTTGGTCTAATTTAAAAGGTAATGACAATATGGTCCTTAAACAACTTGATCATATCATACTTTCTAAATTTTGTATGTATGTTTGGTGACCCACACATAGCCATTCACCTAGAATTTTCCTTTCAATCGTAGCCCCGTCACTTTCCATTTGTCTTGGAATATTACTAAAGTGAATGGCCCACACACTTAATTCTATTTGATCACATTTATTTTGAGCCACATCAATACCATCAAGATTATTTCCAATGTTTGGATTCTAGTGCCACATGTTTTAGTGACACATGATTAGATTGATTGGAAGAATGAAATGATTATTTGCATTGTATCTTTCCTCTTCTAGTATGGTAAACAAGTGGTATGGATCCAAAAAGGTCTCATGGAACCTTGGATAAATAATTTCAAAAATTCACTCTTCATATAGATCTTGATGCCTTCAATCCTGACTTGTAATTTTTAATAGCTCAATTCAAACATAAGCTCAATCTTGTAGAAATGTATGAAGCATAAGGTTCTCAAATCCATGCTTTCCTTGATTGAATAAAATTAGGATATCATGCTTATAAAATATTTTTAAAATCTATCAGTATCAAGTAGGCTTTGGATAAAATTAATGTTATTTATACTTGGCACACCCACTTCATTATCCTCCTTCAAATGTTTTCTACTTTTTTCAATCACTATACATTGGTTTTTCATGAACAAGATTTCACCGAGAGAGAAAGATTTAAAATAATTTCTCATTGTTGTGTCATGCAAGCTTATCCCCTTAAAAGTAGTGTGACTCTCTTCTTACTATTAATTAACTTTCAATTGTTGTTCATAGCAAAAGTTGATGATAAATCCATGGGTCTCAATGGGTTCCCTTGGGATATTTATAAGGCTACTTTGGGATTCACCGACTTAGATCTCTTACATGTTTTTAATGAAGCCCGTAGAAACACAATGTTGGGGTATTTATTTAATAAAGGAAATATCAAGTTCATTCCCAAAATAGGTGGTCCATAATTTCTTATTAGTTGGTGGTTGATAATGATTTTAAATGGATCATACCAAATCCTTGTCAAATCTCTCGTTTTACACCTCGACATATATTTCCTATCATTATATGGAAAATTGAAATAAGGATCATTAAAAGTTACTTCATTCTATACAACATTATTTTTATATGAGAAGGGATGGAGTGGGCTCAAACTTCCAATCAAAAGACAATATTCATTATGCTTTATTTTAAAAAGGATTATAATCACATAGGTGGCCCTTCATCATATCCATTCTTAAAGTTGTTGGATTTGGTGAATTCCTCCTCTTGGTCGTTCAAAATGCTATTTGAAGATGGATTTTCTAGTTTAACTATTAATGGATGCTAGTATGAAACTATTGGCCTTTTTGGCTCTATTCTTTAGTGATGTCCTTTAGCTCTCACTTTATATGTCCTAGCCACTAAGGAGTTTAGTTATCTACTTTCCAATTAGGGAGGGAAGGGTTTGGTTCACAAAATATATTTCCCTAATTGATAGAACCAACTTATTAATGTCCATTTTGTAGATGAATCCTTTCTCACTCTCTACGAAGGCATCTTATAATGAAACTCTTAATTGTTAAAATATATGTTAATAGGCCTCAAGATCATGTATTAAATGAGAGTAGACTCAATGTTTTGTCTCAAATTTTTTTTTCATTACGAGATTGGCTCAAAGATTACTGATGGAAGTGGATATCACATGGAGATAAATTGAAATTATTAGGCATTCCTTTTTCTTTTAACTCCCATCCCTTATATTTATGGTATTGTGATTGATCGAGTGGAAAATAAAATCTCTTATTTGATTTCTAAGCCTATGTCACTTATAATTAAATTTTAGGTGTGCACTAAAATCTTTATTACCACACATGTATGTTATTCTTCATGTTGGGCCCTATCCAAAGCCTTCTATTATAAACTCTCCAAACTGTTACATAATTTCTTATGGTCTAATTCTAAGAAAGCTAGGGAATCCACAAATTTTTTTCGAATGGTTATTTCTTACCTTAGGAAAAAGGTAATATGAGTAGTATTGATATCCATCACCAAAGCATGGTTGTCATGATAAATGGATGGTATAGGTGGTAGAAGGACATGAAGCTTGGAAAATTATTTTACGTCATTATATTTCATAAAGTACACCTTACGAAAAACCTTTCTACAAGAATATTTGATTCCACACCCTATTGATCATCGTTGCTCTTGTTAAAATTAAGGAGACGCTCACTACCAAAAGCATATTGAAATCCTTAGATTTTGTTAAACCACACCCCAAGTGGATTTATGATGTTTTTTGCAATGGCTTCTCATTCAATGACAACATTTTTTAGTGATCCCCTATTTCTTCTTATTCCTCCACCCCATTTTAGAGGGGCTTAACATTAAGATCTATGGTTATTTAAAAAATGATTCCATTTCATTTGAGACCTAGTTTCTTCTTGGGATTAGCTTCCTTGGTCACTTCGAGATAGAAGTTCCATGTTATGCATACTAATATGCTTTCTATTACTCACATTCAAGAGCTCGTCCCGGATGTGATGCTTCACAAGTTTTTCCTCCAACCACCATAGGCATGGTGGAAAGATTTAGGTTTGAACTATAACAAAAATATTTGGGTCTACTCTCTTGGGTTGCTCTATCAAGTTTCTAGTCTTATTTCCCTATATTATGGAAATTAAATTCTCACTAGAATATAAAGTCATCTCCTCATAGTTGTCTTTCTTGGCTCAATAGAATTTTGTATGCCATATTAGATCCTAAATTATCCCATTTCCTATGGTGCCTTACATGCTAGGGTTTACTCTTTGGAGATTGGCTCTTCCATAATGGCCTCTCTCTATAGTGGCCTTCTTGTGTGTGGTATAAATTTTTCAAACAAAATTTTTAGTTTCATCCTCAAGCTCAATTTTATTAGCATTAGATCCATAACCTTTTCAAACCTTTACACCTCGAACCCTTTTCTTGGTTGTTGCTTTTATTTGGAGAATAGATGAATTGGCCCACTTCCATCACCTTTTTATGGATTTTTTTCGTGTTGTTATTTTGTTTAAATTATAGAAGTCTTGAAATATATCTCTCCCTATCTAGGGTAATGTGTAAATTGTGCATCCACCACCGAGGTGGGGGTTACTATTTCCTTTACTTATATTAGTTGTTAGGAAATAAGGGATAAAATATGCGGAATAATCCCTCACGAGAATCATGCAATGAGAAAATAATATGTATAAATTATTACAGATCTCAAATAAAATTACAGAATAAAATAACACAACACAAAGAGACAGTATTTAACGTGGTTCACCCAATTTGGGCTACGTCCACCAAGAATCACTTGCTCATATTTTATTACAAGCCACCGCTCTCTCAATACAATACCTAGATCCGTTTGGAGCTATGCTCAACAAACTCTACAGAATTCACACCTGAATTCAAAACACATCTGCAATACATTTGCTTGTACATCTATCATATGCATAAGACCATATAAATAGACAACTGCTTAAGCAATTTTACAAAACCGTGGGTATCAAAACCATGGGCAAAACCCGTCCCATAAACCTATGGGTCAAAAAAATTGCCCATATGAGAAAAGCACGTTTCCCGATATGTCGGGTGCATTTTTCGAGGCCAAAAATTTTACGCCTAAAAAAAAAAATTGAAATGCGCCCCGAACCCCTACTGCTGGGGCTACCGCCCCGCACCCCACTCGGGGCCCGGCTGGCCCCGAACCCTAGCGAGGATACATGAAAAGTGTACAGTACTCTTAGTGTACAGTCTTCAACACTTTCACACATGAAAAATAGGCTCCACAACCTAACATTAGTGACTCTTAGACTTAAGATGGGGACATGTGGGTGGTGTTTGATCCTTCTTTTAATGTGCATCTAGTTTGGGGCTCATGGAAGGAAAATTTTCCACCTATTCCTATTTTTACTACCACTTGTGTTTAACCTTCCATGCTTCTAGCTTACATAACCATATTTTAGTAATATGTCAACACTTTATTTCACCATATTTTTAATTGAAAAATGCACTTTTATATTAATATAACAATATATACAACACCATTTGTACAAAAATGGGTGGAAAAGTCACACCCCATAATTCTAAAAGTCACATCGAGCTAAAAGAAGCCTTGAGAGAGGCAAGTCATAGCACCAAAATAACTACATAAACAATGCAAATTTCAACAAAAAAAAGAGAGCACAACTAAGCAGCAGCCACGAACATGGAAGCAGGTGGCGGGGGATGGGGACTATCAACCTTGTCACCCTAACTCCGAACCGAGGGTGAGCATCATCGAACTAGGATCCCACCCATCCCATCCATTATCTTGTTGATCACCAGAATTGTCATTAGGTGAGAGGGAGAAATGGCCAATGAGAACCGAGGAAACTTTCCCTGACTAGGAGAAAACCAACCAAAGCCACCCGATAGAGGAATCACGGATGAATATAGCTAAGAGTGGGGAGATCTCTACCAAGGAGAAAGACTCCACGGGAAGTGATGATCTTGCCCCCACCCGCAGCAGCCAAAGAGATGGAGAGCAGCGGCGAGGTAGAGATGGCAAACGACAAATGCTTAGTGGCGGTGAATGATAGCATGGGGGCGCATCCAGGGAACTGAATGAAAACACAAGGAGACGAACCCTAGTGGTCGAGGAAGTGCTAGAAATGCTCTACCTCGAGACTAACCTTCTCATCCTAATTTTGAATCTGAAGCATGACATTAGAGATCACAACCACTTTATTAGTAACAAAGAAATCATAATAAAGCATAGCACTATTAAAAACTGCATTATTTTTATCTTTCCAAAGAGCGAATAATATTTCAGTTCTAAAGATGTGCCAAAAAAATTTGTAAATTACAAGTAGCATAGTCGAGTCCCCAACGAGCCATTTTCCGGAGAAAAATATAGAGAAAAGGGTTGAAAAGGGTATGAATCCATCTCTAAGCCGTTTGCACTGAGGGAAAAACCAAAAAATGTGCTTAATAGTTTCCGGTTGCTTGAAACACAAACAAACAAGATTAAACCCCACCGAATGATCGAGTGTTAGCTAGAAGGCCTTGATGAAGGATGCACCATAGAAAATGGGCTTTCTTGGGCTCGACATGAGCAGACCAAACCCTCTAAAAATGGTGAGACCAAATAGAGGTTGAAGAGGAAAGGCACCAACGTGTCGATTAAGCATAGAAAAATCAATCACTTTAGGAGCCAACAATGAATAACCGAGGGAGGGTTTGTAACGGCGGAAAGGCATAACAATAGGCCAATTCCAGTCACGCCACCAAGGAACACTAGAGGTAAGCCCAATTTTATGCAAATACTCATCAGGAATACCTTCAATCAATTATTGGATAGGCTTTGCATCAGTAGGGAGAAGCTGAAATTTTAAAGCAATAGAATCCCAAGAAATCTAGTCTCTGGAATGTTTACAGAATAAATCCCCAATGAATTGAATTCCCTTTTTAAACAATCTGAGAGATTTAGACTAGGGGGCTAAAGTAATGGGTTTGTCCTGAAAATAAAACACAAGGGACCACCAAAGAGACAAGGAATTAATAGAAAGACTAGACTGAAACCATCACCCACCCAAACCAAATTAGGTTTGAGAAACTCCCAGGCCTTCCAGATACTCTACAATATGAATGAACCTTTAACCTTAACAGAAACTGGACAAAGCAAAAAGATTGGAAATTAAGGCCTTTCCAAGCAAGCCTACCCAAGGGGACCCCCTGAAAAATGTCATGCCGAATAAGCACCTTCCAAGCTTCATTGCCCTCTAAATTGCACAAAATCCATTTAACACAAAGAGCCTTTCCTGAATTTGATGTCAATCAGACCTAATCCCCCAACTTCTTTAGGCATACAACAGATGTCCCAAGCTACCCTATGGAAACCCTTGTGCCCTACAGTTTTGGCCCACAAAAATTCCTAAAGTAGCTTCTCAAGTTTGGCATAAGCAGTAATAGAAGGATCCCAACAAGAAGAATAATAAACATGTGTGGCAGCCAACACTTTGGAGCAGATTTGAAACTTACCTGCTAAAGAGAGAGGCTTAGAGATCTAATAAGAAATTTTGTGTTCAACTCTCTGAACAACATATGCCCAAAGTTGAGCAGAAGTGGCCTGGAAGGAAAAAGGGATCCCAAGGAATTTAAACTACACACCAGGCTCAATCCAACTCCACTTCATCTATGCAAGCCAATGAGGCATGAGTATTTCATACTTCTGTAGCACTAGGTTTTCTCCCATTGAATAAAAACCCTGAAGCAAGAAAAAAATGTCTAAACAATCCAGTGCTTGACACACAGATTGTTCTTCCTCCAAGAGAGTGAGAAATGAATCATCAACAAAATGACCATTGATAAGCTCTGAGAAGTTGAAGGTAACGAGATACCTTTAACAAGTCCTTGAGAAGCTTTGTGGGCAAGAAGATAATTCAAACCTTCACGGACAACACATATAGGGAGGGAGCCAGAGGGAAACCTTGGTGAATTGACTTGAAAAGACCAAACTGAAAGATTGTGCCCCATTAATAGTAATACAAGCCCCAACATTATGAAAAAACATTTGAATAGACTGCACAAACCTAGGGCCAAATCCAAGAGCCTGGAGCATGGCTAAAATGAAAGACCACTCAATCCTATCATAAGCTTTAGCAAAATCTATCTTAACAAATAGAGCTTGTTGTGATGATTGACGAGCCCATTCCATTCCTTCCCAAACAACAATGATATTATCAAGAATAAATATGTTCTTAATGAATCTAGTTTGCTCACTTCTAACAATTAAGGGCAAGAGATTAGCAATCTTGTTGGCTAAAGCTTTAGCAATAATCTTATAAGAAACATTAAGCAAAGTGATGGGTCTCCAGTTGGTGATGATTTTAGGATCCCCTGCTTTGGGTATGAACTTGATGTTACCTTGATTAATGAGGTTCCCCAGGGAATTGGAATCAAGGGCTTCCAAATAAACATGGTGGAGGTCCGGACCTACCGTGTCCCAAAGGTTTGGTAAAATTCCACTAGAAAACCATCAACTCTAGGAGCCTTGTTGGCTGCCATTTGAAAATCAGCTTCCTTCAGATCAGAGAGTGAAAGAAGGTGATCACAAGCAATCCTCTAAGAGTGGGAGACTTTGCAGGGAACCACCTAAAGACATTTCAAAAGAGCTTCCTCTCTAGCAGGAGTGGCAAGTTGAGCTACAAAAACTCCATGATAGTGTTGGAAAAAGGCTGAAGGATATCAGGTAAGGTAGTACAGTTTTACAGTATCATGCAAAAATGGCTTTGATCCTATCTGAAGAGTGCTTGGAATGTAACATGGCGAAGAATTATTTGGAAGCTCTATCACCAATCTTGAGCCAATGCAATCTAGCACACAGATGAGATCCTAGGCATTGTAAGCTTCATGAATCTTAAGATTATGCCTCCAAACAACAGCTTGAGACTATAAATTTTTGTTGAAGGGAGAAGCCTCAAGTTCGTGTGAGATTCTTTCAAACTCATGATAGGTAGTTGCATGATCATTTTTCTTGAAGATGGAATCCTACTTACCATAAGTGCACAAAAAATACTGGTGCACTTGATGGCATCATTCCACCACTGAATCTAGCCAAAGGAATCCAAGGGTCGAGGGACTAGGTTCCAAATGCGTTGTATGTGAGACACACCAGTGAATGTTTGAGGTGAGTAGTATTGAGATAAAATTGAGAAATGCCCTTCTGTTTCTTAACAGTTGATTCCAAGAAATATTGAAAAAGATGAGCAAGTGATATGAGAGTAGAGCAGTGTTGGCTGTAATGCCCATTCCCGGGACAATGAACCTGAAATAGAAGTTACTAACAATTTGGGGTAAAAAAATTTTTTTAAAAAAGGGTTAATTAGTACTATTCCATCGTTAATCTCATTCTCGATAATAACAAATTTTATTCTAATTTAATTTACCTAATTAAATTAATTACCACTCTAATCCCGTCTTTGACTATTTACTTATCTTTTAAATTTATTAGGGCCATAATTAGCAAAACTACACCCCTTCTATTTTATTCACCCTCTTCTCCTTCACTTAACTCTCCACACTCATTTTGTTTAAAATTTATTTACCCTTCCACTATATTTCCCTTATCCAAAGTATGTAGGGTCTTATTTGAGCCCTAGGATCTGACAAATCTCAGCCCTAGATCTAATTTTGACCTAAATCCCTTTATCTCTTTCTTTTCTTTTCATTTCCATGTTATTTGCTCTCATTTGCTTTGTTTTTATTGCAGGTAGAAGACAGGGAGCTTGGAGATAGCCAGATCTCCCAAGATTTACTTCTTTGTTTTTTTTTTTTGTTGAATAAATGTGCATATTTATGTATATGTTCTTATTTTTTCATGAGAGTGAGGAGGGGTGGATTACTTGTGTGTTGCAGGGGGGATCGAGTGAAGGGTTGCGCGCAGAGAGAAAGGCGTATGGGGAGAGGGTCATGGTGATCGGCCGGCGCGCGGGGCGAGGAGGAGGAGGATGCGTCGGTTGAGAGGGGGGGGAACAAGCCTAAAGGGGGCAGCGTAGGAAGGAAGGAAGACAGCGTAAGGGGCGAGAGGAGGCATGGGGCGGGGTCGCCGGGAGGCATGTGGGCAGTGGCTGGGGGGGCGGCCAAAGGAGGCGTGAGGGTTTGTGGGGGGGACAACGCGCCCCGAGACAAAGCAGGCAGGGTGGGTGGGACGGACGGGGGGGGGGGCGTGCCCCCACGGGACAATCCTTGAGGGTGGGGGTTCGGCCCCCACCAAAGATTGTTTTTTTAGTGCGTAGGGCAGGGGGCCGAACCCCCCGACACAAACATTTTTATTGTTGTTTTTTTATTGTAAGTTTATATTAATAAAAATGTTTTTGTTTTAATATATATATATATAAATATATGATTTATTATATATATAATTTAATACATATTTAAAATATTACTCATTTACGAAATATTGTGTGTGTGTGTGTGTGTGTGTGTGTGTGTGTGTGTGTGTGTGTGTGTGTGTGTGTGTGTGTGTGTGTGTGTGTGTGTGTGTGTGTGTGTGTGTACATTTTAATGTATATAGAATTTTGTTTATATATATATTAACACACGTATAATATATATAATGTTATAATTTTAAAAGAAACTAGGTATAAAATTATACATGTATGTATATTTTACTTCACACTTTTAAATCTGCAAAATAGAGTTTTATTGGCATAACAATTTAATTATGACTTGATACTTAACTAAAATGCAGTTGTCATTTAAAACAAAACCTCATTAGTTACATGCTGATTTTACTTATTTTTTTTGGTATTTCATAATATAGATTGTTTAATAAGAGCAAAATATCCAACTCCTCATGGAAATGAAAACTAAAATTTCAACTTTCAGTTTATGTATTAACATTATCAACATTTACAAGAAAGGAACATATAGCAAGAAGGAGAGTGTTTTTGTTAATAACAGTCACATGATTCCATAGCCAAAATAAAACAATTAGATTTCTAAATAACATCTTTCCTTAAGTTTTCACAAAAACAAGAAAGTGCAAGAAAATAACAGATTTCTTTTCTTGACATAATACTATCAATGTTGGCAAGGAAACAAAGGCTAAGGCAAACAACACCTTCAACAAACTATGTTTCTTTTGTAAATATAAATACAAGAGTTACATCAAGATTCAATTAGATAGATCATTTACTACAATACTTCACCTCCACAAGCTTGGGCTATATGTGTGTTAAATCTCAAGTGGCAACTAATCAAAAATTTCTAAGACAAGTTTCCAAGTGATACAAAATGTACAAAATGGAGGGTTTACAAGGAGATGTAACTATTCTCATAACCATATCCAAAGGAGTTACAATACAATAGAGTTTCATAAGGAGAGAAAAGAACAATAAGAGCCCAAGAGGCCACCCACTCCAACTTGAGAGCCAACTTCCATGTCTTCCCAAAACCATGCAAGGAGAAAAAGAGCTTGTTTGCCACCCAACCATAGGCATCATCACATGCCTCTCCCAAGGTTGGGATGCATGCTAGCCTCCCCCAAGCCCATGGGAAGGAGGATAACTAACCAAAACTTGCACAAGATGGAGGGTGAACTAACAATGATACAAGCACACAAAAATAGGACAAATACAAAACAAGACTCCAAAATTTACGAGGAGAACCCATGTTCTTCCTCAAAAGTGGGGAAGAGAGGAGAAAGTTATCCAAAGTTATATATATTAAATTTCTTGCACAAAGAAAAAATTCTCCATACCCTCCTTATTGCTCCTAAATTCAATCAAAACCCTCCTTATTCCTCCACCCTTTCTCCAAGTCCTTCTTGGAAGGATTTTCAAACCCCAAAGGGGTTTCCTTACCAAGAATGGGGAAGGAGATTCAAGCCAAATGAATCAACTTCCCCACCTCAACCATTTGAGGGGAAACACTAAGACCCTACAAGGCTTGTCCATCAAGCCTTGAGGATAGAGAGGAAAAATCCCTCTCTCCCCCCCACAACTCCAAAACTCCATCATGCCATATGATGGAGGGAGTAAAACAAGCAAGTAACAACCAAAAATCCACATGCAACAATAACAATTTCAAACACCCAATCTAACATCTAAAAGGAAAACAACACAACCAAAAGACATAAGAGCCTACCTCAAGGAAAGCTCTCCAAAAATCTCTCCAACTTCAAATTTCTCCACTCTTGACTCAAGCAAATCACAAGCTCCAAATCACCCAAGCATCCAAGCAAGAAGTTCCCAAAAGAAAAAAGTCCCTCTCTTTTCCCATGAATGGGAATTTGAAGAGGAGCAAGCAAGATCCTCACAAATGAGGGGGTGACATGTGTCACCCCTCTCCTTCTTCAAGGTCAAAGATGCCAAAACAAAAGAGAGAAAGGTAAAAAAAAAAAATTTCCCTCTTCTCCCAAATTCCCTAAATGTTAGCAAGACAAAATTAGTGAAACTTTTAATAAGCACTCCAATCCACACCCCTTACATGGATGTGACCAAACAAGAGGTAAAAAGGGAGGGAAAACTCCCTCTAGCCTTGAAAATAAGCCCCCTACCCATTAGGTAGGGTCCAAGGGCTCATTTTTATGTTAGGGGTCCCAAAATGGGTCCAAAATAACCTAATTTCGGGTTTTGCATTTTTGGCACAAGGGTAGAGGGTGTGGGGACCACCCAAGGGTCTCACATGTGACCCTAAACCCTTGTGATTAAGTGACTCATTAAACAAAATAAAAAATTTAAATGAAAGTGGGATTATTAACTCCCAAAACAAGTTTACATCATAATTAACTACCCTAAACAAAATTAATAATTCATGGCACAATACATTACAAAAATTGGGGTCACTCATAGTGCCCAAAATAATAATCTCCTATATTACGGCTTCACACAATGAACATGGCTAGGACTCAGCCCTTGGGCTCCTTGTGCAAGATTGTGTAGTTGGCCTGAATTCCCATGTTCTCCTATAAACCTGTCACCTGCACACTCATTACACACATTAACCGTACCTGTCCGATAAAATATAAAACAACGACACAAAGTAAGATATCAATAAGTTCTAAACTAGCCTAACATCCTACTAAAATCAAAATGCGACAACATGCACAATTATAGTCAATATTCCAAAAGTTAGACAAGATGATAAAGTGACATATAACCATGGAATTCCGCATGCAACAACTATCCATCAATATAATTATGTTCCAAACATAGCATCATATCCATTAGTATCCATGACATCATAAGAAAATGCAACAACATAGAAATTAAGCTAAATTGGCGTTATACGCCTGAATGTCCACAAATGTCTAATAAGATCAAATCTCTGATATAATGTCCACGATAAAACAAAATTCTATCAAAACATGTCTCTGAGCAAAGAAACAACAAGCTACTGAGCTATAAAAAGTGTGGGCACTACATTGGCCATAGCCACAGTCACCAGAGACAGAACAAAGAAGAAAATGTATTGAGAAGGCATAAGAGCACGGTCAAGCCTTTGAACAACATGATCCTGCCCATCTCAGAAATTGGACCATGTAAACCAAGAAGATGAAGAAGGATGACGAAAGGGAGATTAGGGTCAAAGAGGACCAAACTTGTGCACAAGTAAAACCAAGCTTCCTTTCTCCCACACACCACCTCATTGGCAGTCTACCCACTTTTCTTTTGGGTTCTCTATCATGTTAAAGTCGCCACACACCACCCAAAAAGCATCCGACAGAGAATCTGCAAGCCAACACCAAAAAGAGCCCTTTCCCCCACATCATTAGAGGCATATATGTTAGCAAGACCAAAAATATGACTGTCAAAATAAAAAAGAGTCCACACCACACGATGCGTGGGGTCCAAACCCCACGAGATCACATGTTGGGAAATGTCAAGAGAAATCAAATTCATAACCCCACCGCGGCCCTGCTCATGACTGGAGGTGTGACAAATGGCTGCGGCCAAATAGTATGAGCTGCAGAATGTAACAAAAATCCAAAAGCTTAACTTCTTACATACACAAAATTTTCATATGAATAAAGTGCTGACAACTATCCTTGACCAGATAACGTCAAGTCGTTTTAGTAAGTCTTTGTATATTCCAAGAGTACACAATCATTGAGAAAGATCTAAATTCATATTTCCCTCACTATCCAACGTAGAGAGGACTTCATATTGATTGGGAGAAAAGAGGTTTGGTTGAGAACCGGCTCAAATGCTCTCCAAAGGTCCAAGGTCTACACTTTTCTTGCACATATTCACCATCCTCTCGTAGGGAAGGGCTATGAGAACGTGTTTTTCTATCTTTGCAGGGCTACACAGAAACCCCAACAAAGGGATTATCTGGAAGAGAAACCGGGGCAATAACAACCGCGGCCACAAGTGAGCGGGAGATAGGCGGGTTTGGCTTAGCATGTTCTAGTTGTTTGGCCATGGAGGAGTTGTGGAGGAACTAGCACCATTGTTGACAACAGACGATAAACATAAGTTTTTCATTTTTACAAGGCCCTTTAAAACACCCTTTTTATTAGTCACAGTTGTCCATCCGTCGGATGAAATTTTAGGGTTTGACGGTGTTTTTTCTGTAGGAGCAAGACGCGAGTTGGCCATGAGAGGACATTCACGAATCATGTGCTCAGATGACTGACAACGAAAGCAGGTGTTCAAAGCAGATTGATATAAAGAACCCTTTGAGTGAATTGGGTTTTGCCAACCTGGATATCAATCGATTCCTTAAGATCCTTTGAGAGGTCCACTTCATGTACACACGACGTTGAGGGCGAGCATTAAAAAATTTGGGTTGCTCATTGCAAATGAGCCATCCCAAGGGTTTGACAAGATCCCCTATAAAGACCACAAAGGCAAAGGTAACCCTGGAAACTCAATCCAGACAGGGACCTTGAGTTTCACTTGTTCAAGACTTGAAAGTCTTGAGTCCAGTGAGAGAAAACAACCAATGAGTTGCGAGATAAACCAAGGACCATGGTTAACAATGGCCTTGCAATGTTCAGGGTTCGAAAACGAAACAAGAAAAAGCCCTTTCCAAGGTTTTGGACACCTTCGAGCTTCACACCATGGCTCTGCCAATGATTGTGAACCCATTGCTTCAAAAGGCTCTCAGGGGGGACTCGGCCAACAAAATATGCCACCAATGTGTAATTTTCAAACCAATTACATGCATTATCAAAAGCAAGTAAATCAATAACAACATCAGTGCAGGGAGTATCAAACTCATTACCTCATTGAATACCTCGGGATGAACTTCCGAGCTTTCTTCGAGCCATGGTTGGTAGCCACACCGTTAACGAGCCCTGCATCAATAGATGAGGGTGTCGAAATGGAGGCCATTAAAAAGGGTTAGACGTCGCCCTAAGGTCGAAATAAAGTCCCATGCAACAAAATTAATGAGCGAAAAAATTGAAAATATTGTAGATTTCCTTAAGGGACTGTGGTTTGATGGATGTACGGACGACAGCAGACATGAACAAACAAATAAAACCTAAACCCTAGTAGAGCCCATTCCTCGCAAAATCTCTTCTTTTTATCGCCAATTTCATTTCACCATATTTTTTTCTAACCATATCTTAATTTTTGGATCGTGCACACCTATCGACCACCTTTTATTGTAATTTGTTATAAATCGTAATTCATGAATATGATATATGGATAAGTCCCGGTTTAAAAACAAACCTCCTTTTATTTCCTAGCCAAAATTCTTATCAAACTTAGCATATACATAATATAACTTAGTCGAATTGTCGAAAGAAAGAAAAAGGCTTGCTAGACAACTTTGCTACGATGAGCTCCACACAACCATCATTGGAAAAATATGTTGAGTGCGTGGCAGTTTACTTTTTTCAATTTGGTTAAATAGGGGAATTCGAAATATAAAAAGAAAGTCCATTATTTTGACATTTTTAGAATAAATAAAACATTACAAATAATAGTTGTATACCTCCTGCTCTCCACTAGGAAAGGTACAAATGATGATGGGGAATTGAATAGATAGCAGTACCACCTGCTAACACCAAACACGTGTCAATGCTTTCAACTTGCTTTATGATGAAAAGCTGACGTTTCCACATTGAAATCGCCCTTGTCACTTCCTTACAAAATCCAACACTTTCCTTCACGTTATCAAATTTGAAGGGCGAGTCAAAACTTCGTTCTGAACGGTAAATACCTATTGGACTAGCTCTTTCGCGTTGAAAAGTAGAATATTTTTTTACATTTTGTGTGACATTATTAAATTAAATACAATTATTTTAATAGAGAGATTTTTTAAAAGAGAGTGATTATACAAACTAAAGATATCACATTAGGTGTCAAATATATTAGTTTATTTTAATCATGTTTAAGAAGAGTATCTCCACTTAAAATTAAAAAATATTTGTTTTATGTTAATGATCATACTTGAGGAGTGCAATGAATATGCCGATAGGGAAGTGTTGAAGAAGTCCAAGTTTAAGGATTGGAGGTGAAACATTGGAGGGGGGAAGAGTTGTGATTAATAAGGGGATTGAGGGAGGAGAATGTTAGGGTTGAGGAATCTATTGGAGGGAACATAAGTGATCCTTTTTTTTTTTAGATAAGTTATGAATGGACCACATGCCACTTTTTCTTGCCATCGCCGCATTGTCCATTTAATGCAATATTTGTTGAACATTAAATTCTTAATAACCACCAAATTAAAAAGCCCTTCTTTTTATTGGATCAACAACTTTTAGAGATTATTGCAATCACATTGTCATGTGATTTAATAAGGTGAACAAAAAAGGTAAATACAACTAAGCAACATGATATATTAAGAATATATTTCAACATGTATTATAAGGGTCGCATCAAAATCACTTTTTCATTGCGTATATCAAGCAAAACTCACCGGAAAGAACCTTGAGCCAAGTCACTTCCTTGTTGACAAAATGTTGTAAACAAGGTGTTGGAAATGAAAAAACTTCTCCACAAGGTTGAACCTAAGAGTTACCTCATACACATTAATATATCTTTGTCACACGTTCATGTGACAAAGCAAACGAGTGGTAAGCGATGTAATGTGGTAGAGGGTATAGATAGTTTTTGCTATAACATGTGAAAGTTTATATTAAGGACAATTTCACAATATGATTAGTTTTGTCTCCTACATTTTAATGGTCGGGTTCTGGTTTATGTTTTTTAGTCGGCGATGACAAGTGAGCCAAGGAAGCAACATGTCCCGAAGCTCTCATTCGCATATGAGCACTTTGCTTGAAGGGCATGGAAATCCACAACTCAAGTACAACATTAATTGATTTTGTTGATGCTCATTATTTATTAATGGAGAATATAAACTGGAGACCATGGTGGGAAAGGATAGAGTGTGAAAGACTCATGCATATGTAAGCTTCTATCTACAGAGGCGGTGGTTAAGGATAATCTGCGAGTCCTCCTGGGGCGAGGAGAATGTGGATGTTATGGTCGATGCCTCGAGGCTTGTCCCATAGATACAATTCATCGTGGTTCCCTAATAGTATGTGAAGAGTTTGGATTTGGAATCTAGTAAGACATTTCCAAATTTTGTTACCTCCTCTACTTGGCCTCGGTATTTTACGATCGCTATGCTTTCCAATGGGAATGTTGGCAAGCCCATTCATAGTCTCCATTGCACCTCTTGGGTGCAATTGCTAATTATAATAAATAAAATTAGACTTACCTTTTCCATCATGGTACATTGGAGTTGAACATGTTTGCTTGGCATGAAATCCTTTCTCGAAGCTTAGGACATCATAAATCATCATTTTCTTAATTAAAAAAGAATACCCAATGCAATAAAATATTATTTTTATGTTCTATAAAGTATTTTAGGTGTGTAGATTAACATCAACAATAATACACTATGGTGGGACCATTCATTGCAATATTTTGGGGATGAGAGATGATGTTTGAACTTGTACAACATGGTATTGGCGTTATTTTAGAAAGTTAATAATGAAGTGGTTCATGAGATATCCACATAGCACCAAATAAGAAAGAATTTGCACAAGTTAGGAATATGAAATGGAAAAGATGAAAAAGCTAAATGTGGGAAATGTATTAGTGTTGGGCATTGTCTTTTTCACAAGTATCAAATGGGTTCAAACTAATTCTCCAAAAGAGGAGATTATTTATATATGGATGGAGATTATTTATATATTTTATGGTTGTTTACATGATTTTCATGATTTCAATTGTAAAATAATTACAATTTTTATTGGAGAAACTATCACGTGTGACTTGTATATTTATAATATGGCCATCATTTTTTTTATATAAATTATATAAAAACTATATAAGTATATATTCAAAAAGTTAAATAAACAAATATTAATCTTTTATATGTTTATTAGTATTGTATAAATAACACTATTTTTATATTTTTGAAGGGTATATTGAAAAATACAATCACCTAAAAGTTGTTTGACAAGCATAGTAGGTCATCAAATTTAACCCCTCCTCTCCATGGTTGTGAAAAGGGTTAGTTATTTCCAATTTCCAACATAGGTGGAAGTAGAAATATGACATGTTTTTAATATTCTAACTTTGATGGGTTGGTTTAGTTTAATAATTTTTAATATTCTACTATCTTTGCTCCACTTTATTGTCTTGATCTCACTTGCATTATTTATGCGCGAGTGCAATTTATTCTTAAGGGGCCAAAAAAATGGTGAATATTCAATAGGTTCCATGTTCAAAAACCAACCACACTTCTTGTTTGTTATAGTAGTTCATATCCCACTTTAATGTTTTAAGTTTGAGTTAATTTAGGAAAAAAGTGATGTATGAACAATCATTTGTAATTGAGCCCCTCCAACAATTGGTCATATGAACGATTGGTAGATTTTATTTTCCAAATCAAAATTTTTAGATTATGAACTCCATATGATTTCTTATGTTGTTAAAAGAAAGCTGCAAATTACTCTTTGATTTACAAGGATGGATTTTTACTAATAAAACCATCTAAATTTACCATGTAATGTGTAGGTTTGAAAGAGACTCATTGTTTTCTTTATTTAAGATTTGATGTACTTATTCTAGGTTGAAGAAACGATTTCTTGTAAATTCTACCCATGGAATTCATGAATAAAATAATCAATAGGAATATACAAACGGAAATTTTTTGAACTTCAATCATGTTGGATCTCAAAGTGGTCCAAGAGAGAGATAACATAGAGAAAAATGATGGATGGGAAAAAGACAAGAAGTGAAGATATTAGAAGCTAGACGGAGCAACACATTTTCAAAACATGTTTTCTAATGCAAGTTCCAATTCCACGTAGATGTCTACGATTCAACCACATGCCATCCATATTTGAATGTAAAATTTAACTAAAACTATCGATGACTTGAAACATGATAGATCTGGTCACCCTTCACCTAATAGAATACATGTCTATCGACATAATAATCATGTAAGGAAGATATATGCATATGCACATTTAGTTGTGGGAGGAGCTTCCATAAAAAATATCAAAATTAAATCCCTTGATCAACATTAGAGTTAAGTAACCATTTTCAAGTACAATCTATTTGGTTGTAAAGTGACAAACTACAAATTTAACACCCATAATTTTCCAAAAATCATGACAATTACACAATGTTCTTCTACTCACATTTATTTCACTAATCACATAAACAAAGATAACTAGGTGTACATTAGTCTATCATGTATCATCTATTTTTAGGGTGATAATGTAGAGTGGGGATACCTCTTTGGGAGGACCACCACTTTACACCCCATATTATTTTAAAGTTTAATTTATTAAACTTTATTATGTTGGTTTTTGACGTTTAAGAGTGAAATAGTGGGACCAATTCATCGAGATCCCTCTCATGATTGGACTAACGTATACATTAGTACCATATTGATACATAAGTGAGATCATATCAGTTTGGTAAGATTACCGAGATCAATGTATTGATGATCATTGTATTGAACAATTGTGAGAAACTATTCTGCAATCATCTTTGTGAGACCGAGGAGTGAAGTGGAAGTGTTGGGTAAAAGTTGTATATGAAATTATTAATACAGGTAGTGCTTTATTTTGAGTGGGATTTTCTCCTTCAGGTTTCCTCAGTATAAATATGGTGTTCTTGTCTCTTTACTTGACTATTATTTTCTTTCAGCTCATGTTATTACATTATGTAATCTACAATATATAAACATCTAAATCTATGTTTAATTTAATTGCACATCATAATCTATAATCTTCGGCAATTTATATTGTGGATTTATAATTAGTTTATTATACATTCCTTATTAATCGACATGGTATCAAAGCGGGTGATTATGCGTGTGCAAGATTAATTTGGATGCTTTTGATTTAAAGGAATGAAGAAGCTTGAAGTTTATTTTTGATCTGTGAAACCCTCATAGTTCCGCCATCGACTTCAAGCTAATTAGGTGAAATTTTTCTAATTTCCACCCAAATATTTTTGGAAATATTAGTTAAATTGGCTTTTAGATCTTGTTTGAGCAATTGTGTGCATAGATATATGTTTATGCGGCTTATTCTTGGTCTTTGCAATTTAAATCCGTCATCTACAAATTTATTTTAATTTTTTTACATTTTGTATAGTTGTTATAGCTATTTTTTGTTGTGGATCTGAAAGTTCTCTTTAGATCCAGTTTGTTCGAGAGCCTCTAAGTCCGCTCTCCGATATTAATTAACTTTAGTTTTTGCAAGATCTGTTTTACAAATTTGAGCCAATCATTTTTCTCCATTTGCCTTTGTTGTGTTAGTCTTTTCGTTAATCCTTTCATTTTTTGAAGCTTGAGACAATCATTAAAGCTCCATCTAGCTTTGTGTTTGTCAAGATTTTTATTGATCTTTACGTTTCGAAGTGTGAGCCCATAAGGTAATTCCATGTTTCTTCGTGGTGTTAGTATTATGTTAGCTTTCCTTTTTTCGCATGCGATATCCGATCGAATAAAAGAGCTCCAAGTTGCTTCATATTTCACATTGTCAATGTTTTTTTTTTTTTGCTTCATTTATGTAAAATTAGAGCCGATAGAATTTCTCCAAGTATCTTATCACATCTCGATTTTCAATTTTTTATCATGGCGGTGGTTATCAAATAAGAATTAGCCACCTTTTCACATTTGTCACTTTGTTAGAATTGTAAAAGAGAGCCATTAAAAGGTTCTATGTGTGTTCAATTTTTGCTTTGATCATTTATGTTACATCATAAGTGTGAACCAATAGAAAAATGCTACGTACATTTATTTTTCACTTTGTGTTAGTCTTTGTTAGTTGCATGTAACCAATAGATTGTGTCCACATTCTTTCGCATTTTGTTTGTCCTTTGTTATAACCATGTTAGATTAAAAAAGTGATCCAATAAGTTAAAGACACATATACACGCTTATCACTTTTTGTTTTGACTATTAATTGTCTTTGGACTTGTTTGTTGCACTATATGAAGTGTGATTTAATAGAAAAACACCACGTATCTTTTTTTTTTTGTAGTGTCATTTTTTTTTCTTTTTCTGCGTGATCCTTTGTTTTTTTATCACGTTTTTTTTTCATTACGAACCCACTAATCTATCTATTTTAAATTAGTTATGGGAACTTAATTTCTGTGAAGGGGATATACTTTGGAATTTTCCAGAAAGATGACACATGGCCCTCTTGATATTGTTGATCTATGCCACGTGTCACCTCTTTCTTCGAGTGTCCTTTATTTTTTTTATTAATTAAGTGGTTCGGCTTATCTCTTGCTTTCTCCTCAGAGTTACAAACTATCTCGCCGAGTTAATTTTTCCTAACCCCCGAACTGGATCCACAAGTTTATTAACTTCAGTTTATTTTGGGTGTTTCAAGTCCGTCAAAGAAACCTAGTTCGGAGAATGCCAAAATTGTAATGCGTGTCTCTCTTAGCCATTGGATTTGTGCCAAGTGGTTGCTGCCAATACTTTTCTCATTTTTATTTAATTAATGTGTTCTAAGTTGTTTTTTAATTAATTTTCTTTTAAAAAGGCTTGTATCTCAACTTGGTCCAAGATCAATAGTCTCACCATAAACTCGACCAAACAAGTTATTGTAAAATCATCTAGAGCTATTTATGTCATACATATCTTGAAAAGAAAATCACGCGACTTATTTTTAGTCTCTTTTGGCTCTTTTTGTAAAGAGTTGATTCATTTTTAGCTGTATTTGTCTTCATCAGTTGTTTGAGCATTTAAAAATGGCCGGTAATTTTAGTTTTTGATGTATAAATATCAGTTATTAAATGGAACTAATTATAGTATTTGGAGAGTAAGGTTAAAATCCTATTTCATGGCTAGAAAGCTATGGGATCTTGTAACTGGTGTGGAAAAATGACCCACCAGAAGATTAAAAACTCTGAAAACCTTAGCTCCTTCTCCCAAAGATCTTAGGAAGCCCTATCAATCCTATTACAAAGCATAAAGGATGAATTTATATTGCATATAGGTCATATGGATTCTCCTGCAGATGCATGGAAACAATTACAAACCATGCATAAAGGAAGTCTCCTATAAAAATAATTAAGCTAATTATGGAATTATTTACAACTCCCATGAAGGGGGATGATAAAATTGTTAATTACATGGATAAAATTAAGAACATTAAAGTTCAAATGGATTGTTGTAATTGTGAATTGTTTCAGGATAAAATTTTGTATTTTATTATTAAGATAAATATTCATGAAAAATATAGGAAATATATCTCCATTCCTAACTCTAAATATCGAAATGAAAATGATCTGTTTGATTTTGATACTGATGTCTTCTCTTTTAATTCAAGAAGAATGTGTAATGTATAATTTTGAATCAAAAGAGACTATTACCTGAGCATTGTTCTCTCGTAATCATAAACCCTCTCATAAGATAAATAATGTCAATTATAATCAGAAATCTAATCTCAAATCAAAATTTAAACCCAATGCTAAATCTAATTATGTTAGAACCAATCAAAATTTTAAAGTGAAATTCAATGACACATGTAACAAATGTGGTAAGTTTTGTCATAAAGAGTCCGATTGTCATGTAACAAATAAATAAATATTTAAAATACTAAAAATAGTAAATTTAGTAATCAAAAGAAAGATCAGAATCAAAATCAAAATAAAAACCATGCAAATAATGTTGAGAATTCTATTTCCTTGTATACTACTCTCTCAGTCTTCAAATGACAATGAATGGATCCTAGATAGTGGTGCCTCTAGGCACATGACTTGTATTCATGATATCCTCTTAGATGTTGTTAAATGTGAGGAAAATATATATCTAGGGGATAATTCCATTATTAGATCTGATAAGTTGTGGAAATGTTAAACTGAAAATGGAATAATTAGGAATGTCTTGTATGTTCCTCAGTTGAAAAATAACCTTTTATCTTGCTCTCAGCTAACTAAAGAAAACTATAAAGTTGTTTTTTCAAAGATAAATGGTATGTAAAAGATAAACTTAGTAATGTTATTGTTGAACTGGTATACAAAAAAATGGTTTATATTTTTTTATGGATTTGTTTCTAAATCTTGTTTTTCTTCTTCATCTAGAAATGATCTTCAACTTTGGCATGAAATGCTTGGACATGTAAATTTTAGAAGTTTGTATGAAATGTCTCACCTAAATCTTGTAACATGTCTCCCTAAATTGAAATATGATCATGAAACATGTGAAAGTTTCCTACGTGGTAAGAAACATGTTGAACCTTTTCACAAACATCATGATCTAAATTCCTATCATCTATTAGAGTTGATTCACAGTGATGTGAGAGGTCCACTTGAAGTTCCTTCTCTTAGTGGAGCTTTGTATGATGTTTTCTTCATTGATGATTTCTCTAAGATGACCTGGTCTTATTTTATTAAGATTTTTTTGATTTATTGTATAAATTTCAAGTACTTAAAGCTTTAGTTGAAAATTCTTATAATTTGAAAATAAAAATAATTAGAACTGATAATGGAGGTGAGTATGTTAAAAAAACCTTTGATGAGTTATGTGTGTTATGTGGGATTTAAAGAGATTTGACAACTCCCTATTCTCCACAACAACAAAATGGCATTGTAGAAAGGAAAAATAGGACTGTTTTAGAGATGGCTAGGACTATGATTCATGCATCAAATGTGCCTAAGTTTTTATGGGTAGAAGTAATGAATACTATTGTCTATATCCTAAATAGAGTTCCTTCTAAAGCTCTTCATCAAACTACACCTCATGAAGTATGGAAAAAATAAAAACCAAATATCTCTCACTTAAGAATATTCGGTAGTCCTACTTCTATCTTCATTCCAAAAGTTAAAAGTAATAAGCTTGATCCAACCTCTTATTCTTGTATTTTTGTTGGTTATGGTTGTCAAACAAAGGATTAAGAGTCTATGACCCTTTCAAGCATGACATAGTTGAAAACAAGAATGTTCATGTCTTAGAAAAGACATTATGTGATGTTTCTTATGAACCCTCCTCTGTTTCTCTTGAAATAGAGCCTGATAATCCTTCTCTTAACAATATACAAATTGTAGTTCAAGAGGATGATTATCCTAATATAGATATGATGGAGATTGAGGGGGAGTCATCTCAAAGTGTTTTGCATCCTAGAATTCCTACATGGGAAAAAAATCTTGTTAAAGACTCTCAAACTATTAGCCTAAGAAAGATTACCCTTAGTCAATATGTACTTATCATGCCTTGATGAACCTCTATGAAGTTAAACCACAATATTTTGAATAATCCTTTCAAGATGATAGATGGATTCAGGCTATGAAAGATGAATACAATGCTTTGATAAAAAAATAACACTTGGTAACTAGTCCATCCTCCTTATAAGTGAAACATTGTAGGATCCAGTGGTTGTATAAGATCAAGTATAACTTTATAGGAGAAATAGATAAATTCAATGTAAGGTTGGTAGCTCATGGTTTCACTTAGAAACCTAGTCTTGACTATGTTGAAACTTTTTCTCATGTAGCTAAAATAAACACTGCCAGAATTCTTCTTGCTTTGGCTAAACAATATGGCTAGGAGATTCACCAAATGGATGTTAAAAATTCATTTCTTAACATTGATCTTAAAGAATAAATATAAATGCATAATCCTAAAGTTTTGAAGAACTTGGTAAGGAACTATATGTCTGTAAGTTGAAAATTTCTTTGTATGGTCTTAAACAAGCTCCTAGAGCTTGGTATGCTAAAATTAATAGTTTCTTTTAGGATATTGGATTCACAAACTGTTGTTCTGATAATGATTTATTTTTAAGTTTGAAAATAATCATATTATCATTATTGTTCTATATTTTGATGATCTTTTAATATTAGCATTAACAAACATTTAATTGTTAGAATCAAAGAAAGATTAAAACAACGTTTTGAAATGACTAATTTAGGTCTACTAAATCATTTTTAGGCATGGTTATATTTCAGGATCATAAATCTATTGTTGCATCTCAATCTCAATATGCTACTAATTTACTTAAAATATTTAACATGATTGATTGTAAACTGTTGTCATTCCCATTGAAGTTGGTGTTAAATTATATCCTAAACTGCGCATGCTAAATTTGATCCTACCCTATAGAGAACTAGTTGGTAGTATAATTTATTTGACTATTACTTTGCTTGATGTTTCATATGTATTAGGATTTGTTTCTAGATTCTTGGATATATGCATGAGGATCATTGGAAAATGGAAAAAATAATTTGGAAATATGTTAAAGGAACAATTAATTATGGTTTGTTTTATTCTTCTTGTGATGATGCAAAATTACTTGGATTTTCTTATTCTAACCATGCTAGTGATTCTATAGATAAAAAATCTACTTCTGGATATGTTTTCAAGTTGGGTACAAGTTCCATCACTTGGAGTAGAAAGAAGCAACCAACAATGTCTATCTCTTCTACTAAAGAAGAGTATATAAGTGATATGGATGCTGCATGAAAGGAAGATATGCAAATGAAAATATTTGTTCGATGAATTGCATATGGGCGTGAAAGGAAACACTACTATTCTATGTGATAGCGAGAGCCACATTTCACTTGAAAATAGTACAAATTAGCATCAAAGGAAAAAGCATGTCAAGGTTCATATGAAATTTATTTGAGAGAAAGTCATGAATGGTGATATTGATCTCAAGTTTTGTTCTATCAAGATTAAGTTGCGAGATATTTTCACAAAGACATTATGTTACTGTAAAGTTATGTAATTTTTTTCCTTTTGGGCCTTTTAGAGTTTCCATTAAGGGGGTGTGTGCATGAAAATTCCACCTTTTAATTACTTATAAAATTCTAATACTTCCTCCATTTTATGATAAGTAAATGTTCACAGTATGTGAATTTACTTGTAAATCCCAATGAAGCATTAGTTATGGGAATTCCTTGTTTTATAAAAGGATCCATAATATGATATAAGTATTCATATATAAATCACTTGTCCTTATAATTTATTATGGGAAGATCTGTATGATTTCCCTTTTGTACATGCTACCCTAAAATAATTTTGATAATTTATGGATCTGTAAATCCTTTTGTAGAAAAAGGTAATTTGGCATGTTTTGTTTTTTTACCACTTAACATTAAAGGGAGTGTTGGGGTGATAATGTCAAGTGGGGATACCTCTTTGGGAGGACCACCACTTTACACCCCATATTATTTTAAATTTTAATTTATTAAACTTTATTATGTCGATCTTCCACATTTAAGAGTGAAACAATGAGACGATTCAACGAGACCCCTCTCGAGATTTGACCAACATATAAATTTTTACCATATTGATACATAAGTGATATTATATCATTTTGGTAAGATTACTGGGATCAATGTCTTGATGGCCATTGTATTGAACAATTGTGAAAACTGATTTTGCAATCATCTCGTGAGACCGCATAGTAAAGTGGAAGTGTTGGGTAAAAGTTGTATATGAAATTATTAATACAGGAAGTGCTTTATTCTCAGTGGGGTTTTTTCCTTCAGGTTTCCCCACTATAAATCTGGTGTTACCGTCTCTTTCCTTGAATGTTATTTACTTGCAACTCATGTTATTACATTTTGTAATATGCAATATCTAAACATCTACATTTATGTTATATCTAACTACACATCGTAATCTATAATCTTAATAAATTTATATTATGGATTTGTAATTATTTTATTATTCATTCCTTATAAATCCCAACACTATTAAGTTATAAGCATAATATCAAGTTACCAATAACTTTATGTGCTCTAAAATGGAAAATTTTCTTTATCTCACCTCAAATGCAGAAAACTATCACTAACACATTTCAAAGGTTCCCTTAGAAAGGAGAATATATGAAATACTATATGAGTTTTTATAAAGCTCCCTCCTTCTATTAAATTTTAAATTCAATGGATATTTCTCCCAAATTCTAGAATTATATAATTCTATATTCTTCTATCCTCTCATGTAATAACAACCATTGATGCTTGTCCTACTTGGATCAATCTCCACCCTCCATTTTTCCTTCCACGACCTATAAATTTGCATGCCACCCTCCATGGAAGCCAAATTTTAAAATTATAACTAAGTGCTGCCAAAATATCTCAATAAGCTCACTAACAACCATCAAGTATATTCAAGAAAAATATCCAATCTACTAAGGGGAGGTACTTCCCATTTGTGTCCACAAATTCGAAGAAGGAAAGTTCAATCAACCATCTTGAGAAAATGTTGGTCCGAAAATCTATCAGGTGGATAGATCTATGGATAGATGAGCCAACAGTGTGCAGGGCATAGCCCCTCTTTGAGTCAACAAAGTGAAACTGGTTTATTGCTATTCTACCAACAGAATCTATGCAAGTCTCACAATATTCTGCCTTTAGGGGTTGGGATCTCATCCCAGTAGAGGTATCTCCAACTGTGAAAAGAAGGGAAAGAAACGGGGTGAGGAGATAAGATAGATCTGAAGGGAGAAAAGAAATGAATTCCAAAGAAGAAAGGTCAGAGGGTCTATGTTTTGGGCTGGTAGTAAACAGAGCCGAACCTACTTGCATAGACGAACAAAGAAATACTGATGAATAAATGACAAAAAGTAGAGATAGATTTAACAGAATAAACGCATAAATCTGACATAAGAAAGATTAAAATGCTCATAACACACATATTCAACACAAAGTCTTGATATTTGTATTAATGTTTTCTTCTCTTACAAAAAGCTCAAAGTCTTTTCTTCTCACTTCTATTTTTCATCTAAAAAGTATCCACCACTTGAACACAAGTATCCAAGTATATATAGAGAAGGAGAAGAAAGAAGGCAAAAAGCAACCAACAACTAATTACAAAATATCTAAAAGTCAATGTTGACTTTGGACAACTTGGTGGATGACAACATCCCATGGTGCAACAAGGATGAGGTCATCATTTGTACCAACATACTCTTAGATATTTACAAAAAGGAAGCCAAGAGGAAGAAAACTATTCATCATCCTCTCGCGGCTAGAAGGGGGTATCTTGCTTCTGCTGTTGTTTGGGAGAGGTGATGTGGAACTGAGTCTGATATTCTATGAATTTACTGATCATTGGCTGAAGTTGATCCTGGGTAGGACCCTTCGTATGATTTCCGATGACCTCACAAGTATCCCGCTCATCTCTAAGTTTTTCAAGGAGTTTGAAATATTCATTACCTACCTCCATCAGGAACCCCACAAAATCACGGTAAGCTAGAAGGTTGTTGATGCATTCGGTGTCGAAAGTGGCTTCTGGCCCTAACCCTTGTGAGACGATCTCCTTAAAGATCCGAGATAGTTTCGTCTGCCTTCCTCAAGGTGAAAGAAGGAGTAAGCAAGCCCGAGACATTCTCAGAACAATTTGCTCCATTTGATGCATTGCATCCAGGGCTTCCTCCTTGACTTTGTCAATCTTTTCCAGGATGAACTCCATCTGATCGACCCGGTAATCCAACACAAAGGGATCTTGCTTTGGTACCTGGGTGATTGAAATGCCGATTTCACTAGATCGCGAATCGATTGAAAGCGGTCGAGCATTTTCTGGAATGTCTCGTGTTGCAACCTTGCATGGTCCAACTCTTCGAGATAGGTCCTGCGATCACCTGGAGATCTTTGTTCACCCGATTGATATTCTGATATAATTCGGTGAACTTGACTATTACCTCCTCATTGTCTTTGAGGATTTGATCTCTCCAGGTGAAAACTACCATACCTTGTTCACCAATTTTGGCATACTCGTTTATCTTATCCTGGCTTAGGACCTCGGAGTTTCAGTGGCAGTTGTAGAGGTGCACTGCCCATTTTCTACAGGGCATGGAGAAGATGTTTGTTTTGTTCTTTTAGTAACCTCTCCTCCTCCTTTGCTTCTTGAAGTTTCTTGTAAAGGGCATCCACCGCAGATAGGGCCTCTCTTTGAAGACTTTCGAAGACGTTCCCATTGTGACTTGGGTCACTGTATAATCTGTCAGAGATAGATCCTTTTTACCCTTTGAAGGATTGGGATATGCAATCTCCATTACTCTTTCTCCTGATGCACTCTGAGAGAAGCGGGTTATAGGATTTTACTTCTTAGCCCCTTTTCTGGGATGATGGAGAAGTCCATCGCCAAGTGCGATAGGGACTTTCCTCTTTTCTTGGATCGGATCTTTGGGAGATCCATGTTGGACTTAAGGGAATGGGACCAGAGGTAGAAGAGGGAGCAGCTGCAGTAGATGAGGGGAAATGGGTAGAGACACTTGGTGGTGGCATCAAGAGGGAGGCCGAGAAAGTGCTCACGGGAGGAAGGGATACTATAGGGAGGTAGACGCGGAATGGAAGGGAGTTGAGAGATGAGAGAAGAAATGGTGGGGGACAGCTCCACGAGAGAAGAGAAGATGGATGACGAGGAAGGGGGAATAGTAGAAGATGGGGGAGAGGATACGACCAAAGGAATGGTCACTTGGGTCATGCGAGGAGGAGGAGGAGAGGGAGAAGGGATAGAAGGGACCTTAGCAACAGTAGTGGCGACACCCTAAGTGGATGTGCCCATTAGAACACCTTCCGCCGCTTCTTTCTCTGGGGATACCAGACTTACAACCTATTCTTGTGCGGCGGAAGGAGGACTTTCAGGAGCTCCTTCTTGAGCAGAGCTCGATTCGCCCTCTTTATCCTTTCCTTTGACCTTTGGTAGATGCTTTGGCCTGACAGGTGCATTTCCCAATGGGGATGTAGTGAAATCTACCCCGAGGTAGATAAGGCCATTCATTCTGCACCAGTGTTCTATCCTCCACAATGTCTCCTTGACCCTTTCTTTAATGGTCTGGGGCACTTTTGTTCTATCAATTGCAGCAAACAGCCAGTTGTCCCCATCTGTGTCTAGATACACCTGATCAACTTCTTGATCGGTAGTTTGATAACCCTTTGGAACAATGGCCATGCCATATTGAATAATCTCTGCCAAGGCCAAGTGGGAGTGGTCCTTCCTTCTAAGTTCGACCTCATGATACAGGTCGATATAGATGTCCTCGATCTATGGAATGTGGATTGGATCGAGTTTTTCCTTGGGAAGGCAATTCCTTGGATCAAAAGTGGGCCTCACTGGGAAGTTGTGCTTTAGATTGAGCAGTTCTAGCTCTACAAACATTTCTGGGCTTTGTGGTGAGAAATGCAGTGTATCACGCCTATATAAGGGGAAAGGAGTTCCACCCTTCTTTCTCTTCAAACATTTCTCATGGTAAGTTATGAGCTGTCTAGTTTGACAGCTCCAACAGGATCAACTTGGGGCCGGCCTATCTTGGTAATTTGGTGGCTCCCCCAAGAAGTTGGCCACTCTGAGATAGGTGAAGGTGGGGAATTGGGTAAATAGTGCCCCCACTTCTCAGTCGTTGTGACTATGCTCTTGGTCATCTGACCATGAGTCATATTTGGCCTCAAAAGGCAGACGATGCCATAGAAGAAAGCATCGTTGATCTTAGTAAATTGTGGGATGCTGTTATCCAGCTTCACCTCCGGGTAGTATTCATATATTTTTACCTGAGGCCAAACCCCACATTGGCTCAGTGTTGGATAATCCCTCTCTCGAGGTCAGCGTAGACTACGTAGGAGTTCATGTAGAACCTCCCCCGTTGTGGTGAGTTGTTGGAGCTGCTCGGATATGGTACGCTTATGATCTCCACCCACTCAAAGCGTTGATCTCGGAACATTCTTGTTCATAGTTTTAAGGTACCTGAGCATCCATTTGTGAAAGTAATGGGCATTAGAAAGCCCAAAACTCTACTTAGGAATGTGATGGTGTCACTCAATTCCTCGGAGAAGTCACTGCGGTGAATAACTCAGGGCCATCTGGTTATCACCTTCTTGTTCTTTAAGTAAACTTCGTTCATCAGCTGCATGCACTTGTCTTCATTATCCTCCCATGCCTTGGTGCAGTCCTCTTGGCTTATAGCCACAAAGTGTCGGTGGTGAGGGATGCCTAGCATGATTTTGAAGTGTTGGGCGGTGAGGTTGATTATGACCTCGCCCTTTTCATTTTCAACACACCTTGTGTCTTTGTTGTAACAACGGGCCACCACCATCATAAATTCATTGTTTACTCTTTGAAAGGGATCCCAAAGAAAATACGGTCCACGCCCACCAGCTTGTCCATCCAAGGACTTCCTGTGACTCTCCTAGTTCTAGCCCAGAAATCCTCCATGTCGATGTGACCGAGTTCGGAGTCTCTTATGTCCAGGTCACATTCTACCTGGGACTCGGGCATTCTGACCCTCTGGTATTTATACTTCATCTCTTCTTCTGTAAGCTTAGCCTTACCCTTTGACTTGGTTGGATTTTTGCTTGATGTAGACATATATGGATCTGAGTTCAGTTCTGATCTGCAAGAAGGAGCAAAGTCCAACGCAAAAGAGCCATGTTAGCTGTCAGATCTTCCATTAAAGCACTACAGAATGAGGAGTTAGCAATTTTAAGGCCTCAAGTACAGGGGCACAAGAACTCTATAGGATGTAGAGTTAATAGAATGGCGCATTGAATCAGAGTGTTACAAGGAACAAATCAGCGCCAAAGGGCGCAGGGAGCAAGGATTTTGCATATGACATTATTGTTATTATAAGCGGGGATGTGCCTATGCCATTTATGCGAGTTTTATACTTGGTGCTTGATTATTTTGGTGTTGCATGGGGGTAGGGTGTGCCAATGGCGCATACAATTTGCGTGTAACACGAGACTTTGGTGCGAAGGGCGCAAGATCAATGTGTGTAACACCAAAATTGCATGCGCACAGGGGGACTTTGGCGTGGCGCAGGGATTTCTTGCATGACACTTTGTGTTGTTGTAAGGATGATTGCGCTTGCACCAAAGGTTTAGTTTTTGTATTTGTGCAAGAAGGGCGCATGTTGCAAGTAGAAATAGTGCACCTTTGGCGCGACTTGTGTTTTGTGCAGTAGGAGTGGCGATTGCGCCAAGGGAGAAATGCAGCCCGGAAACAACTTTTAGGTTCTTGACTCTTTAGTTCATGATTTTCAGGTTTTCTTGACATATTTTGACAGTGGGAGGAACACAACAGCAAAGAGGTCTAGATCCATTTTTAGGTAGAGCCCTCTTGGCCAGCAGATCTGGAAAGAGGGTGCAAACAGCTTGGGAAGAGAGATTTGCAAGAATGGTAGGGGGGGTTTAAGCCTCAGATACAATGCATTCAACCTCACAAACAACCAGCAATAGAAAACACAAGAGGGATGAGGACCACTTACCCGGAAATATATAGAAAGTGAGAGACGAAGCGGGTCCACGAACACGATACGAGGAGGATGGGCGTCTTGACAGTGTAGAGGAATAAAGTTTATCATGTGTTTTCAATTGTGAAAGTGACAGGGCTGGGTGCGCTATATATAGGCAAAGGTGCAATAAATGCGCCAACCACTTTTTCAAGGGGCGCACCAAAACATGTGTTGACTCGTAAAACTTTGCACCCTTTAGCGCGGATAAACGCGTGTCGATACGGAAATATTTGCGCCCTTGGTGTAAATTTACTACTGTCAACACTTCATTTTGAGTGCCTTGGTGCACCAAAACACGGTGCAACAATTTAGTTGTTAACATGAAGGTGCATGCACCTTGGCGCATGCAAGAAAGGCGCATCATGGGAAGGCGCAACAATTGATGTGTCAACACATCAAAGAGTGCACCAAAGGAAATGAAGGGGGCACAAATTTAGTCTGTGTTACACATATAAAAGGTGCGCCCAGCCAAAAAGGACCAAAATGACTAAGTTTGGAGAACTAGATTTCCCGGAAAGGGATTTTATAACATTCCGAACGCAGAGGGGCCCCTGATGAGGGACCAGGACAAAATTTTGGTATGGTTACCTGTAAAATTGCCCTTGTCAATTTTACAGGATAATAGAAAATCAAAGACATCAAGGGATTTCTTCATTGGTAAGTGAAGGTATAACATTCTCTCTCCCTTCCATCTAGCTCAATCTAAAGTAGTGCTTAGGAGTGTTAGATTAGGAATCAAGTTGCTTTGGTTTCTAGTTTGGATTTTCACTAACCACTCTTTTTGCATCTACATTATAACACCCACCGTGGGGCCTTGCCCCAATTTTTAATTACAATTTAGTTTAAAATATTGAGTTATATGAGTTGTGTAAATTTGATAAAAATCTAACCGTGTTTACAACAATAATTTTTAAATTTCATGCTTAAAAACCATTCCCAGACTCGAACATGATGGAGGAATGAAGGATGAATATCTAGATGGAATCCATTTTCATTAAAGAGTTGTAATTAAATGAGATGAAGTAATTTCAAGATTCAAGAAAACATTCAACTTAAGAGAGCAATGTGCATGCATAAGTGAAACCAAGATTTGAAAGTGGAATGGAATTGGAATACTTATATATCAAATGAAGAGGTGTATGATAGGGGAGTGATAAGTAAATCCCATGTAGAAAAATGGTTCCTCCATGATGGAGAAGAGGAGTCACTTTCTGAAAGAGGAAGGTAATTCCTATGACACACACTCACACATATGACAAGTTTCATAATGGAATCTTTCATAACTAATATGACACCTAGATCTATTCTTACCTAAGTGAGATGAATCACCTACTGAGGTGGAATTACACCCAATAAATAAATAAAGGATAAAAATTACCACCTACACAAACACCCCCCTTCATTGAAACTTAGGATGAGGCAAGGCAAGTCAAAAGAACACGAAAAATGAAAAATGGGTCCTAGAAATCAGAAGCCACCCATAATTACGCCCGAGCGATTTAAATACTTAAATCGTGCTAATTATCTCCTTTCCTACTAATTGGCGACATATCGTCAAAGGCGCTCATCTTATCTCCTATCATCATTAATTAATTACACTACGGTAATTAATTAAGTCACCTATCCAACAAATATCCTAATTAACGACCTTCCGTTAATAAATCCCCCTTATATCTAGAATGATTAATTATTATTAAGTAATTAGCTTCCCCTTTCGTTTAACCCATAAATCAATATTTAATTGATTTAATCCCCTTCTATAGTCTAAATCATGCTAATATTCCTCTAAAAGCTTCTATAAGCTTGCACATCTATTAATTAAATCATCTTGATTAATTAATGAGCCCCCTTTATCCACATGGGTCACTAAAGGACAAGCTAAACCCTCCTAAAGTTAACTCAACCCTATCTAAACCTGACTTGTCCACAACTAACTCAACATCTCTATTATCCCACATGTAAAGGGATGTTGTGGTTCCTTTATCCATTGGGCTTATAAAGAGCCCTCCTCCTACCTTTACACTTACACCTAAATTTCTTGAGAAGACAAGAGCAAAGCACATAGCAAATAGACTATAAGCTTTTCCTTTGTTACTCTTGGGAATTCACCATTTGAAGAGCTAAGCTTCCTTCCTTGCATTTTGCCAAGTGCTTGGGTCATATGGGAATAGTCGAAGGGTCTTGTAGCCAAGATTTGATGAGCTCCCATTCCTAGGTTCTTGAAGATCAAAACAATCAATTTGATTGCCATGGAGTCTACATAGGTCCATTTGATTTTTTTTTGTTGGTAATCTAGAGAAGTAGAGGTTTTAATACTTTAGCATGTTAATTCAAAGTTAATGCATTATGCTTAGTATTAATCTTGTTTAGCTCTCATCTTTGATGGTGCTTAGATTTTGTCTTAGCTTTGTTATAGAACTATTTAGGTGGTAGTTCTTATTCATCTAACTTAGCTTAAGCACAAATACATGCACACATATGGCACACACGTGGGACCAAATCCCTAGTCCCTTAACATTTTTTTAGCTTGAATTCTATTGTTTTGGCTAACCTTTGATATGCACATGTAGTAATTAATGTTCAATTTCTTGGGATTTTTGCTAATATTATATGTGTAGGTTCTCATTCATAGTTATCATTTTAATGGGTTGTTGCCAATTTCAAGCTAACTTGTTAAAATTTGAGGTATTGTGAGCTTTCTTTTTGTTTTTACCGTAATTTGGTTGCAGGAGTAGCACATACACACTAACAAGGCGCAGGCACACTTCTTTCCAAGTGCGAGGCACCTCTCGGGTGGCGGAGGCACACTTGTTGAAGCTTGAATCTCTATTTGTGGACCCTGGTGCACATGCACTAACCTTGACGCACATACCCTAACTAGGGTACATGCTCACCGACCTAGGGGCAAACGCTATTTTGTATTGTACCTTCACTGCAACGTGAAAACCTGTCAGACCAGTGCATACACACTAACCTAGGCACATGCGTCTCTCTAGTGGCATAGACACGTTTCTAGTAGCATAGGTACTCTATCGAAATTCAACATTGATTTAATCGGTTGTGGTGCACATGCCCTAATCATAGCACAGGAACCTCTCTGGTGGTGCAAGCACTCTGTCAGATCCTAATGTTATTGTTTACCTCATTGGTGCACACGCCCTTATCTTAACACACATGCCTTTTTGGTGGCACAGTGCACTTGTAAGTTAGAAAATACATAGTGGCACATCTTCCCTAACTCAGTGCACACACGCCCAAACCGGGGCACATGTATCTTTCTATGTTCTTAAAATTAGGGTGTTAGGGTGCTAACTTCTTTACAGGTTTTCATCTAATTAATGCTTATTTTTGCAGGGTATGTTTACATGTTTTTGCTAGATTAGATAAACCTTTGCATGTTTTCTTATAAGAATAAGGTCATGTATGCTCTTCCCTCGCATCCCTTGGGGCGATCTTGGGAATCAGAAATGATTCTTAGGTCTTTTTGATGCTTTGAAATTGTTAGGAATATTTGAATTGGAATGGTTTAACTTGGTGTGTTTGAATTAAAGTGTTTTTCCATTTGATATCTTCTTGGATTTTGGAAACATCATGTATGCTCTTCTCTTGTGTCCTTGGATGATCTTGAGAATTATAAATGATGTTTACTCTTTTTATGGAAAACTACTAAACTCGTTGTGTAGGACCAAAACACATGCTTGTCAAAGAAAGGTGGAATCGAAATGAAGTCAAAAACTACTAATACAGTTGTCGTACAGGTTGCCAAATGGTGTTCAAGAAAACCACATCTAAATTAAAAAGATAAAAAGAACAACATATTCAAAACACTTTATTACAAGTTTTGGAAAAAGGGTACGCCCTATCCGCTCAATCGGAACATAACCCCTTTAGCATAACACCTTAAGTTGTAAATAATGGGGTGGTACTAGGAACCCCAAAGTAGTCCACGCAAGAGGGAAACTTGTGGATGAAACGAGAAGTGCTCCGCACTACCTACTTAGCTAGAAAAATCTTTAAAAAAATCATAAAATAATTCAAAAATAAAAATAAATCATAAAACAATTCGAAATACAAAAAAACAAGAAAACATTAAAACATTAAAAAAATAAAATCAAAGGTACAAAGATCAAACATTGTAATCAGGTCTTGTGTACACATGGATGTTCTTTCTTCCCTTTCTTTCATATTCATCTGCAAGTTGTCTACCATTTTCATCCCTTCGATGTTATTGTGGTTAGCCTATTCACATGCATTTTGTGACATTTATCTCTATGGTATTTGTTTGACCTTGGTCTTTTATAACCTTGGTAAATTAAAGAAAGACTAGCCTCTTAAAGATTCCTATCACTATTCTCATCTAATAAACTTATGGGGAAGAAATTTTGGATGTATTTATGGACACTAGCCAATGTCATCATCACAATCACTTCCACCTAATTCTATCAAGCCATCAAATGGTTCTTAACCCTTGTCAAAAAGAGATCTGAAATAAGTTTTTTAAAAGCAAAAGAATCAAAATCCATCAAAAAATCAAAAAGTAAAAGCTAAAAGAAATATCAAATTGATATATAAATCTCTCTTGGGGTATTTCTAATAATCTCTATCGTGGGCTATGGATTCCTAATTGTCAAGAGAGAAATGTTGTGATTAGAATCAAATGCATCTCCATCGAGGCTATGGATGCTTGGCTGGCAGCGGAGCAATGTACGACTATCCTTTCACCATCCTTTCACAAAATCACTTATCGAACTGAATCATTCCTACACTTTGGCTAGGGTTTCTTCACTTGTTGTTTATTAAATCGTCCCTTTAAGAGGTAATTAAATTCCATGTGCACACACCAAATCTCTATGAGTAAGCAGGATTAGTATGTTACCAAGTGTCATTTCTGGACCTTGTTCAGACTCTTACTCTAGTCCATATCTCGTCTCACAATTTGTGCCTTTGACTAATCACTTATTCATCGTGAGGCTTCTAAGATACATTCATATCATTCACATCATTCTTCTATTTCATTGAGAACATCCTTGTGTATAAGATTACTTGTTTGCCATGTTTGTGGACACGTTTGTCACCTTTCACAAAAAAATATTCTCCTTCCTTTCTTTCATGTTCTTTTAGGCCAACTTACACTGGGGAATCCTTGCTTCTTCCTAGCACTTCATTGATTTACGTTCACCATCATGTTGAATCTATCCATAATGGCCTTGGGGTCCCACTTCTACCTATGAAGAGTTTTCCTTTGAATACTCCCACTTAATTGCTTGGGCATTTTTACATCTTCATCTTTCTCGTACGCACGTGGCCTTATGCCCTTATACATCCCATCTATCACTAGGGGCATCCACACTTCTTTGTCTTCCTATACATAGCTTTAGAAAACTTTCAAAATCATCAAAAACATTCAAATATGTTAGAAAAATAAAAACATTCAAATATGTTTCAGAAAACTTCTAAAAATATAAATCATCCTACAAAACATTGTTCTTTGGTTCTTGCTTATTCTCATCATAAACGACCCATGGATCATCTTGATCTACCTCCATCAACAAAAGCTAGGCTTCTTACTATGTTTGTACTATGGGGCACAACAGGTTGTCTAGTACTGTTTCGTAGTGCACATTACTTTTTCATTAAAGCCAAGTGTCATCCGTTATTCCCTTTGCATGTATCCTTGCTTGGGGCACCATCATTAACCCTTGTTGTTAATTTGAACAGGTTGGAACTGAAGCTTGATAACAAAAACATTACATTATGTTTCTCTGTTAGGTTAGCTTGTTTAATTTCTCATATTGCATTGCATTATGTATGTTGCACGGAGTTAGGCATATTTTACTTCCTCATATTGCATTTTTGTATGTTGCATGGAGTTGGTGTTTTTAGTAATGGACATTTGTTCGTATATGGCTTTTCATGTCCTCTTGCACTTTTGTTCATTCTTTTTAATAAGGACTGATGATGAAGATCTTTAGCAATATGATGAAAAATAAACTTGTTTTAAAGGCACTTTGGATGGATGTTAGCTCATTCCCTCTTCCTCATATTCCTTTTTTCTTCTATATCCCTTTCTTCTTCACACTATTCTTTTGTTGTTCTCTTCTTGTCATCTTTTCGATCGTCAATCGAGTTCTTCTATCGTTGGGGGCATCCATGCTTCCTCGTCTTCCTATACATAGTTTTAGAAAATCTTCAAAAATCCATAAAAAGGAAAAATTCTCCACAAAATCCTAAAAAGTAAAAAACCTACAAAAATAGGTAACCTACTTATTACAGCTGAAACTTGTGTCTTACGCATGGTATTCTTTCCATATCCTACTAGTTTGTTTCACATCTTCCCCGATCAACACGACTCATGGATCACCAGATTCACAACCATTCACAAAGCTAGCTGCTTGCTTTGTCTGTACTTTGGGGCACGTCTTGTTGCCTAGTGTTGTTTCATTACACACAAAGCTTTCTACTTAGACCCAATGTCCATTATCATTTCCCCTTGCATGTATCCTTTCTCGGGCATCATTTTTAACCCTTGTCATCAATCATGAACATGTGGACCTCTTCAACTTGATAACAAAACATTTGTACAACTGTCTTGATCGTTTTTGGGTTGGATATGTGTGTTTGTACTTGTTTTCCCTGTTAAATGAGCTTGTTTCCTTCTCATATTGCATTACATTTTGTATGTTGCATGGAGTTGGTGTTTTCAGCAATGGACAATTATTTGTAGTATGGATTTTCATGTCATTCTACTTTTGTCGTATGCTTATATTTTTCATAAGGACCAATGACGTAGATCTTTTGGTAATATGATGACACTGAAGTTGTTCCAATACAAAGGCTAGAGGCTAAGTTCTTCTCTCCACTTCTCCATATTTCTTCTACATCACTTTCTTCTCACCCCTAATCTTCTGTTTCATCGGGCATTCTTCCCCCACCCATTCTTCTATCTATTTCTCACCTTTTTTGATCGTTGATCATCTTCCTTCATCACCCCATCGACACTCGAGGGGCATCTCTCACTTCTACTAATTTTTCTTCTACCCCTTCAAAATTTTATCCGTCTACTATCTTTGAAGTGGCGTCACTTACGCCACCCCAAAGAGGGGAAATGTAGACACCCATAATTACACCCGAGAAATTTAAATACTTAAATTGCGCTAATTATCTCCTTTCCTACAAATCAGCAACATATCGTTAAAGGCACTCATGTTATCTCCTATCATCATTAATTAATTACACTATGCTAATTAATTAAGTCACCTATCCAAAATACCTAATTAACGACATTCCGTTAATAAATCCCCCTTTTATCTAGACTAATTATTATTATTAATTAATTAGCTTCCCCTTTCATTTAACCCATAGATAAATATTTAATTGATTTAATCCCCTTCTATAGTCTAAATCATGCTAATATTCCTCTAAAATCATCTATAAGCTTGCACATCTATTAATTAAATCATCTTGATTAATTAATGAGCCCCCTTTATCTACATGGGTCACTAAAGGACAAACTAAACCCTCCTAAAGTTAGCTCAACCCTATCTAAACCCCCCTTATCCAAAACTAACTCAACATCTCTATTATCCCACATGTAAAGGGATGTAATGATTCCTTTATCCATTGGGCTATATAAAGAGCCCTCCTCCTACCTTTACACTTACACCTAAATTTCTTGAGAAGACAAGAGCAAAGCACATAACAAATAGACTATAAGCTTTTCCTTTGTTACTCTTAGGGAATTCACCATTTGAAGAGCTAAGCCTCCTTCCTTGCATTTTTCCAAGTGCTTGGGTCATATGGGAATAGTCAAAGGGTCTTGTAGCCAAGCTTTGATGAGCTCCCATTCCTAGGTTCTTGAAGATCAAAATAATCAATTTGATTTCCATGGAGTCTACATAGGTCCATTTGCATTTTTTTGTTGGTAATCTAGAGAAGTAGAGGTTTTAATACTTTAGCATGTTAATTCAAAGTTAATGCATTATGCTTAATATTAATCTTGTTTAGCTCTCATCTTTGATGGTGCTTAGATTTTGTCTTAGCTTTGTTATATAACTATTTAGGTGGTAGTTCTTATTCATCTAACTTAGCTTAAGCACAAATACATGCACACAAAAACTAATCTTGATGAGGTACCCATGCACACCAAAAATATCAAGTAGTGAAGGAAAACCTAGTGGGAAAAACATCCACTTACAAGAGATAGAAAAACTCCCTAAAATACTAATAAGAAGGAGAGAAGAAGAAGTGTTATCCAACCTCCCAAGAAGATGAACTGCCATGAGCCACCCTATACTAAGTGAAGAAGAAGAAGAAGACTCCCGAAGTGACAAGTTGTTGTTCCAATCCAAGGAACAATGCTCATGTGAAGTGGAAATTCTAGTTGCTCCATGAAGAAATGTTGATCCTGAAGTAGTGGCAAGGAAGGAAGGTGGAATGTCCTGAAATTGTGAAGAAGTGTGTTGAATTCTCGATGAGTCTCAAATCATAGTGCCTTCTCCTCAAGTGGACCAAAAGTAGGTGGATCAAGAGACAACTCCTTAAGATATGGCAAGTGATAAGTGGATGGTGGAGGTGGGTCCCCATCATCATGACAATAAACTATGCTAGAAGAGATGTCCTCAACATCAGAAGTGGGCTCAGAAGTATCATCAAGTCTAGGTGAGTCGGATGAAGAATCTGAAGGAGAATCAAAGTGTGACAAAGAGTAGAATCAAATGCGATGGTCGATATTCTAATTACAACAATAGCCAACTACAATATGAGTGATTTAAACTTGGTGAAGAAGTCCTGAAGGGTGTAAAACTTCTGGGACTAAGATCGATAAATTCATTTAGAAGTTCATGTCCTCTCATTTCATCTTGTTTCCCAAAACATTTGTGTAGAGCATCCAAAATCTCCTTAGTGGTTTTTGCAGAGGAAATGTGGAAGTGTAGTTTTGGAGACACACAAAGAGACAAAAACCCAATGGCTTCATCACACTTGTCAAGCCACTTTTCCTTTTCTAGCTACATCTATAGGTTCAACTTGCAAAACCCATGGTTTTCCAAAACAATCATTTCTTTTTCAAGGAAAAATATATAACATCCAACCATTCTTGATAGTTAAAAGGGGTGAGCAAGGGAACTGCAAGGGATCTATGGATGAAAAAGGTGTGCATCTAAGGTGAAAAAGGAAAAGGAGCCCAAAAAATAATACCCCCGAATGTGGAAGGAAGGGGTTTTACAAGGGGGCCCATAAATCCAATAAACACCCAAAAAGGATAAATTAGTCCCTTAAAATTAATTATATGTAATCGGAATTGAGACCAATTAATGTATAGTTAGTCCAGTAATTAAATCAACAAGAATGGAGAGAGAGAGAGAGAGAGAGAGAGAGAGAGAGAGATTTTTTCCTTTAGTGAGGGTGGTGAGCACCAGTCAACAAGCTGGATTACAAGGTGGTTGAATGGGTGAGGTAAAGATCGGGTGAGTTGGCTTGTCGAGTCATTGATCGAGATGGTCACATGTTTTACCAAGCTATTTGTAGAGTGACTCATCGGGAAGTGATCATGTTGTGCTAAGGAGAGGGATTACAATGTTATCCATGAGTTAGGTGTGCCAAGTGGGATGCATACATGTCCAAGACAAAGGGTTGAGGCCACATTTAGCTTTGTATTAAAGGGTTTGGGTGGAACATGCTAGGGGTGGTTGAAACAACTAACAAAGACTAAGTCCATGTGTAACCGCCAAGTTATGCCCTCGAGTGCGAGATGAGTTCAAATGATCAGTGAAAAGATACATTCATGTTCCTAGAGAAATGATTACATGTCTAAGAAGAATTCAAACTAGGGGCATGATGATAGAGTAGTGTAAGTAAATACGTTCAAGTAATGGTGAAAACATGGTACCTACTACTTGAACACGAAATGGTATCCAACTAAGCTAATATGATCACGAAAAAGAACAACCATGCATGACATGAGATGGAGATTAGTACATGAGGGTAGCATAAGGTGAAATGCATTCGAGCAGAAAAAATTTGAGCCAAAATATGAGCCAATAGTGCTGAAGTGTACAATGTAAGGACGATGCAAAGGTCTCAACACAGGGTTTTGTCATTTCAAACAAAAAAACTGAATGTGCACTAGTTTTGCAACCAATGCATGAGCTGTGGTAGACGTATGAGTTACCAAGTATACCATGAGTCAAAAACAAGTCAAAGAGCAAGAACAAGCCATGGAAGACTGAGTTTCTTAAAGCAATGCATAGGCTATTTTGGACAGCTATGTTCCGCTTGGTGAGTGGGCCGAGTTGGTCCTTAGAGTAGCCTTTCAACCCTTAAAAGCTCAAATTTCCACCATTTTTAACCTGCAATATTCCTTGATCCCGAGCACTTGTAAGAACAACAAGAGGCACACAAGCCAACACACAAAACCAACCACTAGAACCTTGAACATGCAAGTAGAGCACAAGCAAAAAGAGAGCTTGCACAAACAACTACGAGGTAGAGAGTAGTAAGAAAATGTGGAAAGTACATGATTTTGATCCTTGAGCTCTGATACCATGATAGAGGGATGAAGGAAGAAGACATGGAGGGAGTCTATGTGCATCAAAGAGTTCCACTCAACCAAGATGAAGTAGTTGCAAGATTCAAGCAAGCATTCAACTTAAGAGAGCAATGTGCATGCATAAGTGAAACCAAGATTCGAAAATGGAATGGAATTGGAATGCTCATAGATCAAATGAAGAGGTGTACATATAGGGGAGTGATGAGTAACTCCCATGTAGAAACAATGATTCCTCCATGATGGAGAAGAGGATTTACTTTCCGAAAGGAGAAAGTAACTCCTATGACACACACTTACACATATGAAAAATTCCATAAGGGAATCTATCATAACTAATATGACACCTAGATCCATGCTCACCTAAGTGAGATGACTCACCTAGTGAGGTGGAATTACACCCAATAAATAAATAAAGGATAAAAATTACCACCTACACTAAAAGAACAATGCATATGCCCTCTGTGTGGGCACCGATGCTACAAACTTTGGTACGATGCTCTAAATCAATGCCTTTGTCCCGTGTTTAATGTATGGTTTTATAGAACTGCCATTTAACACCTTTGTAAATCCTATGGTGACTTCGCAACAAATATTATCCCTTTTATTTTTGACCACTGTACTATGTAGGTTTGGAGCATATGCTCGACTTTTGGTGCATATGTTCTAAAGTTTGCACCTATATTTATACCTTAACATTTATATTGACTTTTCTATTTTAGCACTTTTGTCTTGAAATTTAGTGCCTTTGCTTCCTATTTTAGTGACTTTGATTCCTTTTTTAGCACCCTTGCTCTGTATTTCAGTACCTTGAACTATTCTACTTGCTTAATCTTTCTTTAGTTCCTTTGACTATTTCAAAGATTGCCTTTGACTTGTTTCACTTTGACCTATTTAACACCTTTGACTTGTTTCAACACCTTTGACATAATGGCACCTTTGGTTGAATAAAATTTAACTTGAAACTAACTAATCTAACTTGTATTATATGTGTTTTTGGTTGTTGTTTATAGGTCTTAACATTCTATTTTTACATAAATATTACATAAATAAGGGGACACTCCACCCATTTTGACACTTATTTTGTGTTTATCTAACTTTTGTGGTTGCAGGATATTTGATTAATCAAAAACTACTAACCACCTTGTCTTACATCCCGATTAGTGGAAGAATAGTGGGGTTATAAGAAACAACTACTAATATTTTTGTTACAGGGACTCCTCTTAGATACCCCATCACATAATTTTTATCATTTATTTTTATCTTATATTATCTTCCTTGTGTATTTTATATTTATTTCTGTTTATAACCCGAAGGTGACACTGTGTATGCTCTCCTCTTGCCCTAGTATGATCTAAAGGATCAAACGAGACTAACCTTCTTCCCTTTTTATTTTAGGTGTAATGTTACATGGAAGTGACATCCACACACTTACCATTGTCATAGGGGTCATGTGACCTTGGGCTTCACCTCCATGCATTTAAACACACCTTGTGATATGATAGGGTTTTAAAATTTCTTAGACATCTGTTGTTATTGGCTAAGATATTTCTTGTTTTAAGCATGCAATGAAGTGAGGGGATTCCATGTACTAAAACCCAATCCTTAGAAAACAACCTTGCAACACGGACTTGGGTCCCACGTACCACAATGTCTATCGTGACTCCCCTAATGAGCTCATATAACCTAGTCTAGGTAACCTTTTTGGCCGCATATCAAGCTATAGTGCAAGGAGGCCGCACTCCTTAAGATCACTCGCTAGCAACCCCACATTGACACATAGGTGGAGATCCAAATATGGCACCAAAGTTGGTATATTATATTAAAAGTGGGCTATAACTTGATTGCAATCCCACTTGACTAGTTAGGGTGTGCTTGAATGCTTGTACTTATTTGAGTGTTTTGTCAAAACCAATGTACAACCATCACACTAGTCCCTCTTATCAACCTATACACCTATCATTCATCTCTTTTGACCATGTCATTTGACCTCAATTTAACTACCCCCATATATTTTGACCATACATCATTCACCATACACCTTTGACCAATACATTTTTGTCATCCATCATTCATTTAATGTCACTCACACTTTCCTATTAACACAAATAAAAACAAGTAATAAACCTCTCCTCATAATCAATAAATTTTACAATAACAAAAGACATTTACAAACATTCCCGTACATAATCCAATTACACATCCCGACTCCATAAACAAACTCATCTCATCAAACCTAAACATTCATTTGTATCATTCTCGCAAAACTTCCTCTTAGTGATTTAAAATTTCATTTTGGATTCACAACACTTACCTATGCCCAAAAATATCCTAAAAATTATTACATCACATATCCCCTCTTAATCATGACATTTAAACATCTTCACAACACCTTCGCAATCAAACATCTCATTTAAAATTTCCGATTGACACGATTTATTAAATCTTAATAATTGACACCTTAAACACGGACACAATATCGATATCTCTTATTTAATCATCCAAATAGATACCACACTAGGCACATCCTAAGCCCTCTTTTATTGAGGAAAATACTTATTCAAATCCCCTCTATCCTTATTCTATCTTCTTTTCCTAAAAAGAAGGTTCAATTAGGTGAGGCTATACATTGATCAATAAGACATATAATCCTTCCTTCATTTACACATATTTTTCCTATTTAATAAAATAAAATAGGATCTAATGGAACCTAGGAGAAGAGTTACCCAGCCCAAAACAAGAAATGAAGATGAAATAAACTACCAGCTAAATACAGAAAACACAAATGACTTCTTCAATCACAACTACTACAACATCAATGCAAAAGAAAACCATAACCAGGAGAAGATGAAGAAACAATGGTCAACACTAGTAGTGATGATGACTCTAGCACCTACTTCACAAAAGGAAGGAGATAAGATATGCTTAAGCACTTCGTAAAAAAAAAGATGCTTTTCTACTTTAATTATATCATATGGGAGTGAAAATTCCTTCTGATTATACACATGACCAACTTCATAGTCTCCTCCCTAATGAAGATTAATGCATTGGACAACGACCTCCATCACCACCACATCACAATCCAAATAACCCAAATCATAGTAATGTCACACTATGAGAGGAAGGGATAGCAGAGAGAACACCCATAACCTTCATATATGTAAAGTGGTTATATTATCCCAATTATAACAAACGAGTAACCAAATTGCCAATTTTTCCTAGCAAATCGATCCACAACGATCAAATGATCATATTTCTAAAACTCACAATGCCCCACTTCCAAATTACCATCCACCATCCCTCAATAACCTACATTGGAGAAGGAAATAAAGTCTATGAAGATCTTAATTTAAATAATATCCACACATACACTTCACCTAGACACCTCACCAAGCCAACTCACCCTAAAACCTATTCTTAGTAAGTTGCCATAACTAACTAAGACTTACCTAAACCCTAAAAATCAATGCCTACATTCTCTCTAACCACATTCCCACATGCTTACAAGAAGCTCCTAGTCTAATCCATGGGTTAATGACATGAGATCCGAGGAAATCAAGAGGATCTCCCTAGTTTAGTAAACCTAGGAAATCCCACCTCGACTTGACCGCCGGTACCCCTAACCATCACCGGTTAAGACAAAACCATCATCGGTTACCCTTTTTAACCCCAAAAAACCTTATTCTCAAGGTTGGTAGAAGGTTGGAAAAAAATTGAAAAAGTTGGTGAACATTAGCACATTCCAGAGAGATATCACATCTTCTGAGAGTGAATTTCAGTGAGAACACACATGCAAGGAAGGAGATCAAGCATCTTTTCCTGCACAACCATCCCAACAATGATCTGATCTAACCAAGCAAAGAGGAATGTACATGCAGCCCATGCAGAAGCTTTCCTTCAGTTGGTGATCACCTGCAGCCTTCAAACCTCTCATCAACACCTCTATCCCTCACTCATAGGCATCCAGACTAGAATCCAAGTAAGTAAACGTTATACTTCTCTGGTTCATTCCATTTCATCATTATATTATCATCTTTTGTTTACCTAGCCACCCATTGACCTCCTCCAACACTCACCCCTCCATATACCCATTAAAACCTCACCAAATCCTACCCAAATCACCCAATACCTCATCCCGACCAACCAAAGTCCTTTGTGTAATCACAAAGGAGACCTAAATCTCATTCTGTGGCATTCCCAGTTTTCCACAGTAATCGCACCGGTTACACCCAACCATCATCGGTCACCCTTAACCGACATCGGTCTCTGTATTTTCCCATACAACCTAGAATAGTGACCTACCCACCTAATTCCCTCTCACCCTCATTCACCTGTGATCTACTTGAGACCTCTGTCAGACCTACAGAGACCCAAAACCAGTTATTTGACCTTCGATCCTATTCTAACCTAGCCTGTTAGATTAGATCTATTTCTTATTGTGTTTTAAGTGAGATACCTAAATCATTTCAAATTACAATAGGTTTTACCTTATTTACCACATTAAATTGTTTAAAATAGTGGACTGATAACCATCTAGGAAGTATCACACTTCCTGGATCTAGCATACGCTAGGCAGTTCACTGCATATATTGTTTAAATTTTTCTGGTGGTCTTGCTTTGTATTATAGGTAGTTCCTCCTAGCCAAAAGGAAGCTCTCACAATCAGCTATGTGGATTCGGAAGTCATACGCACGCAACAACCCATCAACCAACATTTGAACAGTATTCCTCCTACGCCCATTACCCTATCTGTTTCATCAATACTTCAAAGAAATGATCTAGAATCAGGTGAAACATTTTGGCACACCTGGTGGGACCCATCCGGGGTTCCTTACATTTCATTCATTCCTAGGAAAAGTTGTGTGTTTGTTTCCCTTCTGAAAAGCATACACATTAATTTTCTTCCTTGGTAACCCACCTTTTCTTTCTATTTTCTCTAAAGGAAACCTTTCTTTTGGTGTAATTAAAAAGAACCATTTCTTCATGTTTTCTACATTGTAGTGAAAGAGCATCCCTCTTCCTCTTCATCTTATTGTGTCATCCAACTTCACACTTTGATTTGGGCTTAAAAATAAGTGCATTCCATTCTGATTTATCGCATTAGCTCACATTAATTGAGGGCAACCTATACGCTGGAAGTCATGACCAGCTGATGGTTGACAAATGAACCATAGAAAGCACTTTCTTTCTCTTTCTCTCTCTCTGAGTCTTACCAAACCTCACAAAAATTGAAAATACACACATTCTTAAACAACATCTTACCTAGAAGAAGTTGTAGGTGATCACACGATCACGACACAGTGGGCACCCAACTTCATTTCTATCGAGTCATACTTCAGAGCGAGGCCTGCCCCCCCACCATAACATACCTAAACCTCACCTTTTAGATCTCCTTCTTCATAGGAAGCCATCCTCACCAAAAAAATCTATTTCACAATTCATGTGTCAGTCCTTAAATAGCATAAGCTAAACAAACATAATAGAAAAGGCACTCCTAGGATCACATTTTTCTTAGTGTTTCTACTTGGCTTGCATTTTGAGGTGAGAGATCACGTTCTTCATTTTTCTTGTTCATCCTTGCATGCTCCTCATCATAGTTGGTGTATTCCGCTTCACCTGAGTGTGCTGGGCCATATCATCATCATTCTCAAAATTCTGGGTCTGATTCTACATCAGATTTTAATTCACAACCACTTTTCTTTCATCACTATTTCAATTTCACAATAATCATCGTTAGTTACCCTCTTACCGTCATCGTTATACCCAACCGACGTCGGTTCTAGGTCCTTTTGTTAACCTACCCAAAAGGACATTTTATTCATTTTCTTCCACTTTTCATAGTCCCTGTCACTGCCATCATTCCCATTGACATTGTAAAACACCATCAGATTTGGCATACCTATCAGATTTGACTTTCTACCTAGTTTTTCACTCACTGACCATTTTCTACAGTGACCGAAAATGGTTACCCTTGACCGGCGTCAGTTTTCCTTAACTAGCATCGGTTAGCCTGTTTCACTTTCCAACCACCATTTGGTACCTAATCCACTTTTTACCATCAGATTCACTGTTCTTGCTTTTTTTCTGTGTCATTTACAGAGAAGCAACCCTACCTGATCAATATTGGTTCACATGGTGCTGACTCAAGACAAGCAAGTGCACTCATATTTCACACCAGTTGTCAACCACTCCCACCTAGTCCTTCACCACCTTCCATTTTATCACCAGCCATGGATCCCATCCAACCTATCACTATCACTACGAGATGAGGAGTTCACATGACTCCTTGACCAAAACCCTACCGCCTTGTAGTTTTACCTTTCCCACTCATCCACTCGAGATGCCTCTAGGTCAGTTGATATATGGCATGCCCATATCTATCCCCTCGAATCTCACTCCTCCCACTCCTACATCGGCCCCATCTAGCTCTATGCTACCCGCATCTACCTTACCCCCAGTCATTTTACAGCTAGGTCCTATACCCACTATGACTGCCACATCTTCCACCTCCGTTACCCCCGCCACATCCACCATACCCTCGATAACTACCCAAAACACAACCTCATCCACCCCTAATGTCTCACACATACCCGTAGCTACACTACCACCTCCCATGTCGGTGACCCCTACCCCTTTTCAGAACGTGGTCCTTTCCATTCCACAATCATTAGCCCCCATTACCACTAGGGTTACCATGACCCTTCCACCTCCATATACATACTATCACCACCTCCCGTTTCCTCCATTATTCACTCAGGGTACATACCTCCTATTTCACTACCTTCTTCCCAATCAACCTACATGGCAACACCATACACTGGAGTGCCACCCCATTATATGCCCAAAACCAACCCTCTCATGCTACAAGAGGCACCCAATCATCACAACCTACCAACGACCTAATCAAATTGATGTTGGACAAGATGCAGACATTAGAGGCATCAGTTTCTAGCTCCCAACACTCTCACCTATGATGAGATTTGCAACGAGCCCATCCACCCATCCATTCCTATCCGCCCATACCCGTGCATTGGGAAATGCCTAAATTCAATCATTTCAATAGAAAAGAAGACCCACAACAAGCATTTGTGGTCGTTCAAACATGGTGTTATCTGATCGCTCACGATGATGCCTTGCTCTTGAGAACCTTTCCCATGTCTCTGACTGGACCTGCATTAGATTGGTATAGTGGGTTACCTAGACACTCCATATTCTCATTCAATCAGGTAGCCCAAGCCTTCTTGGATCATTTCTCTATCAATATCATCAAGAAGGTTACCATGACCGACCTATACTCCACGCGTCAATATGAGGATGAATCTATCGCATATTTTTGTCACTCACTGGCATAGCTTGATCAACCAACTCACCTTCCAACTACCACAAATAAACTCATCGAGCTCTTCACACGGGCTTGTGCTAGACATATCTCACCGACCTTACAGGTCCAAACCTTCCAAACATTTGATGAAGCATTCACTATGGCACGAAAGTTAGAGATTCGGGCCATCAAAGAGAAGAAAATCCAATTACGCAATAAGAATTCGACATTCAAGTTGAATGATACCTCTTCTTCTTCCAAACCACAAAACAATTATTCAAAAGCTAAGGGCACCACTAACACAGTGGTACTCAAGGCCAGCCCATCATCCATCAAATCAAGCTACCCCTCATCTAATCTCTCACCCATCCAAACTTTTCAATTCAGAGAGAGAAATGGAAATACACCCCAATTGGGGAACCTTACTCTTCTATCTTAGAAAATCTTATCAAAGCCAGAGCCATCACTCTTCCACCCATAAAACCACACACTGGTTTTGACCCTACTCACCCCATGCCCGCATGGTATAAAGAACATGACTTCTGTAATTATCATCGAGTAAAGGGTCATAGTGATGGCAAATTGCATCACTTTCAAAAATATTGTCCAAGAAATGCTCGAGAAAGGTGAGTTAACCATGGATAATCCTAATGCACCTACCAACCAAAACCTACACATCTTCAAGAAACCATTTCCCAACCATGCCCCTTCATCTGATCAAACCGGTGAGACCTCAACTCATGATACCCATACCCGCGAGGTCCACGCTATCTTTAATGACATACCTGTCACCTCCCAATTACCTCACATTCCTTCCATAGAGGAAATCCTAGCCCAAAATCCTCCTTCCACATTAGAACCAACCTCCCCTATTCCTTCACCCATAGAGGAACATCTTTCATCTCCTTCATCACCTACGGAGGAGTCTTCCGCTAACATCGAGACCATCTCACCCCTGGCTTCTCCACTTAGAGAACTTTTACCCACATATACCTCCTCCACCCATAGAGGAGCACCCATTACCTCCTCCACCCACAGAGGAGCACCTATCCATTCCTCCACTTGCAGAGGAGCTTCCATCACCTTCTACACCTACCATAGACCCAGTTGAGATACCTTTGCCTCTTGGTGAGCATTCTCCATCCGCTACCCAAAATCCTGCAGACCTACTTTCAGCTCTCTTACCCACGGAAGCTGAAGCTAGCCAATTTCCCATCTCTAAGACACATTTTACGGGAATTTCCATTAGGTCCTCATCAACTCCACCTACAGATGTGTCATTCTCACATTTGGCCGATCACTTAGATTATGTGGATAGAGCCTTACTATGGGGACACCTTTTGCTTCCTATCTCAACGTAGATGCAGAGGTCACTTGCTGATACCTCCACTATCTACCCAAAAATATTTCAACCAATCAAACCAAACACAACCACCTCTATCACAACTCCTTCCATGACACCTATCATAGCTCAAACCACATCCTTACCCATAGCCCAATCTATATCTAAACCCAAACCCACACCTATGACATCATCCTCGACTAAACCTATTACCACTTTAGGGGTCACCCCGACTACCAGCCTTACTCATCCACCTATCAAACTAGATTTAGCTACATCCTCCAAAGACAACACCACACCTACTCCAACACCCAAAAAAGCACCAAACCCATAGAACTCATACCCTGCCGCACAATCACACCTGCACCTATCCCATCTGTCTTAGGATCTCAACTTCCCCACATGGTCAAGAAACCTCCACCCATCAATAAACCAAAAACACAACAACCCATTCCTTCCTCACAAACCTCTAACCTACCCAGATGCCCAACATGACTTACACCCACACTGCAAACATCTTTACCACCCATACCTCCAATACCCTCAGCTATTGCTTCACTACCCACTACACTTTAGTCACTGTCTCTCACACCCCAAGCACAACCTACCACATCATCTACCTTCACAACACCCCCATTATCCCCATGGGTAACTCCCTCTTCCCCCATCTACTTTTCCTTCTAGACCTCATACACCCATATCACCTTTACCCAAGAAGGTGCAATCCAAAAACAAAATTCCACTACCCCACAATAAGGTAGTCAAAACAACCACACACCCTCCTACCATTCACCTACTATACCCCTACCTAAACCAACACGACCGACACCCAAAACCATGCCAACGCACCCAAACCCATAGCTCAACCCACTCCTCCTCTTCCAAAGACCATTCCTCAACAATCAACTACACCTACACCCAAACCCACATTCACTTCCCATTGCGATCCACTAGCAGGGTCTTATGCCAAAATTTTAACCAACCTCCTTGAGACTTCATCATCACATTACCACCACTCAGACCTTATGACCCCCTCAAACCCAAGCCAAAAGGGTTTGATGATACTAAAATTTATGCATACCATCATGTGCCAGGGCACGATGTGGAAAACTACAAGGCCTTGAAAACCATCCTTATCCAGTTGTGTCCTCCTAGAAGCCAACTTTGATGATGACAACCTTCTCGATGAGGATCCTACTTCACCAACACCCATTCCCACACTACCCACTCAACAACCACAACCTCCACCCTCACAGCTCCTAGAGCCACCCCAAGATTTGAAATTAACATGGTTCACATCAGAGAACTTGCCACGCCACCACCCAAATGTCATTGCACCCAACTCACCTCATAGGGTTTTTCTCCTCTCAGTAGGTTTTTTCCCATCATGTCATTATACCACTCACCCTACACCTTCTCCATTTTCCAACTCCCCTCAATCAACATGATACACGTCACTACATGTGCTCAAAAGGATAAGGGTAAAGAAAAGGCAATTGACCCACCAACCAATCCTATACCCAACATACCATCTACACCCATACCTAAAATCACTATCCGCGGCCCCACGTACCCCATTTCTAATGGCATCACACATCACACCATGCTCAAAAATTACACCAGTCTCCCCTCAAAATGTCCCTATATGACCTCATCCAAACCTCATAAATCCCATCATCAAGCTCTCATGGAGGTTCTTCAATCTATTGAGGTTTTACCCAATGACCCTACACCCGTAGCCTCCATTATCACACCCCATCATGTAGCCTCTCTCACCAAATTACCACCTTCATCTTCACCCCACCCTATTCACCAAGTGGCCTCCCTTAGCTTCTCAGAGGAAGAGATCGCGCCACACCAAAATGATGACCTGACCCATCCCTCTTCATCTCTATCCACATCGATGACATATGGGTACGCCATGTGATGATTGATGGGGGTGCTAGCATTAACATCATTTCATCCCATGCATTCACTCAAATGCGCATACCTGACAATTACATGCATAAACATCCAATCATGTTGCATTCATTCAATGATGCTATCACCTCTACACTAGGCACCATCATCCTCCACATTCACGTGGGCCCCCACACTATTCTAGAATTGTTTTATTTTTGAAGGGGAATTCCAATATAACTTATTGCTTGCAGACCCTAGATTCATGTCATGGGTTGCATTCCTTCCACTTTGCATCATTGTGTAAAGTTTGAACATGAAGGACACACTTATACCATTCCAACTGACCCATCACCTTTTAAAACATGCAACATGCTTTACCAACCCAATGATGTGCTCATACCTATTAAGCCGTCTACCTCCACAACCGCTTACTTCTTCACCTACACTCCACTTACCAGTATAACCGCCTTTCTACCTACCACACATACCTCCTCCATTCCTACCACTACCATAACCTCCACGGCTGACCCATCAGCTTCCCAATCCATTAACTCCACCTCCACGCATCGACCTCCGACACATCATCCATTCCAACTACCTACATACCAACCACTGATCCCTTGGAAGGTGTTTTTCAACACCTCACTCTGGGGAGTACCACCTATATAGTGTCAACACATTCCTTACTCCACAAGAGTATGGAAGCCTTCACCAACACCCTCACTATGATCACCACATAGGAGAATGCCTCCTTTATGGTCCTCCTCATCTCCATACTAGTCTCACCTATGGGGACTTGATACTACCACTTACACACCCAACCACCACCACAAACTTGCCCCTTTTCCACTGACTTCCAATCACTTACCAATCACCATTTTTCACCCACACCTTCCTACACCGATGTGCATGGAAGGGTTTTGGTTTTGGATTTTATGAGCAAGGCCACCATACCATTATTCCATGTACCACCCACAAACATAATGACCGTAGTGGTATCGGCTTTCCTAAACCACCTACCAAACAAGCCCACATTGAACTCATTAAGGACACTAGCTCTTCTCCACCTTCTTCACCCACTCCACCTTCATCACCACCTCACCGACAAAGTCGATGGATCTTGAATCTATCCCTCCTAACTTTTTTTTTTTTTTTTCATAAACACCATTTCCTTGGGGCCTCTAACTTATCAACATGAGGGCGAGGCCCCTTCCACTCTTCCCTTCCTGTATCCCAAAATGATCGATGATGATACACCTTCAATTAACATCGTTCAATGTCAGGATGATGAATCTATACTCACCTACCTTGGTGTAGAAGACTCATATATTCATCGGTCATTACCTTCTGAGACACAAACCATGTTGAATGAATCGACTATCGAGATCAACATTCATACTCAGGATGACCACACATCCTAAAGATCGGACAATCTTTAGATGTTGCTGAACAGAAGCCATCACTTCTTTTCTTAGAGATCATAACCATGCTTTCACTTGGTCTTACATAGACATGCCCAATATTGACCCACCATAGTGGTCCACAATATCATAACCATTCCCGATGCCAAACCCATTAAAAAAAAGATGAGGAAAATGCACCCTCGCATTGCTCTTCTCATCAAAGAAGAACTTCAATGCCTTCTTTCCGATTTCCTTCATCTTACCCATTGATTATCCTCATTGATTTCTAACATTGTCCCTATCACTAAAGTGACAGGGGGACTCCACATTTACATGGACTTTTGTGACCTCAACCTAGCATGCCCAAAAGATGACTTTCCCTTACCTAGTATTGACCAATTGGTTGACCTTACTGTTGGTCATAAGATGCTATCACTCATGGATGGCTTCTCAGGTTATAACCAAGTCCTTTTGCCCTAAGATCAACACAAACCTTGTTCATCACCCTCGGGGACCTTTCTACTATCGAGTCATGCCTTTTGGCCTTAAAAATGCTTTGGTGCCACATATCAACGGCTATGACTTACATCTTCCATGACATCATGCATCACATATTGGAAGATTACATGGATGATCTCTTGGCCAAATATAAATGCCACTCTAAGCACCTAACCATCCTCAAAACCATCTTTGACCATCTCATTAAATATTACATCCACCTTCAGCCTAAGAAGTGTGTCTTCATGGTTCTCTCAGGAAAGCTCCTGGGATTTATCGTTTCCCTCCATGGTATAGAAGTTGACCCTACTAAAGTCAAGGCCATTCTTGAAATGCCTCCACCTACTAACCTTTGAAAACTCCATAGCCTGCAAGGTAAGTTGCAGTCCATTCACCATTTCATTTCACAATTATCTGATCGATGTCAACCATTTCATCATCTACTCAAAAGGATGTCTCCTTTAAATGGGATGATGACTATCACAAATATTTTGAGGCCTTAAAACAATACCTTCTCCAACCACCCATACTCATCCCACCTAAAGATGATCAACCTTTTTACCTATACATCTCAACTACCGATCATTCCTTGGGAGCCATGCTCACTCATCGTGATGAACAACACAGGGAGCAGTGGTTTATTACATAAGCCATACTCTTTTGGACTATGAAACCCGATACACCCATCCAAAATTTTCTTAGCCTTAGTTTTTGTTGCCACCAAACTCCGTCATTACCTACTCAACCACAAAACCTATGTTGTGACCAACACCGACCCTTACACTTCATGTATGCCAAACCTTATCAAAATCAGCATGCCACATGATGGCTTATGCTTTTAGCTGATCTTGACCTCAAATTCATTCATCAAAAGTCCATCAAGGGCCAAGATATCACTAACCAATTGGCTCGATGCACCTATTTGGGGATCAACCCTCTAATTTTGACTTTCTAGATGAGTCAATTGCTACCCTTTCCTCTGGATGAACCCCTTACCAAATGACACTCTTCTTCGATGGTTCCAAGTGTCAATGTGGGGGTGGGGCTGGTATTATCCTCATTCCTCTTGAGGTGAACCCATGCCTTTGTCTTTCAAATTAGATTTTGAATGTACCAACAATATTGCCGAATACGAAGCACTCGTACTAGGTCTCCAAGCCACCTACACCCTAGATGTCAAATCAATCAACATCTTTGGTGATTCTCAATTGGTCAGTAAACCAAGTCAATGGTATGTACCAATGTCATAACGAGATACTTCAAAAGTATAAACATCATGTAGACATACTTTTGACCACCTTTGATTGTTACACCCTTCAAACCATCCCATGTTCAACCAACAAGTTTACAGATACCATGGCCTGCTTAGCTTCCCAAATACCCGCTTCACCCACCGATTCTACAATATTTGTCACCATACAATGACTCCAATCACCTTCTTATTTACCTCATGATGTTTACTTGATCGAACTACTACCCTCGACCCAAGTGACCTTTGGTACAAATAATACTCGACTACCTTTCTCTCCCCATCTTACCTTTTGATCTCACCCGTAATGGACATATGTGCCTTCCTTCAAAAGGTCTCTCATTACGTTCATCATGGGGCCTCCTCTATAAGTGTGGCTTTGATGCACTACACCTGGCCATTGCTTAAGTGTATTCTTTCTTAAGTCTTGGCCGACTTTAACCATGAGACAAACATTGTATTGTAAATGCCAAAAATATTCTTTACATCATACAACCAGTCATGCCTTACAGTCCTCACTCGAGACCTTTGGCTCTTCTCTCGATAGGGTTTGGATCTTGTTGGAGAAATCAATCTCACATTTTCCCAGGTAAATCACAATGGATCATCAGCTGCTACCGAATACTATACAAAATGGGTGGAAGCCATACCACTCATCTCCATGAAAGCTGAGAAAATATTTGAGTTCATTAACTATG